>JARQOD010000001.1:913081344-913207322 GCA_033576555.1 Oophaga sylvatica | reverse complement strand
TTTTTTTAGAAAACAGTATTTAAAATTGGATGGGGGATGGTGAGAGCCAGCATTATAATGAATTCGATGTAGGATGGGTAAGAGCACTATGGCATAGTGATGAAGGAATGCCTCAAAATTATTTAACAGGAAAAAAATTAGCCAAGATAGAAAAACCTGTAGCACAAATTGGGATGATTTGCAAAGTGAACAAACTTTATTGAATGTATAACAGAATCCAACGTTTTCGCCAATCAAGCCTTTTTCAAAGTTATCTGAACAAAAATACAATAATAACATCAGAAACCATGAAAAAAAGCACAAAAAGTATTCAGATGTAAGATACCGCAGGGTTGTATTCATGGCCCCATTCTCGGGCTTCCACTTCCTCTGACTCTCTCCTCAGACAGAAAGGGTCTCTCCGTCATATCAGCACAACCTGTACTCACTGTGCTGGCAGCTACTTCACTGCTGTTGTCGCCCATTCTTCCCGCGTCCCAAGGACAGGAGGCAAAGTCCCAAAGCAACTTTAAACAAACAGGTTTATTGTCTCAGGACACAGCACATCCATTACACTTCCAGCACATTCTTCACAATACCACAGCACATTTCTCTGTCTTTCCCTCTTCTTGCTCGATGTCACGGAATAAGCCACAAAGCTATAGTGGAACGAGGTGCCCGGTGAAAACGCCACTTGTTATGTAAAGCACTGTCCCTTATTATTACAGGGTCTTCCCTTGTTATGTTTCAGACGCTGTACATAAGAAAACAAATTCCCTTCTTCCATAAATCCCCTCTTGTTATATATAGCCCCACCGTTATTACATTTATTACATAGCATCTCCTTCTGTAATATACAGCCCCGCCCTTCTTCTATAGCATACCCTTGTTATGGAAATTTAATTAGGATAAATCTATCCTGCAGTGTTTGCTGGTGCTGTCCCAATTTTATCCTAATTGTCTTTTTGACGCTCAGAACGAAATGAGGACTGTCCACACGGAAGTGTCAGTATAACAGTTTCGTCAAGACCACCATTTATTATTCATTCAAGGTTTTATACGTTTACAAAAAGGGGTGGTTAGTCAATTAACATACAATTAAAAGCTGCTAGATTATTGCTGTTTTAGTGTAGTATGATAATTATGGTAATTAGATAAAAGGGCGAAGTTGGAGATTTATTGTTTATTGTTCTTTGCCCCAGCTTTCCTGCATGACTGTAAAGAAAAAATAATAGATATCTTTCCGACACCTCTGTTCTTGTTTGTGTCCTTGTTAAAAAAAAGTCCTATGAACTATCTTTTGCAATAGCCGATTTATGGAGGCCAGGGTCGTATAGCAGCATCAGCTTTTTCATAGATATGTGTCAGCACAGGATTTTTAGCAAGGAGATCTATCTAACTGTAAATGCAATAATATGAATATACATTGAATACGGGAATACATATATATTTCCATGACAGTCCCCCCTTAGATACCACTTGCCCTAAAAAAACCTGCTCCTGTCCCAAAGTGCGCAACTCTTTTGTGCTGCCGATGGCTGGCACATGCCTAACACATGTACCCCTCATCGATGCAGACTTTTCGCAAATGGGCGGTCAGGAGGGCTGTCCCTAGCAGGTGTTCATGTGTTTGCAATCATAGTCCTCTTTATTCAACTGCATGTTCAGAAAAACGTGTGTATTCTTCATCAGGTGTCATCTGTCTGGGTCAGTCAGAGCATCCACGACATCCTCATGGCTTAGGTGTCACTCCGGTCGGGAGCTTCCTTGCGATGCGACGTGGATCCAAGCAGGCTTTCCCTCTAGTTTCACAGAGGTTGGTGTCATCTGGGCTTTTGGGACAGGACCATCAAATCGGGGATCGAGTGTTCTCATTTCCAACTTTTTTCCCAACACCCAGTCTCCTGGCTTTCAAGGAGTGCGTACCGGACATTGAGTCTGGATCTGGCAGTAAAGAGAAAAACTCGAGAATGGACATTAGTTTTGACCAATTCAATTACATAAGCAAACCAAATATCATTTTGCATATGCTGCTGCTGAGGGAAGAATGCACCTAACTTGGGACTAGACCCAAACAAAATTTCGCATGGTGACAGCTTTTCTGGTCTCTGGGAGTGTGTCTTACGCTAAACAGTGCAATTGGGAGTGTGTCATGCCATGGTTTGCATGTCTCTTGGCAATTTTCAGCATCCTATTCTTAAGTGTTCCGTTCAGTCTTTCTACCTTCCTCTGCTCTGGGGGTGGTAAGGAGTGTGTAGCCTAAATCTGACCCTACTGCTAACCAATCTCTTGTGTCAGATTTGCTGTGAATGCGGGTCCCTGATCACTTTCTATCATTCTGGAACCCCGTATCTGCACACTATTTTCCGAAAGTACTGCTTTGCAGTAGTCTTTGCGGACTTGGAAGGCTTCTGTCCATCTTGAAAACACTTTTTTTGACCACAATGGCGTAGTTGAACCTTCACTTGGCGATATCTGGATGTGGTCTATCTGGATCCTCTGAAGCTGGTAGAGTGGTCTTGCCAGATGAGGTGAGGGGACTTTCTTCCACACATCCAGGCTTGCATTTGCCGCAGGTCAGACAGCTGCTGGTGAATTTGGCTTTAGGGTGGAGATCTGTTATGTTTCGGGAGCTGAGGAGTGCAGGTCAAAAGGCAATACACCAAAAGCAGTTGGAAACTATGAGATTGCAGTACCCTGACTAACCACCAGAACAAGAGGCAAGCCGTGGAGCGTTCCCACGTTGGTCCTAGACGCCCTCGTCACAGCCTGAGAAACTAACTACACCTAAAGAAAGAAAAGGAAAGCTATCTGCCCCGGAGCAGATCCCCAAAGAAAATAGAAAGCCCCCAAACATGTAATGGCGGTTAGACAAGAAGAAATACTGACAAAGACAGAAAATAGTATGAGCAAACGTTGGGGCCCAAACTACCTAAATAGAAAAGGATAGGAAGGGCACTTACTGCAATCCCAAAAAAAACCTGAAAAGCACCAACTCTACTATTTCAAAAACACCTGAGATCACACACCTCTACCACCTAAATTAGTTCTCTGGTGTAACAAAATCAAAACAGCAGCCACTGAAAAACTGGAAAAGGCAAATGTACAAACATCAGTGGCTGAACTAAACTGAGAGGGCAAAAGCCCCCGGAGGGGACCCTGAAGGCCCCACAGAAGTGCAGGACAAAATGCAAAAATCAAGCACAAAAACAAAAGAAGAAAAATGTCTTATCTGTTAGCAGGAGATGCAGACACGACACAGCAGGCTACAAAGGAAACAGGAATCAAGGATGAGACCAGAACAATTGATCACCGGCAACCCTGATGGGAAGGCGACTCCCTTATAAAACCATCATAACACCTGATTCCCAATCCTCACAATCTTCACTGACAGTCCAGTACCGCTTGTAACCACCAAGGAGCCTCTGCTCAAACTCATTTCAAGTCCATTCACAACAGTACCCCCCCCTTGAGGAGGGTTCACCGAACCCTCACTTGAGCAACCAGGTCGGTCAGGATGATTCTATGATACGCACGATGATCTCCTAGCATGGATGTCCGAACAAACACCCAAGAATTGTCTTCCTGACCATAACCTCTCCACTTAACCAAATACTGAGTTTCCGTCTAGAAAAACGAGAATTCAATATTTTCTCAACCACAAACTCCATATTGCCCCAACCAGAACAGGGTCAGGAGGGAAAGCAGTAGGAACCACTGGCTCAACAAACCTCTTCAACAAGGACTTGTGGGAAAACGTTATGGATCTTAAATGTCCCTGGAAGAAGCAAACGAAAAGAAACAGGATTAAGAATCTCCATGATCTTATAAGTCCAATGAACCTAGCTTAAATTTAGGAGATGCCACTCTCATAGGAATATTTTTTGAGGACAACCAGACCAAGTCTCCCACTTTAAACCGAGGACCATCAGTCCTATGCCGGTTAGCAAACCGCTGGGCCCTCTCCTGAGAGAGGGACAACCTCTCCACTACCTGGTCCCAAATCTGTTGCATACGCTCCACAACAGAGTCAACACCTGGACAGACAGAAGCCTCCATCTGTCCTGAAGAAAATCGAGGGTGAAACCCAGAATTACAGAAAAATGGAGACATCAAAGTGGCAGAGCTAGCCCTATTATTAAGAGCAAACTCAGCCAAAGGCAAAAAAGAGACCCAGTCATCCTGATCAGCAGACACAAAGCATCTTAGATAAGTCTCCAATGTCTGGTTTGTTCTCTCAGTTTGGCCATTGGTCTGAGGATGAAACGCCGAGGAGAAAGACAATTGAACACCAAGTTTAGAACAAAAGGTCCTCCAAAATCTGGAAACAAACTGGACTCCTCTGTCAGACACAATGTTCTCAGGAATGCCGTGTAAACGAACCACGTGCTGAAGGAACAAAGGTACCAATTCAGAGGAGGAAGGCAACTTAGGTAATGGCACAAGATGTATCATCTTGGAAAACCTATCACAAATCACCCAGATGACGGTCATTCTCTGAGAAACAGGGAGGTCGGAAATGAAATCCATAGAGATATGGGTCCATGGTCTCTTGGGCACAGGCAATGGCATCAACAAACCACTAGAGCGAGAGCAAGGCTTGGAGCGAGAGCAAGTCCCGCAGGACTGCACAAATTCCCTGACATCACGAGACAAGGTAGGCCACCAAAAGGACCGACTAACCAAGTCTCTGGTACCAAAAATTCCGGGATGACCGGCCAACGCGGAACAATGAATCTCAGACATCACACTCTTTTTCCACTGGTCCGGGACAAACAATTTCCCAACAGGGCAGCGCTCGGGCCTATCCTCCTGACACCCCTCCAGAGCCAGTCTCAAATTGGGCGAGATGGCGGAAAGAACTACACCTTCTTTCAAAATAACAGAAGGTTCAGATAACTCAGGAGAGTCCGCAAGGAAACTCCTCGAGAGGGCATCCGCCTTAACATTCTTAGTGCCAGGAAGAAAGGAAACCACAAAATTAAAACGTGTGAAAAACAAGGCCCACCTGGCCTGTCTAGGATTAAGTCGCTTGGCAGATTCCAGATAAACCAGATTCTTATGGTCCGTAAGGACCACCACCTGATGTTTGGCTCCCTCCAGCCAATGTCTCCACTCTTCAAAAGCCCACTTCATGGCCAATAACTCCCGATTACCCACGTCATAATTACGTTCAGTAGGAGAAAATTTTCGAGAGAAAAAGGCACAAGGGTTACTTTTAGAGGTCTCTGGATCTCTTTGGGACAAAACGGCACCTGCCCCAATTTCAGAGGCATCAACCTCCACCTGAAATGGCAGAGAAACATCAGGCTGCCGTAGAACAGGAGCAGAAGTGAATCTCTGCTTAAGTTCCTGAAATGCAGAGACTGCCTCAGGAGGCCAATTCACCACATCAGAACCCTTTTTGGTCAAATCAGTTAATGGTTTAACAATAACCGAGAAATTACCAATAAATTTACGATAAAAATTGGCAAAACCCAAAAATCTTTGAAGAGCCTTTAATGAAGTAGGTTGGACCCAATCACAGATGGCCTGAACCTTGACCGGGTCCATTTCAATAACAGATGGGGACAAAATGAATCCCAAAAATGAGATCCTCTGTACGCCAAAAAGACACTTTGATCCCTTCACATACAGAGCATTCTCTCTCGAAATCTGGAATACAGTTCGAACATGTTTCACATGAGTGTCCCAGTCATTGGAAAAAATCAAGATATCATCCAAATAAACAATCAGAAATTTATCCACAAAATTCCTGAAAATGTCATTCATGAAGGACTGGAAGACAGAAGGAGCATTAGTGAGCCCAAAGGGCATCACAAGGTACTCAAAATGCCCCTCAGGGTATTAAATGCCGTCTTCCATTCATCCCCGTGCTTAATGCGAATAAGGTTATATGCCCCCCTGAGGTCAAGCTTGGTAAACCAAGTAGCGTTTTTCACCCTGGAAAACAGGTCAGAAATCAAGGGTAACGGATATTGGTATTTCACAGTAATATTGTTCAAAGACGATAATCAATACACGGCCTTAATGAACCATCCTTTTTGGCCACAAAGAAAAAACCGGCACCTAAAGGTGAAGAGGATGGTCTGATATGACCCTTCTCCAATGACTCCTTGATATAAGACCGCATAGCGTCATGTTCAGGTACAGACAAGTTAAAAAGGCGACCTTTAGGGAATTTACTACCAGGCACTAATTCAATAGCGCAGTCATAGCTCCTATGGGGAGGCAAGGATGCAGATTTACTTTCGCTAAACACATCAGAAAAATCAATCAAAAAGTCAGGAACATCCTGAGCCTGGGGGAGGCAGAAAAAACAGGAGTGTTGGTATTAACACATTGGCAGCCCCAACTGGTTACAGACACAGATTTCCAATCCAAAACAGGATTATGAGACTGTAACCAAGGGAAACCCAGTACGATAATGTCATGCAGATTATACAGAACCAAAAATTTGCAGCTCTCCTGATGATCAGGTTCAACCCTCATTATCACCTGAGTAGAGAACTGAGGTTTATTCTCAGCCAAAGGGGTAGAATCGATCCCCAGTAGGGGAATAGACTTCCGTAGGGGTATCAAGGGAAACCCACAACGTTTAGCAAAATCAAAATCCATCAGGTTAATAGCTGCTCCCGAATCAACGAAAGCCTGAGCAGAAAATGAGGACAGAGAGCATATCAGAGTAACAGTTAATAAAAACTTAGTCTGAACACTACCCAAGACAACTGAACGTGCAAAACGTCTTCCCCGCTTAGGGCAGACTGAAATAGCATGAGAGGCATCACCACAGTAGAAACATAACCCATTGCGCTTTCGAAACTCATGACGCTGTGCCCCAGAAACCACTCTATCACACTGCATGGATTCAGAAGCAGGTTCACAAGGCAACACTATTCCACGCATACTTCTCCGCTCACGCAAACGTCTCTCAATTTGAATCGCTAATGACATAGAATCATTGAGACCAGAGGGGACAGGGAATCCCACCATAACATCCTTTACATTATCTGACAGACCCTTCCGAAAAAGGGCTGCCAAAGCGTCCTCATTCCATTTGGTCAGGACTGCCCACCTACGGAATCTCTGACAGTATAACTCAGCGTCATCAAGACCCTGATTTAATGCCAACAAGGCTTTTTCAGCTTGATCAGTGACATTAGGCTCATCGTACAATAACCCCAAGGCCTGAAAAAATGCATCAACATCACTCAAAACAGGATCCCCAGGTGTCAGGGAAAAAGCCCAATCCTGAGGATCGCCGCGCAGGAGAGAGATGACAATTTGAACCTGCTGCGCTGCGTTCCCTGAGGACTTAGATTTTAAGGCAAAAACAATTTACAATTATTTTTGAAATTCAGAAACTTGGCTCGATCCCCCAAAAACAAATCTGGCATGGGAATCCTAGGTTCCACAACAGGCAACCTAGCAAGATAGGTAGCAATACTCCGAACCTCAGTGGCAAGCTGATCCACACGGCCAGACAACCGTGCAAACTCCATTGAGAGAAAAAATCCTCCCCAGCACCCAGAGATACAGAGGGAAAAAAAAAAAATGCAACAAACAGAAAAATATCTCTGACAACTCTGACAACCTTTTTTCTTTCACAATATTTTTCCCTTCTGTGAGTACCATACAATTTTCAATTTTTAGGCCCGTGTTCCTGTTATGTTTCGGTAGC
This sequence comes from Oophaga sylvatica, assembly GCA_033576555.1. Taxonomy (NCBI): domain Eukaryota; kingdom Metazoa; phylum Chordata; class Amphibia; order Anura; family Dendrobatidae; genus Oophaga; species Oophaga sylvatica. The sequence continues at coordinate 913,199,662 of JARQOD010000001.1, read as the reverse complement.
TGAGGAGTGCAGGTCAGAAAGGCAATACACCAGAGCAGTTGGAAACTATGAGATTGCAGTACCCTGACTAACCACCACAACTAGAGGCAGCCGTGGAGCGTTCCTACGTTGGTCCTAGACGCCTCGTCACAGCCTGAGAAACTAACTACACCTAAAGATAGAAAGAGGAAAGCTATCTGCCCCGGAGCAGATCCCCAAAGAACATAGAAAGCCCCCAAACATGTAATGGCGGTTAGACAAGAGAAATACTGACAAAGACAGAAAATAGTATGAGCAAACGTTGGGGCCCAAACTACCTAAATAGAAAAGGATAGGAAGGGCACTTACTGCAATCCCAAAAAACCCTGAAAAGCACCAACTCTACTAATTTCAAAAACACCTGAGATCACACGACCTCTACCACCTAAATTAGTTCTCTGGTGTAACAAAATCAAAACAGCAGCCACTGAAAAAACTGGAAAAGGCAAATGTACAAACATCAGTGGCTGAACTAAACTGAGAGGGCAAAAGCCCCCGGAGGGGACCCTGAAGGCCCCCACAGAAGTGCAGGACAAAATGCAAAAATCAAGCACAAAAACAAAAAGAAGAAAATGTCTTATCTGTTAGCAGGAGATGCAGACACGACACAGCAGGCTACAAAGGAAACAGGAATCAAGGATTGAGACCAGAACAATTGATCACCGGCAACCTTGATGGGAAGGCGACTCCCTTATATAAGACCAGTCAGTAACACCTGATTCCCAATCCTCACAATCTTCACTGGACAGTTCAGTACCGCTTGTAACCACCAGAGGGAGCCTCTGCTCAGAACTCATTTCAAGTCCATTCACAACAGAGATCCCTGAAGCGAACCAGTAAGCACCAATCGGATCATTCATCTGTGTCTTTGATATGTGGGTGTGGGTCCATGTGCCCATTGGACCACCATAGGGTGCATACTTTGTGGTAGGCAGGGTTTGGAGTCCATTGTTGATAGCCTTCCTTCTTCATGTGTTGCTTTTTCGCATTCAGCTCTTCTTCTCCTTTTGGAGCTTGGTCTTCCAACTTCTTGAGCAGATCCCAGGACGTCTTTTTGTCAGGTTTCTTGTCTTCAGTTGTCATGTAGTAGCCGTCCGGCTCTACGACCTCTCCCGCTGTTATGGAAATTTAATTAGGATAAATCTATCCTTCAGTGTTTGCTGTTGCTGCTCCCAATTTTATCCTAATTGTCTTTTTGAGCGCTCAGGACGAAATGAGGACTGTCCACATGGAAGTGTCAGTATAACAGTTCGTCAAGACCACCAGTTTATTATTATTCAAGGTTTTATACGTTTACAAAAAGGGGCTGGTTAGTCAATTAACATACAATTAAAAGCTGCTAGATTATTGGCTGTTCTAGTGTAAGTATGATAATTATGATAAAAGGGCTGAAGTTGCAGATTTATTGTTTATTTGTTCTTTGCCCCAGCTTTCCTCCGTGAAAAGAAAACAATAGATATCTATTAAGACTTTCTGTTCTTGTTTCCATTTTCTGTGTCCTTGTGTAAAAAGTCCCTATGAGCTATAGCCTGACTTATGAAGGCCAGGGTCGTCTTAAACGACTGATTATAGCTAGCATCAGCTTTTGCATAGATATGTGTGAGCACAGGATTTTTAGCAAGTGAGATCTATCTAACTGTGAATGCATATATATGAATATACATTGAATACGTGGAATACATATATATTTCCATGACAAACCCGCCGGCAGCACAAAAGAGTTGCAGCGCTTTGGGACAGGAGCAGGTTTTTAGGGCAAGTGGTATCTAAGGGGGGACTGCCTAATACATGCCTCCCCTTGTCATGGAAATATATATGTATTCCACGTATTCAATGTATATTCATATATATGCATTCACAGTTAGATAGATTTCACTTGCTAAAAATCCTGTGCTCACACATATCTATGCAAAAGCTGATGCTAGCTATAATCAGTCGTTTAAGACGACCCTGGCCTTCATAAATCAGGCTATAGCTCATAGGGACTTTTTACACAAGGACACAGAAACTGGAAACAAGAACAGAAAGTCTTAATAGATATCTATTGTTTTCTTTTCACGCAGGAAAGCTGTGGCAAAGAACAAATAAACAATAAATCTGCAACTTCAGCCCTTTTATCATAATTATCATACTTACACTAGAACAGCCAATAATCTAGCAGCTTTTAATTGTATGTTAATTGACTAACCAGCCCCTTTTTGTAAACGTATAAAACCTTGAATGAATAATAAACTGGTGGTCTTGACGAACTGTTATACTGACACTTCCGTGTGGACAGTCCTCATTTCATTCTGAGCGCTTAAAAAGACAATTAGGATAAAATTGGAAGCAGCAACAGCAAACACTGAAGGATAGATTTATCCTAATTAAATTTCCATAACAGCTGGCGCCTGCACGCGGGTCAGTGGACGAAACGCACGGGGACATGCTGACCGGAGAGACAGAGGTGTTGGCCATGGCCTTGGCTCACGTGACGGAGACTGCGCAGCTCCATAAGTAAGGTAAGAAAATCTTGTCATCTTACCTGAAAGTCCCTTGTGTCCAGACCAGGTCTTACACCTCTTGCCGGTCAGGTGTGGTCAACACCGCATTCCCAGGTAGTGTAAAAAGTCCACACCCTTATCCAAAACCCTGGGATTTAAGTTGTTTGCTGCTGTGCTGTGTATGTGTTTCATGTTTTATGTGAACCGGGAGAAAAGTTGGAATGGTGACTGTGTTTTTGCTTGCTGATTTCTGGGAGCTGTATAGCAAAAAAACAAAATGCTGGATAAGTTCCCGCAGTAATCCATCATACATGGGAGGGAGGTCATCCCAGATCAATCCAGGTGTGAGGGGCGAGGGCTTTGAATCGGTTAAGTTTCTGCAGTAATCCTTCACACATAGGAGGGAGGTCATCCCAGATCAATCCAGGTGTGAGGGGCAGGAGCTTTGATTGGATAAGTTCTCACAGTAATCGTCCACGCAAGGGGGAGGTCATCCCAGTCAAATCGGACGTGGAAGGTGAGAATTTGATTAAGGCTATTACAGATTACTGTGACCGGCGCACCGGCCAGGGCAAACGGTTTTCAGAGTAATAGACCTGGAGCATTGCCGTGCTCAGTGCAAGTGGTGAGTTATCAGTTACCAGAGCAGCTTGTATGTGTCACAGATCATCTAGAAGAGGGATTCGTATTCTCCCGGGTGTCTGTCTCATTGTACGTGTCCCTGTCTGTACCAGGTACTGTCGCTTTAAATCTCATTCAGAGCAGAATGCGCTCTGTCACTATCTCATTCACTGCTGACTGCAGGCAAAAGCCCCTTTGACACCCCCTCCTCTGCTAATCAAGTTGTCACATCTGTTTCCTGGTTTCCTGTGTTTTTTTTTTTAGCTAGTTTTTTGCTACAGGCTGTAGCGTGAATATTCTCAGGCATTCAGACTGAACTGTATTAATTTTTTTTCTATAGGGATAACCTTTTTTTTGATACGTGATTTCAGTGCCTGTAGACACAGCAAGCAGAGATATAAGGGAGGGGGGAAGTGCCAGCAGCAACGAGATGACATTCCAGAGGGCGGTAGGATAAAGCCTACGCTACCAGACAAAAGTTTTAAAGTATTTTTTCTTATTGTTTTTATCATTTTACAATCAGTTTTTCCACCTCTTTTCTGTTTTTAATTAGCTGTTTTAGTAACAAGGGTTTTTTCTTCTTGTCAACCTTGTTGTTTTTCAGAGTTTTACTATCAATACGTTTTTTTTTCCTCCTCTTTATTGATCAGTTTTTTCTTTTTGCTTTTAGAGTTTTTATTTTGGTTAATCTTTTTTCCTAGAGTATTTTTTTACTAAATCTAACTTTTGTTTTTAAAGTTTTTCTTTTAAGTACATTTTTAAATAATTTTGGAGAGGTTTTTCTAATCAATTTATTTTAGAGTTTTATTCTCCAACCTGCAAGATCTACTAGCGTGCTTTAGACCAAGGTCAGAAACACAGATAATGAAATTGCAGGCTGAGGGAGAACACACACAAACAGTTGCACAGCGGCTTCACTCACCCCTCCCATCAGGCATTCAGCGAAGACAAGAATTTCAGTGTCCTTGCACACAGAACCAGAATGCAGCAGTTTTCAGATTTTTAATTACCTTTGTTGAATAGGTTTTTGGAATAGACACAGTACGTAAGAATCGAAGGGCTAGGCATGTGAATAGAAGGTCAGAGTACGTGAGAAGCAAATGGACAGGCAGACTTTACACTGCACAATGAAATGTTTTATTTTTTGTTTTTTTGTTTTTTTGTTTAAAGGCACAGGAAAGTTTGTTTATAGATTACCGTCTGCTATAAAAGAGCAGTGGTGGTCGTGTAGAAGGTACAGCAAATTATTTGAATGGACCAGGAAGTGATTTTTATGTGAATACGATTGAAAAGGTGTTAAAGAAGCATTGAAATCATCTGTGAGGAAATGATCATGGACATGTCACAAGAGCAGAATTTAGAGTCACACACATCACATGTTCATCATGTGGAGACACGGGACAGGTGTAGGCTGCTCTCATTGAATAAGGAGCCTTGTACAGGGAAAAACGCTCCCCGCCTCTCTCCACAGGGAGAAGGCATTTTTGTTTCAACTGTCCCCTCTCAAGAATCACAGGGGGACACCCTCTCTTCTTTCTTCTCTCAGTCCCTTTCTACTTCTTCTTCAGACTTCTCTCTTCTTTCCTCTCTGCCATCCCTCTCTATCCTTCTTTCCCTATCATTCCTTCTTTCCCCTCCCTCACATCTCTGACACATCCATTTTCTTCCTCTTCCTCTTCTTCACCCTCTCCTCCTTCATTTTCTCCTCTCTCCCCTCCGCCTCTCTCCCCTCCATCTCTCCCCCCTCCTCTTTCCCTCTCTCCTCCCACACCACACCCTTCTGATCTTTCTCCTCCTTCCTTTTCCTCCCTTTCTCCTCTCACACCACACCCACCTGCTCGTGGGTCAACGTCCAATCAAATCAACTGGGTCAACGTCCAATCAAAGCAATGTGGTGTCCCTGTATTCAGTGCCTTCAGCACAGGGCACCCTGTCTATCCCAAGCACTGTACAAACATTGCCAGTCATTATATTAGGAGAAGAAAGTGCAAATCTCCCTACACAAAACGCTGCAGGTAGGCCCCAGACACAACAGCTAGCAGAGCCCACATCTGGGGCTTCACAGGGGGGAGGTGTAGCTGCAGACACAAATGAGGAACCTCAATGCCGAGCAGAGCTGCCACCGCAGCTTCAGTACCCAGTGTATGCACCAAGCACACCATGTCATTCCTCATCTGATGAAGATGAAGATGCAATGTCACACATGCTGCCCAATACTAGGAAGAAAACACACAAGCACCAATAGGGCAGGGACAGGTAGAGGCACCATCCTATGAGCCCTTCATCCCAAGCAAGGTGATCAGTATGCTGCCAGACCCAGGGATACACCCCATGCCATTTTGCCAAAAAATGCAGCAGATCCAGCGAACGTATGCAGCAGCCTGGATTGATCTCTGGGCCATAATGGAAATAAAAGCAGGTGATGCATTCTGGCCAATTATGAGAGAACTAGTGTTGAGCGATACTGCTCGATATCTAAAAATATCGGATCGGAATGGTATCGCCGATATCACTAAATATCGCCGATATCCGATTCCGATACCGGAAGTCCGATGTAAGTCTATGGGAACAAAATATCGCAACTAAAAAAAACCTTTATTTCCTTGTAAACACAAAATATACACACATAGAATACATATATATATATATATATATATACATGTCATTGTGACATATATATATACATATATGTATAGTTTATACACTTCTACATAGTAAAATATCCTCTGATTCAATTGCCGGGTAAAGCCGGCATTTGTGAAAAGACAGAAGCACCCGACATGAAATGACACTTGGTGTACATAGGGTTAACCATGTCTTTTCATGTCCTTTGCTATCTGATTTGCACAAACAATTACATCAGTCTATGTGTGCAAAATTTCACACCTGTAGGGGTTAATTAAAAGTGTAAATTCGTTGTAAAAAAAACGGACTTTTTTGCTACGAATTTACACCTTTAATTAACCCCTACAGGTGTGAAATTTTGCACACATAGACTGATGTAATTGTTTGTGCAAATCAGATAGCAAAGGACATGAAAAGACATGGTTAACCCTATGTACACCAAGTGTCATTTCATGTCGGGTTCTGCATTTTCACAAAAGCCTGCAATTGAATTAGCGGCTATTATACTATGTAGAAGTGTATGAACTATAAATATAAATATATATATATGTGTCACAAATTCAATGACATGTATATATATATTATATATATATATATATATATATATATATATGAGGTGTAAAATTGTTTAAAAAAAATGCGTGGGCTCCCGCCCTATTTTCGCAACCAGACAGACAAAGCCAGCGAATGGGGGCAGATAATAATAGCCCAGAGAGGGACCATTATTTTTGCCCCCCCCTGGCTACTAACATCTGCCCCCAGACACCCCAGAAAAGACAAATCTATAATTAGATTCGCCCTTTCTGGCACTTTGCCCGTCTATTCCCATTGCCCTGTAGCGGTGGCGAATGGGTTAATATGGGGTTAAAGCCACATTGCAATTGAAAGGTGACCTTAAGCCAGGTTAATATTTGAGAGCTGTCAATTAGACAACTATCAATTATTAATCCTATTGCATGAAATAAAAATAAAACACACACACTTTAATTAAAAATCATTTTAATGAAATAAAGACACATGTTTTTGACCATCTTTTATTTGACTGCAAAAACCATTTCCTGTAATAAAAATAAAATAAAAAAGCAAAATTATTCTTACCTATCCCATGCACAGTCAGGTCCCACGGTGTAATCCTTCAGAAAGGGTTAATGTTTACTGCAGGGACCGCAGCTAATGCTGCAGCCTCACAGTAAACCCCCAAATGAATAAGTTCCTCTCCTGGCTGACAGGAGAGGAAGTGGAAAGCTTAATTGATTGCTTTCCACTTTCACTTCAGGTCAGCCAGGGACACAATCAGTGACGTCAGAGGGAACTGATTAACAAAAATAGGGGTTCCCTTCGAATAAAAAATGGCGTGGGGTCCCCCCTATTTTTGTTAACCAGCCAGATGAAGCAGACCGCTGAGGCCTGGATTTTCAGGCTGTTAAGGAGCCAAGATCCATGGACCTTGCCAGCCTGATAATACCAGGCCACAGCAGTCTGCATATCTTGGCTGATTAACAAAAATAGGGGATCCCCTCGAAAAAAATTGGCGTGGGGTCCCCCCTATTTTTGTTAACCAGCCAGATGAAGCAGACCGCTGAGGCCTGGATTTTCAGGCTGTTAAGGAGCCAAGATCCATGGACCTTGCCAGCCTGATAACACCAGGCCACAGCAGTCTGCATATCTTGGCTGATTAACAAAAATAGGGGATCCCCTCGAAAAAAATTGGCGTGGGGTCCCCCCTATTTTTGTTAACCAGCCAGATGAAGCAGACCGCTGAGGCCTGGTTTTTCAGGCTGGTAAGGATCCAATATCCATGGACCTTGCAAGCCTGATAATACCAGGCCACAGCAGTCTGCTTAGCTTGGCTGGTTAACAAAAATAGGGGATCCCCTCAAAAAAAAAACGGCGTAGGGTCCCCCTATTTTTGTTAACCAGCCAAGTAAAATGCAGACTGCTGCGGCCTGGTATTAAAAGACTGTCAAGGCCCATGGATTTTGGCCCTCAACAGCCTGATAATACCAGGCTACAGCAGCCCCACATTTGGCGCATCAAAAGATGTGCCAATTGTGGCACTTTACCCGGCTCTTCCCACTTGCCCTGTAGCGGTGGCAAGCGGGGTAATAAGGGGTTAATGTCACCGTTGATTGCACGGTGACAATAAGCCCGGTTAATAATGGAGAGGCGTCAATAAGACACCGATCCATTATTAATCCCAAAGTTATTAAATGCATAAAAAAAAGACAAAGCAAGAAAAAAGTATTTTAATGAAATAAAAGAGACAACACAGTTTTCATTTATTTTATTGTACTCTCATTCCTGCGACGCCATCGATCTCCTGTAAAAAAAGAAAAGAAACAAACCAACAGTATACCACCTGTCCGACGCAGTCCATAGTAACGACTGTCCCACGACGATCCAGCTCTGCTACATCGCAATGACAGGCAGAGCCTGTCATCGCGACGCAGCACAGCTGATTACCTGCTTCCCCGGCGGTGACGTCATCGGACTGACTGCTTTACGGCCGGGATTACCCAGCAGTCACTGCAGTTATCGCGAGAAACTGCATGTGACCGCCGGGGAAAGATGATGGCGGCCATGAAGCAGTCCAGGCCGTGACCGCCGGAGATCTTCTGCCAGGTAAGTGCCGCTGACTCCTGACAGACCCGACCGACGGACACTGACAGTGACAGACCCGACCGACGGACACAGACAGTGACAGTGACAATCCCGATTCCGGTATCCGATATGACGAAAATATCGGTATTCGGAATCGAAAGCCCGATACAGCTAATATCGGCCGATACCCGATATTTGCAGTATCGTATCGCTCAACACTAGAGAGAACACTTCAAGCTTCCAGCAGAATTAGATGCGTATGCCTGGGAGACAGGACCAAAGCTAATTGAGCAGCTCAGAGAATGGGCCAAAAGCAGACTGACAGGACAAGCTATCAGCCTACATGTCACGAGCCAAGACCAGACAGAGTCTGTAGAAAAGTTCTATGGCAGAGTGATGCAAGTGTTTCAAGATTTGGGCTTCACTATTCATGATCAGATACACAGACAGATGTTGGCACAGGCCTTTGTGCATGGACTGAAAGAACCAATCAGAAAGCCACTGATAGTAGCTAGGCCTGAGTACAGGTCAATAGCAATGGACACCCTGCTCACAGTCGCAAAAGGGATAGAATCCCAGCCAGGAGTGCGGAAAACAGCTCCCCTCATGGTGGCCACAGACCAAGATGAGCAACCACGCTACAAGGACAGGAGAACCGTCAAGTGTTTCAACTGTGGCAAGCCTGGCCATTACCGGAACCGCTGCAGAGAACCCACACGACCCACCACATTGCCCAGAGGAGCAAGCCAAGGAGAAAACACAGAAAGCAGTGAAGAACCCCGTCCATAGGACACGAGCATGCCAAGTCCACAAGGAACCCCACCAGTGGGACCAATATCCTGAGAGTGGATGGCGTAGTCAGATCTTTTCTTGTGGAACTCCGCAACCTCACCTATCTATCAGAATCTTCTGCGTCCTGTATGGGAATTGATGGTCAAGTCAGATATTTCCAGATTATGAAGCCCCTGAGCATGTGGACTTAGCCAGAATACTCCATCATGTCCCAGTTTGTTGTGTCAAAGACCTGCACCCTCAACCTATTGGGAGTGGACCTACTGCAGAAGCTGAAAGCGACCAGAGTGTTCCAGGAAGATGGGACCATGACACTTTCTTCACCCCTGACCCAAGAAGAAACAGGAACCTCAAACAACCACACTGCAGACCCATCACAGGAGGTGCTGGACATAGTACCAGAAAGCCACTCCATCACCCAGAGTCAAGATGTCTCTGACCAACTGAAGGTCTAAGTGAACTCGTCTAAGAAGACGGCCTGAGAACTTTGACTTTGGCCAGGATATTCAACTCAAGAAGGATCCTACTCGCTTCATGGAATGGCAACACCACATCCGGCTCCAACGCCAGAGGTTCATCTTTTGCAAGCACCAGGAGGTGCCCCCTGCAATCAACCAGTTCACCCAGGCCCTAGACCGGCAAAAGGCCACTCAGCTCTTCAAACTTGTGCGCAAATACTGACCTGAGCCCGTGCTGAGAAAAGAGCAGCCAGTGAAGGAGACATCCCAACAAGAAGACCCCCTGTGGCCAGAGCAGGTGCTAACACCGTGACTGCCTTGGTGGAGAACAAGAAAGCCAGCTGGTCATCATCTCTCATGATGTCGATCCTAGTAGACGGCTTGTTTTCCCGCCAGCTCTGTGCCGGGAGATGGGAGTCCCCTGCCGCATAGTGAAGGACAAGGCCAAACTGGGCTGCCTCGCCCATCGGAATCAATCCCAGCTTTCCACAGTGAAGAAAAAGACTAAACTCCACTGAGTTCAGAATGGTGCAAGGCCTGGAGGCCGTGAAAGGGGCTACTGTATTTGAAACCCCAACAGTGCTGAACCCGCACACTCTGCTCTCAAAAGTCCCAGTCACCGCAACGGTATTCACGGTGATCAACCTGGCCAGTGCCTTATTCAGTGTCCCCCTCCACCTGGATGACCTGCCTGCCTTCACGCACCAGTGCAGTGCATATGGACAGTGTTGCCTCAAAGTGCTCAGAACAAGTACTTCAAGTTTCACCAAGCTGGAAGAACAAAGTCCAGTGGTGTCAGAAGCAAGTTACATCCCTGGGACACTGTATTGCCCATCAGATGAAACACCTGTCAAATGACTGGAAGATCACTGTGGAGAAGATGGCTCCCCCAACAACTCCAAAAATGCTGCAGGCCTTCCCTGGTCTAGTGTCGTATTGCAGAACCTGGATCCCTGATGCCTCAGTCCTAATGCAGTCTCTGTGCGCTTGCATCAACCCAACCCCGCTCCTTCTATCAGACACAGCCTTCAACCCATTCAGGAGATTGGAAGAACTCCACAGTCTCAGCGCCAATACCAGGCCTACCTGACTACGAGAAGCCTTTCCGTCTACCTGATGGAAGAAAGAAGGTCATGCTACTGGAGTTCTGACACGGATTCACGGGGGAAAACAGAGACTTTTAGACTGCCTCTCAGCCCGGTTGGATCCAGTTGCAAGAGAAGCACCCTCCTGCCTGATGGCAGTAACTGCAGCTCAGCAGCCTCCTGCAGCACACACCTTCCTGGACAAGACTGCTGACATCACTCTTGGACAGCCACTGGAAACTCTCACTCCACATGACATCTTGGCAATCTTCAATCAAGCTCAACCAACAATCTCCCCGCCGCCAGGCATCTTTGTGGTGCCTCTATCGCCTTTGTCTCACAATGTCACCGTCTCCAGACCTACAGTCCTCAGCCCGGCCACTCTACTCCCACTCCCAAGGGGGGATACAATATGGACTTTTCAGAACAAAAATTTACAGAATTTATCCTCTACTTGGATGGCTCCAGATTTGTAGATGATGAAGAAGTTTCCACACAGGAAGTGCAGTGACCAGCAATCAAGAAATCCTGTTGTCCAGAAGTCTGTCACCTAGCCTGTCAGCCCAGGAAGCAGAACTGATAGCGCTGACGAAGGCCTGCCAGATGGCAGAAGGCAAGACTGCAAACATCTACACTGACTACAGGTGCTCGCATGACATAGCACACGACTTTGGGCCCATCTGGGCTGCAAGGGACTTCATCACAGCAAGCGGGACAACCGTGAAGCATCATGGAGCCTTCAGGGACCTGCTGGGTGTACTCCAACTTCCAAAATGGTGGCAATTTGAAAAATCAAAAGCGCATGGAAAACTGAGAACAGAAGAGGCGTGAGGCAATAACATGGCGGACATCGCAGCCAAAGAAGCAGCCAAAGAAAGACAACATGGAGAAGTGGGAGAGGTCGTAGAGCCAGATGGCTACTACATGACGACTGAAGACAAGAAACCTGACAAAAAGACATCCTGGGATCTGCTCAAGAAGTTGCAAGATCAAGCTCCAAAAGGAGAAGAAGAGTTGAATGCGAAAAAAGCAACACGTGAAGAAGGAAGGCTATCAACAATGGACTCCAAACCCTGCCTACCACAAAGTATGCACCCTATGGTGGTCCAATGGGCACATAGACCCACACCCACATATCAAAGACACAGATGAATTATCCGATTGGTGCTTACTGGTTCACTTCAGGGATCTCCACCCTAACAGCCAAATTCACCAGCAGCTGTCTGACCTGCGGCAAATGCAAGCCTGGACGTGTGGAAGAAAGTCCCCCTCACCTCATCTGGCAAGACCACTCTACCAGCTTCAGAGGATCCAGATAGACCACATACAGATATCACCAAGTGAAGGATTTAAATATGCCATTGTGGTCAAAGAAGTGTTTTCAAGAAGCCTTCCAAGTCAGCAAAGACTACTGCAAAGCAGCTACTTTCGGAAAATAGTGTGCAGATACGGGGTTCCAGAAATGATAGAAAGTGATCAGGGACCCGCATTCACAGCAAATCTGACACAAGAGATCTGGTTAGCAGTAGGGTCAGATTTAGGCCTACACACCCCTTACCACCCCCAGAGCAGCAGGAAGGTAGAAAGACTGAATGGAACACTTAAGAATAGGATGCTGAAAATTGCCCAAAAGACACATTCCCAATTGCACTGTTTAGCGTAAGACACACTCCCAGAGACGCAGAAAAGCTGTCACCATGCGAAATTTTGTTTGGGTCTAGTCCCAAGTTAGGTGCATTCTTCCCTCAGCAGCAGAATATGCAAAATGATATCTTGTTTGCTTATGTAATTGAATTGGTCAAAAACTAATGTCCATTCTCGAGTTTTTCTCTTTACTGCCAGATCCAGTCTCAGTGTCCGGTACGCACTCTTTGAAAGCCAGGAGACTGGGTATTGGTGAAAAAAGTTGGAAATGAGAACACTCGATCCCAGATTTGATGGCCCTGTCCAAGAGCCCCAGATGACACCAACCTCTGTGAAACTAGAGGGAAAGCCTGCTTGGATCCACGTATCGCATCGCAAGGAAGCTCCCGTACCAGGAGAGACACCTAAGCCATGAAGGATGTCGTGGATGCTCTGACTGACCAGACAGATGACCTACCTGATGAAGAATACACACGTTTTTCTGAACATGCAGTTGAATAAAGAGACTATGATTGCAAACACATGAACCCCTGCTAGGGACAGTCCTCCTGACCGCCCATTTGCGAAAAGTCTGTATCGGTAGGGGAGGCATGTATTAGGCATGTCTCGGCAGCACAAAAGAGTTGCAGCGCTTTGGGACAGGAGCAGGTTTTTAGGGCAAGTGGTATCTAAGGGGGGACTGTCATGGAATTATATATGTATTCCACATATTCAATGTATATTCATATATATGCATTTACAGTTAGATAGATCTCACTTGCTAAAAATCCTGTGCTCACACATATCTATGCAAAAGCTGATGCTAGCTATAATCAGTCGTTTAAGACGACCCTGGCCTTCATAAGTCAGGCTATAGCTCATAGGGACTTTTTACACAAGGACACAGAAACTGGAAACAAGAACAGAAAGTCTTAATAGATATCTATTGTTTTCTTTTCACGCAGGAAAGCTGGGGCAAAGAACAAATAAACAATAAATCTGCAACTTCAGCCCTTTTATCATAATTATCATACTTACACTAGAACAGCCAATAATCTAGCAGCTTTTAATTGTATGTTAATTGACTAACCAGCCCCTTTTTGTAAACGTATAAAACCTTGAATGAATAATAAACTGGTGGTCTTGACGAACTGTTATACTGACACTTCCGTGTGGACAGTCCTCCTTTCGTTCTGAGCGCTCAAAAAGACAATTAGGATAAAATTGGGAGCAGCAACAGCAAACACTGAAGGATAGATTTATCCTAATTAAATTTCCATAACAGCACTTCTCCATGTTGTCTTCCTTTGGCCGCTTCTTTGGCTGCCATGTCCGCCATGTTATTGCCTCACGCCTCTTCTGTTCTCAGTTTTCCATGCACTTTGATTTTTCAAATTGCCACCATTTTGGAAATTGGAGTACACCCAGCAGGTCCCTGAAGGCTCCATGATGCTTCACGGTTGTCCCGTTTGCTGTGATGAAGTCCCTTGCAGCCCAGATGGGCCCAAAGTCGTGTGCTATGTCATGAAAGCACCTGTAGTCGGTGTACATGTTTGCAGTCTTGCCTTCTGCCATCTGGCAGGCCTTCGTCAGCGCTATCAGTTCTGCTTCCTGGACTGACAGGCTAGGTGACAGACTTCTGGACCACAGGATTTCTTGATTGTTGGTCACTGCACTTCCTGTGTGGAAACTTCTTCATCATCTGCAAATCTGGAGCCATCCAAGCAGAGGATAAATTCTGTAAATTTTTTGTTCTGAAAAGTCCATATTGTATCCCCCCTTGGGAGTGGGAGTAGAGTGGCCAGGATGAGAACTGTAGGTCTGGAGACGGTGACATTGTGAGACAAAGGCGATAGAGGCGCCACAAAGATGCCTGGCGGTGGGGAGATTATTGTTGGTTGAGCTTGATTGAAGATTGTCCAAGATGTCGTGTGGAGTGAGAGTTTCCAGTGGCTGTCCAAGAGTGATGTCAGCAGTCTTGTCCAGGAAGGTGTGTGCTGCAGATACTGCCATCAGGCAGGAGGGTGCTCCTCTTGCAACTGGATCCAAGCGGGCTGAGAGGCAGCCTAAAAGTCTCTGTTTTCCCCCGTGAATCCGTGCCAGGACTCCAGTAGCATGACCTTCTTTCTTCCATCAGGTAGACGGAAAGACTTCTCGTAGTCAGGTAGACCTGGTATTGGCGCTGAGACTGTGGAGTTCTTCCAGTCTCCTGAATGAGTTGAAGGCTGCGTCCGATAGAAGGAGCGGGGTTGCGTTGATGCAAGCGCACAGAGGCTACATTAGGACTGAGGCATCAGGGATCCAGGTTCTGCAATACGACACTAGACCAAGGAAGGCCTGCAGCATTTTTGGAGTTGTTGAGGGAGCCATCTTCTCCACAGTGGTCTTCCAGTCATTTGATATCACGAATACCGCACTGCACTTGCTCACTGAGCCAGTGCGCGTGTCCTGAATAAGACAGACTGCACCCAAAGATACCTGTGGAGCGAGGCAGCAGCGGTGAAGATGCGTGCTTCAGACTAACAGGACCCAAAGCACGTGACTGCCAAGGGGCGGCGCCGGCCACAGGTCTCTCAGAGAAAGCAGTAACAGACAGAGAATGCTTCAGGCCAGAGGACCTTAAGCACGTGACTGCTGGTGGGTGTGGCCTAAGCTCCAGAGAGCTATGAGCAGAAGGAAAACTCCTAGAAGGGTAACTACGGGACAGAGTTACCAAGGGGCATAGACAAAACGGATAGTCAGGATAGCCAGGTCATACACAGAGGGAGCAACGCAGTACAAGAGGAGCAGGCAGAGAATAACCAAAACGTAGCCAAGGGATCAGAAAACCAGAACGGGCAATCACACAGTACCAAGACAGTAGGCAAACTCACAACGAAGAGACGGACCGGGTCAAAACCAAACAAGCAACAAGATCAGGCACAAGGCACAGGCACACAGGAGGTCAACTAACTCAGCCGAGGGCAGGAGTATAACTGACACCAGACCTAGGTCAATTGGCAACTAAATAGCCGCCTTCTGCCAGAGAGAGGCTGAAACCATTAACCCCAGTCTGGCCAGGACAGGACAAAGACCAAACCCCGTCCTGGGTCATGACAGTACCCCCCTCTCAACGGGGGGCCACCGGACCCCCGGGTTTCTCAGGGCACCTGGCATGAAAGGCCCGGACCAACTGATCCGCATGAACAGATCGGGCAGGAACCCACGACCGGTCCTCTGGACCGTAGCCTTTCCAATGTATTAGATACTGAAGAGCACGACGGACAAACCTAGAGTCAAGAATACGTTCCACGTCGTACTCAGACTGCCCGTCTACCAAAACCGGTGGTGGGGAAGACAACGGTCCTTCCCTACAGGACCCCACAGGTCTCAAAAGGGCCCTATGGAAAACGTTGGGAATCCGTAGAGACGGAGGGAGACGCAACCGAAAAGCCACCGGGTTAACTGCTTCCGTAATTTCATAAGGACCAATAAATTTAGGTCCAAGTTTCGCAGAGGGGACCTTGAGCCTTATATTCCTAGTAGATAACCATACATTATCCCCAACCTGGAACACCGGCCCCACAGACCTTTTTTTGTCAGCAAAAAACTTATATTTAGACTGAGCCTTCGTAATGTTCCTTTGGACCTCCCACCATAACTCCCCCAACCGCTGGATTGTCCCATCCGCCCCAGGACACCCAGAGTCCAAACGGGAGAACTCCCCAAAATGTGGATGAAACCCATAATTGCAGAAAAAGGGAGATGTGCCCGTAGA
Organism: Oophaga sylvatica; assembly: GCA_033576555.1. NCBI lineage: Eukaryota > Metazoa > Chordata > Amphibia > Anura > Dendrobatidae > Oophaga > Oophaga sylvatica. Next base: position 913,183,599 of record JARQOD010000001.1, on the reverse strand, counting down.
CTGGTTAATGCGGTTGTTAAACGCAAACTCAGCCAAAGGTAACGCAGTACACCAATCATCCTGTCGGGCTGAGGTCAGGCAACGCAGGATTTGCTCTAGAGACTGATTGGTCCGCTCAGTCTGCCCATTAGTCTCTGGATGATAAGCGGATGAAAAAGACAGACCAATACCCAACCTCTTACAAAATTCCCTCCAAAATCTGGAAACAAATTGTACCCCCTATCAGACACCACATTCAAGGGTACCCCATGCAACCGCACCACATGCTCAACAAACAATCTGGACAACGTTTCCGCATTAGGTAAAGCCGCCAAGGGTACAAAATGTGCCTGTTTACTAAACCTGTCCACCACTACCCAAATGACAGTGTTACCCTTGGAAGGAGGAAGGTTGGTGATAAAATCCATGGATAAATGGGTCCATGGTCTATCAGGAATTGGCAGTGGCACCAATTCCCGGCCGGCCGGTTATGGGGGGGTTTCGCACGGGCACATACCCCACAAGCAGACACAAATTCCCCAACATCAGAGGCTAAAGAAGACCACCAGAATATCCTAGTGATGGCCCTCCGGGTAGCCGAGATCCCAGGATGTCCACCCAGAACTGAGTCGTGGAATTCCCGAAGGATCCTGAGACGAAATTGAACTGGTACAAAAAGTTTATCCACTGGCTTAGCCGGAGGGGCAAGAGACTGAGCTTCCCGAATCTCCTGCTCCAACCCAGCAGAAACAACTGCCACCACCACCCAGGCTGAAGAATGGAGGGTGGAGGTTCGGGGGGAGACACCGGATCCAGAATGCGTGACAAGGCATCAGCCTTGACATTTTTGGATCCTGGCCGAAAAGTGATGGAGAACTGGAATCGGGAAAAAAAAAGCGACTATCTTGCCTGTCTAGGAGTCAACCTTTTAGCAGACTCAATGTAAGCTAGGTTCTTGTGGTCCGTAACCACGGTAATAGGATGGACAGCACCCTCCAAAAAATGCCTCCATTCTTCAAAGGCCAACTTCACGGCCAGAAGTTCTCGATTCCCAACATCATAGTTTCTCTCCGCAGGAGAGAATTTCTTAGAGAAAAAGGCACAGGGTCTCAAATTAGTCAAAGTGGCGGGTCCCTGGGACAACACCGCCCCCACCCCCACCTCCGAGGCGTCCACCTCAACAATAAATGGTTCAGACGGGTCCGGTTGAATAAGAACCGGAGCAGACATGAAACATTTTTTTAAAAACTGAAACGCCGCCACCGCTGCGGCTGACCAATTCTTGACATCAGCCCCCTTTTGAGTCAGATCTGTGAGAGGTTTAACTACCTGTGAGAACCCCCTTATAAACTTGCGATAGTAATTTGCGAATCCTAAGAAACGCTGCAGAGCCTTCAAATCATGAGGTTGTACCCAATCAACAATGGCCTGCACCTTATTAGGATCCATGCGATACCCCTCAGCAGACACAATGAACCCCAGAAAAGACAGTTCCTGAACGAAGAATGAACATTTCTCTAGCTTAGCAAAGAGACAGTTCTCCCGGAGCCTTTGGAGAACTGCCCGAAGATGATCATTGTGAGTTTGTTTATCAGGCGAGTAGATAAGAATGTCATCCAAATACACAACCATAAAACGCCCAATAAAGTCAGAGAACACATGATTAATAAAATTTTGGAAGACTGCTGGTGCGTTGGTCAGACCGAAAGGCATGACCAAGTTTTCAAACAACCCTTCAGTAGTGAGAAAAGCAGTCTTCCACTCATCTCCCTCCCGGACCCGGATAAGGTTATATGCCCCCCGCAGATCCAATTTCGAAAACCACTTAGCCCCAGACAACTGGTTGTACAAATCAGGAATAAGTGGGAGGGGGTAAGTATTTCTCACAGTTATCTTATTTAACTCTCGAAAATCGAGGCATGGGCGCAAACCACCGTCTTTTTTCTTAACGAAAAAGAACCCCGCCGCCATGGGGGAAACAGGACGAATGTGTCCCTTACGAAGGCTCTCGGAAATGTATTCTTTCATAGCAGCCCGCTCGGGACCCGAGAGGTTATACAAGCGGGCCTTGGGCAATTTAGTACCTGGAACCAGGTCAATGGCACAATCAAATGGGCGGTGTGGTGGTAAAACTTCAGCCTCTTTTTCAGAGAAAACGTCCGCATAGTCCTTCAGGTACTCCGGAATACCTTCCAGACCAACGGACGACACAGACACAGTAGCAAGACATCTTTCAGAACAATTAGATCCCAATTTAACAATATCACGGGAATCCCAGTCAATAATCGGGTTATGCCGTTGCAACCAGGGAAACCCTAACACCAGGCCAGCAGAGAGGTTATCCAAAACAAAACATGACATACGCTCCTGGTGAAGGGCCCCCACCCTGAGGGTGAATTCTTCAGAAACAAAATGGACACCGTCCTTGGTGAGAGGTGTAGAATCATTGGCCATTATTTTTATAGGAGTCTCCAACCTAACTGTCCCTAATCTACAGCTGGCCACCAGCTTAGAGTCAATCAGGTTCAAGGATGACCCACAGTCCACAAAAGCTGAAGTAAGGAAAAAGCAGTTCTTCACACCAAGTTCCACCTTCGACAGTATCTTAGATAATGAAGGAAAGGGTACCTGAGAGTCTGAGTGACCTCCACGATGATCACCCAGACTCAGTCGCTTGTTAGTCGGTGGGCAGGAGGGACAGTTACTTTTCCAATGTCCAGGATCACCGCAGTAAAAACACAGCTTTTCTAAGCGCCTCTGTCTCCTTTCTTTCTCTTTGAGGTCGATGGCTCCCATTTCCATGGACTCCAATACAGGACTGGCTCCCCTTCCACTGAAGAAAAATGGTGTCTCAGCCTGCATAACACCTCTCGCCCGCAGCCTGCGATCCATTCGGACGGCCTGCGTCATGGCGTCCTCCAGAGAATCAGGCGGAGGGTGGAGTGCCAAGGCATCTTTCAGACGTTCAGACAGACCTCTACGGAACAAGCCCCGGAGGGCGGCATCATCCCAACAGACCTCAGCAGCCCAGCGTCTGAACTCTGAGCAAAACCACTCGGCTGAGTGCTTCCCCTGACATACACTCATCACCATGTCCTCAGCCATCAGCACTCGATCAGGCTCATCATAAATATGCCCCAGGGCCTCAAAAAATGCATCCACAGTCATTCTCTCAGGGGCAGTGGTAGGAAGGGAAAAAGCCCAGGCCTGGGGGGCTCCCCTTAACAGAGACATAATGACCCCCAGCCTCTGACTTTCATCCCCAGAAGAGTGCGGTCTTAAAGAAAAAAAAGTTTACAGCCCTCTTTGAAAACTTTAAATTCCTTTCTATCTCCGGAAAAGGTATCTGGTAATTTAACCGGGGCTCTGGGGAAACTAATGTAACATCTTGAACCCCTGTCCCATGAGCACCAGATGATAAAGCCCCCTGCACAGTGTCAGCCATCAGCTGCTGAGACTGAGCCAGAACTCGCTGTTCCTCATTCAGTTTCTGAGACATCTGAGTCAGGTGCTTTACCTGCTCAGAAAGGGCATACATAGGATCCATAACACACACAGGAGAAAAAAAAAAAAAAGTAGCGGTCAGTTATAATATCACGAACACAGCACTGCACTTGCTCACTGAGCCAGTGCGCGTGTCCTGAATAAGACAGACTGCACCCAAAGATACCTGTGGAGCGAGGCAGCAGCGGTGAAGATGCGTGCTTCAGACTAACAGGACCCAAAGCACGTGACTGCCAAGGGGCGGCGCCGGTCACAGGTCTCTCAGAGAAAGCAGTAACAGACAGAGAATGCTTCAGGCCAGAGGACCTTAAGCACGTGACTGCTGGTGGGCGTGGCCTAAGCTCCAGAGAGCTATGAGCAGAAGGAAAACTCCTAGAAGGGTAACTACGGGACAGAGTTACCAAGGGGCATAGACAAAACGGATAGTCAGGATAGCCAGGTCATACACAGAGGGAGCAACGCAGTACAAGAGGAGCAGGCAGAGAATAACCAAAACGTAGCCAAGGGATCAGAAAACCAGAACGGGCAATCACACAGTACCAAGACAGTAGGCAAACTCACAACGAAGAGACGGACCGGGTCAAAACCAAACAAGCAACAAGATCAGGCACGAGGCACAGGCACACAGGAGGTCAACTAACTCAGCCGAGGGCAGGAGTATAACTGACACCAGACCTAGGTCAATTGGCAACTAAATAGCCGCCTTCTGCCAGAGAGAGGCTGAAACCATTAACCCCAGTCTGGCCAGGACGGGACAAAGACCAAACCCCGTCCTGGGTCATGACATTTGACAGGTGTTTCGTCTGGTGGGCAATATAGTGTCCCAGGGATGTAACTTGCTTCTGACACCGCTGGACTTTGTTCTTCCAGACCTTGCATTGCTGTTCCTCAAGGAACAGGGAATGGACTGTGCAGGTATCGATGTCAACCACACAAAAGAGAAGGTCATCCACGTGTTGTAGAAGAGTGACTACTGCATATTCTGCAATCCAGTTGACGAGGATGGAGGACATTGTCTTGGTGAAACTTGAAGGGCTTGTTCTGAGCACCTTGAGGCAACACTGTCCATATGCACTGCACTGGTGCGTGAAGGCAGGCAGGTCATCCAGGTGGAGGGGAACACTGAAGAAGGCACTGGCCAGGTTGATCACTGTGAATACCGTTGCGGTGACTGGGACTTCTGAGAGCAGAGTGTGCGGGTTCAGCACTGTTGGGGTTTCAAATACTGTAGCCTCTTTCACGGCCTCCAGGCCTTGCACCATTCTGAACTCAGTGGGGTTTACAGTCTTTTTCTTCACTGTGGAAAGCTGGTATTAATTCCGATGGGCGAGGCAGCCCATTTTGACCTTGTCCTTCACTATGCGGCAGGGGACTCCCATCTCCCGGCACAGAGCTGGCGGGAAAACAAGCCGTCTACTAGGATCCACATCATGAGAGATGACGACCAGCTGGCTTTCTTGTTCTCCACCAAGGCAGTCACTGTGTTAGCACTTGCTCTGGCCACAGGGGGTCTTCTTGTTGGGATGTCTCCTTCACCGGCTGCTTTTTTCTCAGCACGGGCTCAGGTCAGTATTTGCGCACAAGTTTGAAGAGCTGAGTGGCCTTTTGCCGGTCTAGGGCCTGGGTGAACTGGTTGATTGCAGGGGGCACCTCCTGGTGCTTGCAAAAGATGAACCTCTGGCGTTGGAGCCGGATGTGGTGTTGCCATTCCATGAAGCGAGTAGGATCCTTCTTGAGTTGAATATCCTGGCCAAAGTCAAAGTTCTCAGGCCGTCTTCTTAGACGAGTTCACTTAGACCTTCAGTTGGTCAGAGACATCTTGACTCTGGGTGATGGAGTGGCTTTCTGGTACTATGTCCAGCACCTCCTGTGATAGGTCTGCAGTGTGGTTGTTTGAGGTTCCTGTTTCTTTTTGGGTCAGGGGTGAAGAAAGTGTCATGGTCCCATCTTCCTGGAACACTCTGGTCGCTTTCAGCTTCTGCAGTAGGTCCACTCCCAATAGGTTGAGGGAGCAGGTCTTTGACACAACAAACTGGGACATGATGAAGTGTTCTGGCTGAGTCCACACGCTCAGGGGCTTCATAATCTGGAAATATCTGACTTGCCCATCAATTCCCATATAGGACGCAGAAGATTCTGATAGATAGGTGAGGTTGCGGAGTTCCACAAGAAAAGATCTGACTACGCCATCCACTCTCAGGATATTGGTCCCACTGGTGGGTTTCCCTGTGGACTTGGCTTCACTGCTTTCTGTGTTTTCTCCTTGGCTTGCTCCTCTGGGCAATGTGGTGGGTCATAGGGGTTCTCTGCAGCAGTTCCGGTAATGGCCAGGCTTGCCACAGTTGAAACACTTGACGGTTCTCCTGTCCTTGTAGCGTGGTTGCTCATCTTGGTCTGTGGCCACCATGAGGGGGGCTGTCTTCCGCACTTCTGGCTGGAATTCTATCCCTTTTGCGACTGTAAGCAGGGTGTCCATTGCTATTGACCTGTACTCAGGCCTAGCTACTATCAGTGGCTTTCTGATTGGTTCTCTCAGTCCATGCACAAAGGCCTGTGCCAACATCCGTCTGTGTGTCTGATCATGGGTAATGAGGCCCAAATCTTGAAACACTTGCATCACTCTGTCATGGAACTCCTCTACAGACTCTGTCTGGTCTTGGCTCGTGACATGTAGGCTGAGAGTTTGTCCTGTCAGTCTGCTTTTGGCCCATTCTCTGAACTGCTCAATTAGCTTTGGTCCTGTCTCCCAGGCATACGCATCTAATTCTGCTGGAAGCTTGAAGTGTTCTCTCATAATTGGCCAGAATGCATCACCTGCTTTTATTTCCATTACGGTCCAGAGATCAATCCAGGCTGCTGCATACGTTCGCTGGATCTGCTGCATTTTTTGGCAAAATGGCATGGGGTGTATCCCTGGGTCTGGCAGCATACTGATCACCTGGCTTGGGATGAAGGGCTCATAGGATGGTGCCTCTACCTGTCCCTGCTGTATTGGTGCTTGTGGGTTTTCTTCCCTAGTATTGGGCAGCATGTGTGACGTTGCATCTTCATCTTCATCAGATGAGAAGTGACATGGTGTGCGTGGTGCATACACTGGGTGAAATTTGGCCTTAAAAGTTGTCTTGCTGCATGGGGATTTCCCTCTTCCTTGCTGAGGCTGCGGTGGATCAGTGTTATAGTTCCATGCTGGCAGCCCTGCTCGGCACTGAGGTTCCTCATTTGTGTCTGTAGCTACACCTCCCCCTGTGAAGCCCCGGCTGCTACCTGCAGCGTTATGTGTAGTGAGATCTGCACTTTCTTCTCCTGATATAATGACTGGCAATGTTTGTACTGTGCTTGGGATAGACAGGGTGTCCTGTGCTGGAGGCACTGAATACAGGGACACCACATTGCTTTGATTGGGCGTTGACCCAGTTGATAACGAAGTAGAAAAAAGAGGAAGAGAAGGGAGGTGTGAGTGAGGAGCGGTGGGATGTGCCTGAGAGGAGGAGGAAGGAGGAGAGCGAGCACGAGCAGGTGGGTGTGGTGTGAGCGGTGGGATGTGCCTGAGAAGAGGAGGAAGGAGGAGAGCGTGCACGAGCAGGTGGGTGTGGTGTGGGAGGAGAAAGGGAGGAAAAGGAAGGAGGAGAGCGAGCACGAGCAGGTGGGTGTGGTGTGGGAGGAGAAAGGGAGGAAAAGGAAGGAGGAGAAAGATCAGAAGGGTGTGGTGTGGGAGGAGAGAGGGAAAGAGGAGGGGGGAGAGATGGAGGGGAGAGAGGTGGAGGGGAGAGAAGAGAAAATGAAGGAGGAGAGGGTGAAGAAGAGGAAGAAAATGGATGTGTCAGAGATGTGAGGGAGGGGAAAGAAGGAATGATAGGGAAAGAAGGATAGAGAGGGATGGCAGCGAGGAAAGAGGAGAAAAGTCTGAAGAAGGAGAAAGGGACTGAGAGAAGAAAGAGGAGAGGGTGTCCCCCCTGTGATTCTTGAGAGGGGACCGTTGAAACGGTGGAGAGAGGCGGGGAGCGTTTTTCCCTGTACAAGGCTCCTTATTTAATGAGAGCAGCCTACACCTGTCCCGTGTCTCCACATGATGGACATGTGATGTGTGAGGCTCTAAATCCTGCTCATGTGACATATCCGTGATCATTTTCTCACAGACGATTTAACACCTTTTCAATCTTATTCACATAAAAATCACTTCCTGGTCCGTTCAAATAACTTGTTGCACCTTCTGAAATGCCGGAGAACAAAAAGTCAGAAAAACGTATCTCTAAAAAGGTATAAATTTATTATTGTACCACATTATAAAAAATTGACAAAATATTTTTTATTATAACAATATAGTATATATGGATTAATTTACAAAGTGATCCACCAGATTTATATGATGTATAAAGGACGCACCGGGCACCTACAAAGGACTCAAAATATTGTGTAACGCTGGTAATATATTATTTCAGATGCTAATACAGAGCCTTTAAATTGGATTTATCCACCACAAAGACCTAGTAATTAGTAAAATGCATTGTGCATCTGCGGCCCATATAGGGGTACTAGAAAGACAGGTCTATTTGCATGTGATGCCTATTACAAGGAACGAAAGCTCAATGATATATACATCTATCTTTATAGCCAGCGTTAGCCCAAAGAAATCAATAAAAGTCATATAGTAAAGTTTTCACAGGTTAAATTAACCATTGTAGAAGTAGGGGTGTTTCCTCAAAGGAGGAAGCGAGCCTAGTGCTTGCGAAACGTACGTCAGGGTCCGGGACGCTCCGTGGCTGAAACACCCTACTTCTACAATGGGTAATTTAACCTGTGAAAACTTTACTATATGACTTTTATTGATTTCTTTGGGCTAACGCTGGCTATAAAGATAGATGTATATATCATTGAGCTTTCGTTCCTTGTAATAGGCATCACATGCAAATAGACCTGTCTTTCTAGTACCCCTATATGGGCTGCAGATGCACAATGCATTTTACTAATTACTAGGTCTTTGTGGTGGATAGATGTATTAGCATCTGAAATAATATATATTACCAGCGTTACACAATATTTTGAGTCCTTTGTAGGTGCCCGGTGCGTCCTTTATACATCATATTAATCTGGTGGATCACTTTGTAAATTAATCCATATATACTATATTGTTATAATAAAAAATATTTTGTCAATTTTTTATAATGTGGTACAATAATAAATTTATACCTTTTTAGAGATACGTTTTTCTGACTTTTTGTTCTCCGGCATTTCATGTGTTAATCTAAGTCTGTATCTAGTTGGAATATACCTGGGTAATTAATTATCAAGTCTTGTTGTACCTTCTACACGACCACCACTGCTCTTTTATAGCAGACGGTAATCTAAAAACAAACTTTCCTGTGCCTTTCAACAAAAACAAAAACAAAATAAAATCATTTCATTGTGCAGCGTAAAGTCTGCCTGTCCATTTGCTTCTCACGTACTCTGACCTTCTATTCACATGCCTAGCCCTTCGATTCTTACGTACTGTGTCTATTCCAAAAACATATTCAACAAAGGTGATTAAAAATCTGAAAACTGCTGCATTCTGGTTCTGTGTGCAAGGACACTGAAATTCTTGTCTTCGCTGAATGCCTGATGGGAGGGGTGAGTGAAGCCGCTGTGCAACTGTTTGTGTGTGTTCTACCTCAGCCTTCAATTTCTTTGTCTGTGTTTCTGTCCTTGGTCTAAATCACACTAGTAGATCTTGCTGGTTGGAGAATAAAACTCTAAAATAAATTGATTAGAAAAACCTCTCCAAAATTATTTAAAGATGTACTTAAAAGAAAAACTTTAAAAGCAAAAGTTAGATTTAGTAAAAAAAAACTCTAGGAAAAAGATTAACCAAAATAAAAACTCTAAAAGCAAAAAGAAAAAACTGATCAATAAAGAGGAGGGAAAAAAACGTATTAATAGTAAAACTCTGAAAAACAACAAGGTTGACAAGAAGAAAAAACCCTTGTTACTAAAACAGCTAATTAAAAACAGAAAAGAGGTGGAAAAACTGATTGTAAAATGATAAAAACAATAAGAAAAAATACTTTAAAACTTTTGTCTGGTAGCGTAGGCTTTATCCTACCGCCCTCTGGAATGTCATCTCATTGCTGCTGGCACTTCCCCCCTCCCTTATATCTCTGCTTGCTGTGTCTACAGGCACTGAAATCACGTATCAAAAAAAGGTTATCCCTATAGAAAAAAATTAATACAGTTCAGTCTGAATGCCTGAGAATTTTCACGCTACAGCCTGTAGCAAAAAACTAGCTCAAAAAACAAAAAACAAAACCAGGAAACAGATGTGACAACGTGATTAGCAGAGGATGATTACTGTGAGAACTTATCCAATCAAAGCTTCTGCCCCTCACACCTGGATTGATCTGGGATGACCTCCCTCCTATGTGTGAAGGATTACTGCAGAAACTTATCCAGCATTTTGGTTTTTTGCTATACAGCTCCAGAAATCAGCAAGCAAAAACAGTCACCGTTCCAACTTTTCTCCCGGTTCACATAAAACCTGAAACACATACACAGCACAGCACAAACAACTTATATCCCAGGGTTTTGGATAAGTGTGTGGACTTTTTACACTACCTAGGAATGCGGTGGTGACCACACCTGACCGGCAAGAGGTGTAAGACCAGGACTGAGCACAAGGGACTTTCAGGTAAGATGACAAGATTTTCTTACCTTACTTATGGAGCTGTGCAGTCTCCGTCCCGTGAGCCAAGGCCATGGCCAACACCTCTGTCTCTCCGGTCAGCATGTCCCCGTGTGTTTCGTCTACTGCCCCACGTTGGGCGCCAGCTGTTATGGAAATTTAATTAGGATAAATCTATCCTGCAGTGTTTGCTGGTGCTGTTCCCAATTTTATCCTAATTGTCTTTTTGAGCGCTCAGAACGAAATGAGGACTGTCCACACGGAAGTGTCAGTATAACAGTTCGTCAAGACCACCAGTTTATTATTCATTCAAGGTTTTATACGTTTACAAAAAGGGGCTGGTTAGTCAATTAACATACAATTAAAAGCTGCTAGATTATTGGCTGTTTTAGTGTAAGTATGATAATTATGATAATTATGATAAAAGGGCTGAAGTTGGAGATTTATTGTTTATTGTTCTTTGCCCCAGCTTTCCTGCATGACTAGTAAAGAAAAATAATAGATATCTTTCCGAACACTCTGTTCTTGTTTGTGTCCTTGCTAAAAAAGTCCCTATGAACTATCTTTTGCAATAGCCTGATTTATGGAGGCCAGGGTTGTATAGCTAGCATCAGCTTTTTCATAGATATGTGTCAGCACAGGATTTTTAGCAAGTGAGATCTATCTAACTGTAAAAGCATATATATGAATATACATTGAATACGTGGAATACATATATATTTCCATGACACCCTCTTGTTATGTATATCCTCGTCCCTTAATGCATAGCATTCCCTCTAGTAATATATAGCCCTGTCCCTTATTACATAGCATCCCCTCTTGTAATATATAACTCCATCCCTTATTACATAGCATCCCCTCTTGTAATATATAGCCCCGTCCCTTATTACATAGTATCCCCTCTTATGTATAGCCTCATCCCTTATTACATAGCATCTTCTCTTGCTATGTATAGCCCTGTATATTGCATCCCCTTTTGCTATGTATAGTCCCATCCCTTAATGCATAGCATTCCCTCTTGTAATATATAGCCTCATCCCTTATTACACAGAATCCCCCAGGGGCGGATTATAAGAGGGTCAATCTGCGCTACCGCCCAGGGCCCAGTGGTGTGGGGGTGCCCACCACAGGGCCGCCATCAGGGCATTACTGCCCTGACGGCGGCACGCTGTGGCAGTTTAACGCTATTGACGTGCGGGCAGTATTAACACATTGGCAGCCCCAACTGGTCACAGACACAGATTTCCAATCCAAAACAGGATTATGAGACTGTAACCAAGGGAAACCTAGTACAATAATGTCATGCAGATTATACAACACCAGAAATTTGCAACTCTCCTGATGATCTGGTTCAACCCTCATTATCACCTGAGTAGAAAACTGGGGTTTATTCTCCGCCAAAGGGGTAGAATCAATGTCCAGTAGGGGAATAGACTTCCGCAGGGGTATCATGGGAAACCCACAACATTTGGCAAAGTCAAAATCCATCAGGTTAATGGATTCTGCTCCTGAATCAACAAAAGCCTGAGCAGAAAATGTGGACAGGGAGCAAATCAGGGTAACAGTCAACAGAAATTTAGTCTGAACACTATCCAAGACAACTGAGCGTGCAAAACGTCTTCCCCGCTTAGGGCAGACGGAAAGATCATGAGAGGCGTCACCACAGTAGAAACATAACCCATTGCGCTTTCGAAATTCATGACGCTGTGCCCCAGAAGTCACTTCATCACACTGCATAGGCTCAGGAGCTGGCTCACAAGGCAACACTATCTCACGCATACCTCTGCTCTCACGCAAACGTCTGTCATTTTGAATAGCCAATGACATAGAATCATTAAGACCAGAGGGGACAGGCAATCTCACCATAACATCCTTTACATTCTCTGACAGCCCCTTCCGAAAAAGGGCTGCCAAAGCATAATCTGTCATGGATGCATCGCCACGAGGATCGTCGCGATTGCACATTCTGACTTCTCGCAGCTGAGTTTCTGTTACTTTGTGTTTGGTGGTGAGGGAGTTAATTTTACCTAGCTCTTTGCTAAGACTAGGTCCAGCCTCGCCCGGCTGCTTTTGATTATGTTCTAATTAGTTTCCTTTATATAGCTGCCAGTCTGCTGGTTAGATGCCGGTGAAAGCATTCATGTAGTCTAGCAGACTGGATCGGTTCTGCGAATACTTAAGCTAAGAGTTCATTAGTTGTTTTTACTCTTATAGCTTATAGTTTATCTCTGAGACCTTAGGTGTTCCTACTATGTGTGAGTGTTGTATGTAAGACTTTATTTACTTTATTTCTTGTCTTTCTTGTATGTCTTTCTGTTCATTAACCGTTACCTGTTCATTCCCTTTGGTGGTAATCAGGGTCCTTCTTAGGACTAGATTACAGTTGGCAGGGATTGATAGGAGACAGGGTTTACGCTGGTGGCCTGGACCTATGTACCTTTAACAGTACCTCCAGGTAGAGGGATTAGTTAGGACCCCAGTTTAGGGTCAGCATAGACCCCAGTAACCCTCTAGCCGGAGACAGCGTATAACGGATTCCGTAGTGACCCACTGGACATTCTGTCAGGTAATTCTATGTTATCATCTATCTATGCGCATGTTATATAGTATGTTGCCCTTTTGATATAGATTACTGACATCACATATATATATATCTGCTATACAGCGTGACATTTTCACCGGCCCATACTAAAGTTTCTCCCCAGCTGTCATGAATCCAGTAGCCCAGCTGGCCCGGCAGTTGCAGGGGTTGTCCATGGAGTTGGCAGACATTAAGTCCAAGTTTTGTCCCCCCGGAGCAAACCGGATCTGAACCTAAGGTTGCTCTCCCGGACAGGTTCACTGGTGGGCGGGACAAATTTTTTACTTTCCGGGAGGCATGTAAATTGTACTTTCGGCTGCGGCCTCGGTCATCTGGGAGTGAAGAGCAGAGGGTGGGAATTGTTATCTCGCTCTTACAAGGGGACCCTCAATCTTGGGCATTCTCTATTCCTCCAGGCTCCCCAGATCTCCAGTCAGTGGATCGATTTTTTACTGCCCTGGGTCTGGTATATGATGATCCGGATCGAGTTTCCCTTGCTGAAACAAAGTTACGTAAAATACGGCAAGGAAATCGTCCAGCGGAGGAATATTCTTCTGAGTTCCGTAGATGGGCAACAGATACTCAGTGGAATGATCCAGCTCTTAGGAGCCAGTTTTGTCAAGGGTTGTCTGACAAATTAAAAGATGTGTTGGCTCAGTATGATTCTCCTCCATCACTGGAGGCTGCTATGGCCCTCGCTATTCGCATTGATAGACGAATTCGGGGAAGACGCGAGGTAACTCCGCCTCCCGTGATGACTCCACCTACTACTAAAGTCCCTTTTACTGAGGTTCCCCTGGTCTGTTCTGAGGAACCCATGCAGTTGGGAGGGACATCTTTTTGTAGGAGGGAATCGGTGGTGCACCGCAAGACTAGAAGGTGTTTCTTTTGTGGGAGAGAGGGACATTTTGTTGGGGGGTGTCCATCCCGGGCCTCTTTGAGCAAAGGAGTTAACCTGGGAGTGTGTATTTCGTCCCCAAATCCCTCTCAGTTTCTCGTGCCTGCGGAGGTGGTGATTGGTACTAGAACTGAGAGGATTTCTGTTTTTCTTGATAGTGGGTCCGGGGCTAATCTGGTGGACGCTCGGTTTGCCCAGGTGCATGGTATGCAACTGAGTGTATTGACCAAACCGGTCCCTATAGTCTCTATTGATTCTAGACCTCTCGGTCAAGGTAGCTTGGTACAAGCTGTTCATAACATAGATCTTCGTGTAGGGGCAATACATAAAGAGCAATTGTCTTGTTATGTGTTGGAGGGTCTACCTACTCCTATTGTGTTGGGACTTCCTTGGTTGGCTAAACATAACCCAGTGATTGATTGGCAATCCAGAAAGATAAGCCAGTGGGGTGAATTTTGCAAGAATAACTGCATGAAAACGGTCATCGGTGCGGTCGTGCCTAGGACTTTGCCTCCTTTTCTGGAGGACTTTGGGGAGATGTTCTCAGAGGAGGGGTGTCAAAAGTTACCTCCTCATCGCACGTATGACTGCTCAATAAAATTGCTTCCTGATGCCTTATCTCGTAGTTTCCCAGGGGCCGGAAAGACGGATGACCCGGTTCCTATCCTTCAGGAAGGAGTGCTGAATGGTCTGAGTGCTATAGGGAACTGTTTCAAGCGGAGGTCTGATAGGAGGAGAGTGTCTGGTCCGGACCTAGGTGTGAACGATCTGGTGTGGTTGTCTACCAGGAATATAAAACGCAAAGTTCCCTCCTGGAAACTGGGTCCCAGGTTCATCGGTCCATACAGGATCAGTTCTATAATTAATCCTGTGGCATTTCGTCTGGACCTCCCACCTACGTTTAAAATCCATAATGTGTTCCACAAATCGTTGCTTAAAAGGTACGTGGCGCCAGTTATACCGTCGCCTCTGCCTCCCCCTCCGGTGGTGGTCAATGGTAGCGTGGAGTTTCAGGTGTTGAAGATCATTGACTCACGTCTGAATCGTCGGTCCCTTCAGTACCTGGTTCATTGGAAGGGGTATGGTCCTGAGGAGAGGACGTGGGTCCCTGCGTCGGAGGTTAACGCAGATCGATTGGTTCGGACCTTCCACACAACTTACCCGGGCAGACCTGGCCCTGAGGGTCCGGAGGCCCCTCGTAGAAGGGGGGTACTGTCATGGGTGCATCGCCACGAGGATCGTCGCGATTGCACATTCTGACTTCTCGCAGCTGAGTTTCTGTTACTTTGTGTTTGGTGGTGAGGGAGTTAATTTTACCTAGCTCTTTGCTAAGACTAGGTCCAGCCTCGCCCGGCTGCTTTTGATTATGTTCTAATTAGTTTCCTTTATATAGCTGCCAGTCTGCTGGTTAGATGCCGGTGAAAGCATTCATGTAGTCTAGCAGACTGGATCGGTTCTGCGAATACTTAAGCTAAGAGTTCATTAGTTGTTTTTACTCTTATAGCTTATAGTTTATCTCTGAGACCTTAGGTGTTCCTACTATGTGTGAGTGTTGTATGTAAGACTTTATTTACTTTATTTCTTGTCTTTCTTGTATGTCTTTCTGTTCATTAACCGTTACCTGTTCATTCCCTTTGGTGGTAATCAGGGTCCTTCTTAGGACTAGATTACAGTTGGCAGGGATTGATAGGAGACAGGGTTTACGCTGGTGGCCTGGACCTATGTACCTTTAACAGTACCTCCAGGTAGAGGGATTAGTTAGGACCCCAGTTTAGGGTCAGCATAGACCCCAGTAACCTCTAGCCGGAGAACAGCGTATAACGGATTCCGTAGTGACCCACTGGACATTCTGTCAGGTAATTCTATGTTATCATCTATCTATGCGCATGTTATATAGTATGTTGCCCTTTTGATATAGATTACTGACATCACATATATATATATCTGCTATACAGCGTGACATAATCATCCCATTTGGTCAGGACTGCCCACTTTTGGAATTTCTGACAGTACAACTCAGCGTCTTCAAGACCCTGATTTAATGCCAACAAGGTTTTTTCAGCTTGATCAGTGACATTAGGCTTATCGTACAATAACCCCAGAGCCTGAAAAAATACATCAACATCATTCAAAACAGGATCCCCAGGTGTCAGAGAAAAAGCCCAATCCTGAGGGTTGCCGCGCAAGAGAGAGATAACAATTTGAACCTGCTGTGCTGCGCTCCCCGAGGACTTAGGTTTTAAGGCAAAAAACAACTTACAGTTATTTTTGAAATTCAGAAATTTAGCCCGATCCCCCAAAAACAAATCTGGCATGGGAATCCTAGGTTCCACAACCGGCAACCTAGCAAGATAGGTAGCAATACTCTGAACCTCAGTGGCAAGCTGATCCACATGGCCAGACTCCATTGAGATAAAAAAAATCCTCCTCAGCACCCAGAGAAAAAGTGGGAAAAAATGCAACAAACAGAAAAAAAAAAAATCTCTGACAACTCTGGCAACTTTTTTTTCTTTCCACACTATTTTTCCCTTCTGTGAGTACCATATAATTTTCAGTTTTGGCCGGTGATACTATTATGTTTAGGTAGCTGAGGAGAAAAAGCAAAAAACGGCAATACACCAGAGAGGCTGGAACCTATTGGATTGCAGTAACCTGAACTAACCACACAACTAGAGGTAGCCGTGGAGCGTTCCTGCGTTGATCCTAGACGCCTCATCACAGCCTGAGAGATAACTACACCTAAAGGCAGAAAGATGAAAGCTATCTGCCCCGGAGCAGATCCCCAAAGAAAATAGGAAGCCCCCAAACATGTAATGGCGATTAGACAAGAATAGAGCATGGACTCAGACAGAAAATAGAATGTGCAAACGCTGAGGCCCAATCTGTCTAGACAGAAAAGTACAGGAAAGAATTCTGACTGCAATCCAACAAAAAACCCTAAAAAATACCAACTCTTCTGATTGCAAAAACACCTGAGATCACACTATCTCCACCACCTAAATCAGATCTCTGGTGTAACAAAACTAAGCTGCAGCCACTGAAAAAACAGGAAAAAGCAAATTAACAAATAACAGTGGCTACAGATAAACTGAGAGGAGCACAGGCCCCAGGAGGGGACCCGGCTGACCTCCACAAAAGTGCAGAAAACTATGCAAAAAGCAAGCACAAAAATAAAAGCAGAAAATATCTTATCTGAAAGCAGATGATGCAGGCAGGACTCCAGCAAACTTCCAAATGAACCAGGAACCACAATTGAGACAAGAACAATTGATAACCGGTGACCATCATGGGAGGGAACGTCCTTTATATCAGTCCAGTCCGTGATCCCAGATTGCCATTCCTCGCTGAAAGGTTCAGTACTGTCTGTAACCACCAGAGGGAGCCTCTGTTAAGAAACCATCTCTAGCACATTCATAACAGCTAACTCTAAGCGGTATGTGTGGAGAAAACCAGGTACTGCTCATCATCTGCCCAATACAATCCCAACAGTGAAACATGGTGGTGGCAGCATCATGCTATGGGGGTGCTGCAGGGACAGGACGACTGGTTGCAATTGAAGTAAACATGAATGAGGCAAAGTACAGAGATATATTGGATGAAAACCTCTTCCAGAGTGCTCTAGACCTCAGACTTGGCTGAAGGTTCAACTTCCAACAAGACAATGACCCTAAGCACACAGCTAAAATAACAAAGGAGTGGCTTCAGAACAACTCTGTGACCTTTCTTGACTGGCCCAGCCAGAGCCCTGACCTAAACCCAATTGAGCATCTCTGGAGAGACCTGAAAATGACTGTCCACCAACATTCACCATCCAATCTGATGGAACTGGAGAGGATCTGCAAGGAAGAATTGCAGAGGATCCCCAAATCCAGGTGTGAAAAACTTGTTGCATCATTCCCAAGAAGACTCATGGCTGTACCAGCTCAAAAGGGTGCTTCTACTCAATACTGAGCAAAGGGTCTGAATACTTATGATCATGTGATATTTCAGTTTATCTTTTTTAATAAATTTTCAAAAATGTAAAGTGTGTACATTAATGAGAAAAAAATAATAACTTTTTGCATTTACCAAATGGCTGCAATGAAACAAAGAGTGAAAAATTTAAAGGGGTCTGAATACTTTCCGAACCCACTGTATGCTCCCAGCCCATGTGATTTATACTGATCTAGTTTTTCAGACACAACATCATTTACTTTAAAAAGTTGCTTCCACAAAATGTCATGTTGAACTGGGTGCACTTTGCAGTAGTGGCTGTGGAATGGAATACAATTTTTTTATTTTTTTTATTTTGCTTCCACACTGCAGAGATATTAGTATTTAAAGTATTTGGCATCTAATGAGTTCACTTTTGTTAAGTCCAAGTGGGTGTTTTCACTAGAGGCGTGTACTTCTTCTCCATGTAAGAGTTTCCCAATCTGCTAATAAGATGGCACAATATGGCGGTATAAGCGAACTCTGTTACTTCACAGAGTCGCAGACATAGACGCTGTGGCACTGTATGGCAGTATGAGCGAACTCTGTTACACCACAGAGTCACTGTGGTTGAGACGCAGAGATAGAGACTGTGTCCTGTTAACACCACAGGGGTACACAGATAACTGCTGTGCGGATAGCAGTCTGTTGTCATGCAGTCAGTAACGCAAACAACCAACTCCTCACCGGAGTAGCCGGTATTCTAGAGGCTATTTCAGCCAAGCCCTGAACACGTGCAAACAAAACTCCTCACCGGAGGTGCCGGTATTCTAGGGGCTTATTTCACGGGCATGGGCACTGGTACCCGCGGATGCTGGCCGTAATTTAAAAGGAATGGAGTTTGTCCGGTGGAGTCAGCCACAGCATTGTTTAGCGCGAACTCCGCCCATGGGAGCAGGGATGCCCAGTCATCCTGCCTAGCAGAGACAAAATGTCGCAAGTACGTGACCAAGGTCTGGTTGGCCCTCTCTACCAACCCATTCGTCTCGGGATGATATGCGGAGGAGAGGTTTAACTCAATGCAGAGTAGACGACACAGCTCACTCCAGAACCGAGACGCAAATTGGGGACCTCGATCGCTGACAATCTTGTCTGGCATATCGTGTAGATGGAAGATGTGTCTAATAAACAATGCTGCCAAGGCCCGTGCAAAAGGTAACCGTGGTAGCGGCACCAAGTGCACCATTTTGAAGAAGTGGTCGGTGATCACCCAAATGATGGTGCAACTCCGAGACTTGGGTAAGCACACCACAAAGTCCATCCCGACCATCTCCCAGGGCCTGTCTGCCACCGGCAAAGGGAAAAGTAACCCAGCTGGCCGTTGTCGAGGGGACTTGTTCTTGGCGCAGGAGACACACGCCTGAACATATTCCCTGATGTCACGGACCATATATGGCCACCAGTATGTCCTCGCCAATAACTCAGTTGTCCTCTTTGCCCCAAAGTGTCCACCCACCATGGATGAGTGTGCCCAAGAGAGTACCTCCGGTCGCAAATTAGAGGGCACAAAAGTCTTGCCCGGAGGCACAGACTCTAGCGAAACCGGGGCTACCGTTCTCAGGTTCTCTTCGGGGACAATGAGTAGAGGCTCCTCCTCCTCCTCCTCTGATGACACTAGGGAGCGAGAGAGAGCGTCGGCCCGAATATTCTTTTTACCAGAGAGAAAATGGAGGGTGAAGTGGAACCAAGAGAAGAATAGGAACCATCTGGCCTGGCGAGAATTTAGCCGCTGGGCCGTTTGCAGATACCCCAAGTTTTTGTGGTCAGTGAAGACTTGGAAGGGAAAACGAGCCCCCTCCAAAAGATGTCTCCACTCAGAGAAGGCCAACTTCATAGCCAGAAACTCCATGTTCCCGATGGAATAATTCCTCTCTGCTGGTGTAAAGGTTTTAGAAAAGAAGAAGCAGGGATGCTTCCGACCTTGAGCATCCTTTTGAGTTATGAATGTGCTAGAGATGGTTTCTGAGCAGAGGCTCCCTCTGGTGGTTACAGACAGTACTGGGCCTTTCAGCGAGGAATGGCAATCTGGGATCGCTGACTGGTCTGATATAAGGGAGGTTCCCTCCCATGATGGTTGCCGGTGATCAATTGTTCTTGTCTCAATTGTGGTTCCTGGTTCATTTGGAAGTTTGCTGAGTCTTGCCTGCATCTTCTGCTATCAGATAAGATATTTTCTGCTTTTATTTTTGTGCTTGCTTTTTGCATTGTTCCCTGCACTTCTGTGGAGGTCAGCCAGGTCCCCTCCAGGGGCTTGTGCTCCTCTCAGTTTATCTGAAGCTGCTGTTATTTGTTCATTTGCTTTTTCCTGGTTTTTCAGTGGCTGCGGCTTAGTTTTGTTACACCAGAGATCTGATTTTAGGTGGTAGAGATCGTGTGATCTCAGGTGATTTTGCAATCAGAAGAGTTGGTATTTTTTAGGTTTTTTTTTGGATTGCAGTGAGTATCCTTTCCTGTACTTTTCTGTCTAGACAGATTGGGCCCAGTGCTTGCTCATTCTATTTTCTGTCTGTGTCCGTGCTTCTTTTTGTCTAACCGCCATTACATGTTTGGGGGCTTCCTATTTTCTTTGGGGATCTGCTCCGGGGCAGATAGCTTTCATCTTTCTGCCTTTAGGTGTAGTTATCTCTCAGGCTGTGACGAGGCGTCTAGGATCAATGTAGGAACGCTCCACGGCTACCTCTAGTTGCTCTACTGGGCATTGATTCTACCCCTTTGGCGGAGAATAAACCCCAGTTTTCTACTCAGGTGATAATAAGGGTTGAACCAGATCATCAGGAGAGTTGCAAATTAATGCTGCTGTATAATCTGCATGACATTATTGTACTAGGTTTCCCTTGGTTACAGTCTCATAATCCTGTTTTGGATTGGAAATCTGTGTCTGTGACCAGTTGGGGCTGCCATTGTGTTAATGCCGACACTCCTGTTTTTTCTGCCTCTCCCCAGTCTCAGGATGTTCCTGACTTTTTGACTGATTTTTCGGATGTATTTAGTGAAAGTAAATCTGCATCCTTGCCCCCTCACAGGAGCTATGATTGCGCTATTGAATTAGTGCCTGGTGGTAAATTTCCTAAAGGTCGCCTTTTTAACTTGTCTGTACCTGAACACGATGCTATGCGATCTTATATCAAGGAGTCATTGGAGAAGGGTCATATCAGACCATCCTCTTCACCCTTGGGTGCCGGTTTTTTCTTTGTGGCCAAAAAGGATGGTTCATTGAGGCCGTGTATTGATTATCGTGTAATGTAAGGAGTACAGTTCATATAGTGTCTTGTGCTTGGGTGCGATGAAAACACAGGAGTCACAGGTTTGATATAGAAGGTCTTGTATTACTTCATACAAGTGGCAATAATAGTCACACAGTTTGCAGATACAAAAGCAGGAGACACAGCAGGCCAGAGTAACTTAAGCTCAGCAATCACTCTCCACAACAGGTTCAGGATCTCTTCTCTGTTACCGTAAGTCCATGCAAACGTGGATTCATCAAATAGCAAGGTTCCAAAGTCCACGAGTGTTCCAAAGTTCCACAATAGGAAATAACTGGAGTACAAAGTCCAAGGCTTCCAGGAGTCAGGTCACAGGTTCACTGCAGGCTTGATTCTGAAGCACTGATTGCTCAGCTGTGGCTGCTTAAGAAGCAAGAGGAGAGAATCAGGGCAGGAACATGCAAGCTGGAAACTCCATATTGACTGAGGGCAAGATAGCTGCAGCAAGACAGAAAGTAAAATGGCTGACGGAAAAACTGAGTTTCAGGAACATGTACACAGAACCTTACATTACTCCCCCTTAGGGACAACCTCCGGATGACCTCAGACCAGGCCTGTGTGGGTACCTCTGATGAAACTGACAGAGCAAGCGAGGAGCATAAACGTTATTGACCGGTTCCCATGAGTTGTCCTCCACTGGGTAGCCCTGCCATTTAATCAGATATTGTAACTGATTTCTATACAACCTGGAATCTAGAATCCTTTCCACCACAAATTCTTCCTGACCATCGACTAGCACTGGGTCAGGGCAAGGAGAAGAACGTCCAGGAAACGTATTGGGTGTCGCAGCCTTTAGTAGGGATACATGAAAGACAGGGTGGATTCTCATAGTTCTGGGCAGTTGAAGACGACAAGCGACAGCACTTATAATTTTACTGATTTTATAAGGTCCAATGTATTTATGTCCCAACTTAGATGATGGAATTCTTAACTTAAGATTTCTGGTTGACAGCCAGACCAGGTCTCCTACCTTGAAAGCTGGTGCAGGTTTACGAAATTTATCTGCGGCTTTCTTGTACCTTTCCTGAGCCAATTCCAGATTTCCCTTTAGAAGATCCATATTCTTTTGTAAAGACGTGATTCTTTCAGCCACTGCTGGCAAAGGCGTTTCTATGGGAAATCGAGGAAGAATATTAGGATGATAACCTAAATTGGAGTAAAAAGGAGACTGCTTAGTGGAGGCGCTCTGAGAGTTGTTATAAGAGAACTCAGCCAGTGGAAGTAGATCCACCCAATCATCCTGTAGGTGGCAGATAAAGCAGCGAAGATACTGCTCCAGGGTCTGATTGGTTCGTTCTGTCTGTCCATTAGTCTGAGGATGAAAAGCAGAAGAAAGGTTTACTTTAATGTCCAATGCTGCACAGAAATTTTGCCAAAACCTTGAAGTGAATTGCACCCCTCGATCCGAAATAACCTCATCTGGTACTCCATGTAAGTGAAACACATTTTTAATCATCAAATCTGATGTCTGTCTTGCAGT
The DNA here is from genome assembly GCA_033576555.1 of Oophaga sylvatica. Lineage (NCBI taxonomy): Eukaryota > Metazoa > Chordata > Amphibia > Anura > Dendrobatidae > Oophaga > Oophaga sylvatica. Next base: position 913,161,267 of record JARQOD010000001.1, on the reverse strand, counting down.
GGGTAAGCCGGGATAAAATGAGCTGCTTTTGTTAAACGATCAACCACCACTAGAATGGTGTTCTTCCCTTGAGAGGTTGGTAACTCCACAATGAAGTCCATAGAAATGGATCCCCACGGGCGGGACGGGGTGGGAAGGGGTTGCAACAGACCAGTTGGTGAGGAGCGAGGTGTTTTGCATCTTGCACAGACTTCACATGAAGTGACATAGTTTAAAACATCCTTCCTGCAAGTGGGCCACCAAAAGAAACGAGAAAGAAATTCCTGTGTCTTTAGAATTCCTCTATGCCCAGCTATCTTGGAATCGTGAATGAGTTGCAATACTCTCAATCTGACTGTTTCAGGAATATACAGACGTTGTCCCTGAATCCACACACCATTCTTAAAGACAAGACTTACGTCCCTTGGGGGTTGTGCCAAAAAGGAATCCGCATGGTATGCTTCCTTGATGTCCTTAAGTAGGTCTTGATTATGAATCACTCCCAGGAATCTAGAGTCAGGAAGAATAGTCTTAGGAGGAGTAAGTGGACGTGTCTCTGCTGAATAAATCCTAGAGAGTGCATCAGCCTTTCCATTGCGCGATCCTGGTCTATAAGAAATGATAAAATTAAATTGGTTTAAGAAAAGATTCCAGCGAGCCTGGCGAGGAGTCAGGCACTTAGCCGACCTGATAAATTCAAGGTTACGATGGTCTGTCAGGACGACTATTTGCTGTGCAGCTCCCTGAAGAAGGTGTCTCCATTCCTTGAAGGCGGCAATAATGGCCAACAACTCTCTATTGCCCACATCGTAGTTCCTCTCAGCCGAAGACAACTGCTGGGAAAAGAAGGCACAGGGATGCAAGACATTCTTCTCACCTGTTCTCTGAGAGAGTATAGCTCCAACTGCACAGTCTGAAGCATCCACCTCTATTATGAAGGCAAGTTCGGGGTTGGGATGTACTAAGATAGGTGCAGTGGTAAATTTATCTTTTAGACGGGAAAATGCTTCCTGGGCTTGGGGAGTCCAGGAGAACCTAGACTCTTTCCGGGTAAGTTGGGTGATAGGTGACACTACCTCAGAGAAATTCCCAATGAAACGTCTATAGAAGTTGGCAAACCCGATGAAGCGCTGCACCTCCTTCACATTTCTAGGACTTGGCCAATCCTTGATGGCTTGGGTCTTGCTTCCATCCATACTAATTCCTTGTGTAGACAGTACATACCCCAGAAATTGAATTTCGGTCCTATGGAATTCACACTTTTCAAGTTTGATGTAAAGATGATTTTGTCTTAGACGTTCCAAGACCATTCTCACATGTCCATGATGTTCCTCTGTGGAGTTAGAAAAAATTAGAATATCATCCAAATAAATCACCACGAATGTATCTAGGAGATCCCTGAAGATGTCATTCACCAAGTGTTGGAAAGTGGCTGGGGCGGTACTCAGACCAAAAGGCATAACTAGATATTCAAAGTGTCCATAGCGTGACCTGAATGCAGTCTTCCATTCATCCCCAGGTCTAATACGGACTAAGTTATAGGCCCCACGGAGATCTAGTTTAGAGAAAATTTTGGCATGTCGCACTCTCTCCAATAACTCAGGGATTAAAGGCAATGGATAACGGTTTCTAATAGTAACCTTATTGAGTTCCCTATAGTCTACGCAGGGTCTCAGAGATCCATCTTTCTTCTTTACAAAGAAGATGGGTGCACCTGCAGGAGATGAAGAGGGGCGTATGAAGCCCTTGGCTAGATTTTCGTCTATGTAATCCTTTAAAGCCTTTAGCTCGGGCCCCGCCAGGGGGTAGATCTTACCAAAAGGTATCTCTGCTCCAGGCAATAATTCAATTGGACAATCATATGGACGGTGAGGGGGAAGCTGGTCAGCGTTCTTCTTGTCACATAGATCCACATAGTCCTGGTATACAGCTGGTAGTTCAGGGACTGACATGGTTCCTTTAGGAACAGAGCAAGCTGAAACTTTTGGACTCATCTGTTTCTCTGGAAAGTGTAATTCCTTGGTCTCCCAGTTAATGGTAGGATTCTGAGCCTGCAGCCATGGTAGCCCTAGAATAATGGGAAAGTGGGGAGAAGAGATAAGCATAAAGGACAGTTTCTCTTGATGATCTTTACCCATAAGAACCCTCAAAGGCTCTGTTTCCTGATCCACTGGTCCAGAGGTCAGCAGGGAGCCATCCACAGTTTCCATCTGTACTGGAGTAGCCTTCTTCACTGAACGTATCCCCTGTTTCAGAGCAAAGGAGACATCCATAAAATTTCCACTTCCCCCTGAGTCGATCATAGCAGAGCTAGATATCCAAGCTGAGTCAACCCAGAGTTTGATGGAAAGAAAGCAATGAGAATTGTTTTTCTTACAACTCAGCTGGGACACCGCTGAGGAAACTTGAAAAATTGCAGCGTTTACACAGTCAACGTCCTCAGAGGTAACGGAGTTTAAGTCCGAGAAATCAAGATCTGTTGCTGCAGATCTCTCTGGAGCCTGAGGCTCGGACCTGACAGATCCCTCTCGCAACACTCACAGTGAATGAGTGCTGCAGTAGTCTTACGAGAACGGCTGGGGCAGTTTATAATGAAGTGCCCTGACTTACCACAATAGAAACATAGATTCTCCTTAAAACGATGTTCCTTGCGTGCATCACTAACCCGTCATTGTAAAGAGTCTACCTGCATGGGTTCAGGTTCAGGTTCCCGTGTGATCCTACTCAAAGGTTCCTTAGCTGGAGAGGAAGGTAGGAAAAGGTTAGTGCGATTGCTTTCGAACCATCTCTCTTGCCTGCGTTCAGTCAGACGAGTATCAATACGGATGCAGTAGTTAATAAAGTCACCTAACGCAGTGGGAGGGTCGGCACGAGCAAGTTCATCCTTAATCAGTGGAGATAACCCTTTTCAAAAAATAGATTTTTTTGGCGGAGCTGTCCCAGGTGGTATCAAGGGCCCATCTCCTGAAATCCAAGGCATATTCAGCTACCGAGTGCTTACCTTGGCGCAAAGCTAACATGGCTGCTTCAGCTGTTGCACCTCGATTGGGGTCATCAAACACCTGCCCCATGGCTGAAATGAAAGCATCAAGATGATCCAAACATTCATCCTCAGTCTCAATCAGAGGGTTTGCCCACATCAAAGCCTTGTTGGTAAGCAACATAATTATAGTAAGCACTTTAGATCGTTCAGTGGGAAATTGTGAAGCATGTGCAGAAAAAAAAAATTGCATTGATTAACCCCTTCAAGACCCAGCCTATTTTGACCTTAAAGACCTTGCCATTTTTTGCAATTCTGACCAGTGTCCCTTTATGAGGTAATAACTCAGGAACGCTTCAACGGATCCTAGCGATTCTGAGATTGTTTTTTCGTGACATATTGGGCTTCATGTTAGTGGTAAATTTAAGTCGATAATTTTTGCGTTTATTTGTGAAAAAAATGGAAATTTGGCGAAAATTTTGAAAATTTTGTAATTTTCAAATTTTTAATTTTTATTCTGTTAAACTAGAGAGTTATGTGACACAAAATAGTTAATAAATAACATTTCCCACATGTCTACTTTACATCAGCACAATTTTGGGAACAACATTTTTTTTTGTTAGGAAGTTATAAGGGTTAAAAGTTGACCAGCGATTTCTCATTTTTACAGCAAAATTTACAAAACCATTTTTTTTAGGGACCACCTCACATTTGAAGTCACTTTGAGGGGTCTATATGGCAGAAAATACCCAAAAGTGACAACTTTATAAAAACTGCACCCCTCAAGCTACTCAAAACTACATTCAAGAAGATTATTAACCCTTCAGGTGCTTCACAGGAACTAAAGCAACGTGTAAGGAAAAAATGGACATTTTAATTTTTCCAACAAAAATTTTCTTTTAGCATCAATTTTTTCATTTTTACATGGGCATCAGGATAAAATGGATCCTAAAATTTGTTGGGCAATTTCTCCTGAGTACACAGATACCTCATATGTGGTCATAAACCACTGTATGGGCGCACGGCAGGGCTCAGAAGGGAAGGAGCGCCATTTGACTTTTTGAATGGAAAATATGCTGGAATATTTAGCGGTTGCCATGTCACATTTGGAGAGTCCCTGTGTGCCTAAACATTGGAGCTCCCCCACAAGTGACCCCATTTTGGAAACTAGACCCCTAAGGAACTTATCTAGATGCATAGTGAGCACTTTGAACCCCCAGGTGCTTCACAAATTGATCTGTAAAAAAAAGAAAGTACTTTTTTTTCACAAAAATTTTCTTTTAGCCTCAGTTTTTTCATTTTCACATGGGCAACAGTATAAATTGGATCCTAAAATTTGTTGGGCAATTTCTCCTGAGTACACAGATACCTCATATGTGGTCATAAACCACTGTTTGGGCGCATGGCAGGGCTCAGAAGGGAAGCAGCGCCATTTGACTTTTTGAATGGAAAATATGCTGGAATATTTAGCGGTTGCCATGTCGCATTTGGAGAGTCCCTGTGTGCCTAAACATTGGAGCTCCCCCACAAGTGACCCCATTTTGGAAACTAGACCCCCTAAGGAACTTATCTAGATGCATAGTGATCATTTTGAACCCCCAGGTGCTTCACAAATTGATCTGTAAAAAAAAGAAAGTACTTTTTTTTCACAAAAATTTTCTTTTAGCCTCAGTTTTTTTCATTTTCACATGGGCAACAGTATAAATTGGATCCTAAAATTTGTTGGGTAATTTCTCCTGAGTACACAGATACCTCATATGTGGTCATAAACCACTGTTTGGGCGCACGGCAGGGCTCAGAAGGGAAGGAGCGCCATTTGACTTTTTGAATGGAAAATATGCTGGAATATTTAGCGGTTGCCATGTCGCATTTGGAGAGTCCCTGTGTGCCTAAACATTGGAGCTCCCCCACAAGTGACCCCATTTTGGAAACTAGACCCCTAAGGAACTTATCTAGATGCATAGTGAGCACTTTGAAGCCCCAGGTGCTTCACAAATTGATCCGTAAAAAAAAGAAAGTACTTTTTTTTCACAAAAATTTTCTTTTAGCCTCAGTTTTTTTCATTTTCACATGGGCAACAGTATAAATTGGATTATAAAATTTGTTGGGCAATTTCTCCTGAGTACACAGATACCTCATTTGTGATCATAAACCACTGTTTGGGCGCACGGCAGGGCTCAGAAGGGAAGGAGCGCCATTTGACTTTTTGAATAGAAAATATGCTGGAATATTTAGCGGTTGCCATGTCGCATTTGGAGAGTTCCTGTGTGCCTAAACATTGGAGCTCCCCCACAAGTGACCCCATTTTGGAAACTAGACGCCCTAAGGAACTTATCTAGATGCATAGTGAGCACTTTGAACCCCCCAGGTGCTTTACAGAAGTTTATAACGCAGAGCCGTGAAAATAAAATATCACTGTTTGGGCACACGTCAGGGCTCGGAAGGGATGTAGTGACGCTTTGAAATGCCAACTTGATGGAATGGTCTGCGGGCATCTTGTTATGTTTGCAGAGCCCCTGATGTGCCTAAACAGTAGAAACTCCCCACAAGTGACCCCATTTTGGAAACTAGACACCGCAAAGAACTTATCTAGATGTGTGGTGAGCACTTTGAACCCCCAAGGGCTACACAGAAGTTTATAACGCCCGGGCATGAAAATAAAAAAATCATATTTTTTCCACAATCAGGATCTTTTAGTCCCCAATTTTTTTATTTTCGCAAGGGTAACATGAGAAATTAGACCCCAAAAGTTGTTGTCCAATTTGTCCTGAGTATGCTGATATCCCATATGTGGGAGAAAACTACTGTATGGGCACACGTCGGGGCTCGGATGGGAAGTAGTGACCTTTTGAAATGCCCACTTGATGGAATGGTCTTCGGGCGTCATGTTACGTTTGCAGAATCACTGATGTGCCTAAACAGTAGAAACTCCCCACAAGTGACCCCATTTTGGAAACTAGATCCCCCAAGGAACTCCTCTAGATGTGTGGTGAGCACTTTGAATCTCCAAGTCCTTCACAGAAGTTTATAACGCAGAGCCGTGAAAATATAAAATCATTTTTTTTCCACAAAAATAATTTTTAGTCCCCAATTTTTTTTCCCAATGTTAACAGGAGAAATTAGAACCCCCAAAGTTTGACTTTTTGAACGCAAAATTTGCAGGAATCAATGGTGGCGCCATGTCGCGTATGGAGACCCCCTGATGTGCCTAAATAGTGGAAACCCCTCAATTCTAACTCCAACCCTAACCCCAACACACCCTAACGCCTACACACACCTAACCCTAATACAAACCCTAATCATAACCCTAACCCCAACACACCCCTAATCCCAACTCTAACCATAAACCTAACTACAAGCCTAACCCTAATTCCAACCCTAACCCAAATTCCAACCCTAACCGTAATTCTAACCTTAGCCCTAATGCTAACCCTAACCCTAATGCTAACCCTAACTCTAGTTCTAACCCTAAGGCTGGGTTCATATTGCGTTTTACCAGCCCGTTCAACACGTAGCGTTGACCGGCTGGTAACGGTATAGCATAACGCGATCGCGTTATGCTATACCCGCTAGCGCAGATGAATCAGCAGATAATCAGCCGCGGATCAGCAGCAAAATCAGTCGCGGATCAGCAGCGAAATCCGCCGCGGATCAGCAGCGAAATCCGCCGCGGATCAGCAGCGAAATCCGCCGCGGATCAGCAGCGAAATCCGCCGCGGATCAGCAGCGAAATCCGCCGTGCATCCGCAGCGAAATCCGCCGCGCATCCGCAGCGAAATCAGTCGCGGATCCGCAGCGAAATCAGTCGCGGATTCGCAGCAAAATCAGTCGCGGATCCGCAGCGAAATCAGTCGCGGATCCGCAGCGAAATCAGTCGCGGATCCGCAGCGAAATCCGCCGCGGATCAGCAGCGAAATCCGCCGCCGATCAGCAGCGAAATCCGCTGCGGATCAGCAGCGAAATCCGCCGCCGATCAGCAGCGAAATCCGCCGCCGATCAGCAGCGAAATCCGCAGCGGATCAGCAGCGAAATCCCCCGCCGATCCGCAGCGAAATCCGCCGCGGATCAGCAGCGAAATCCGCCGCCGATCAGCAGCGAAATCCGCCGCGGATCAGCAGCGAAGTCCGCCGCGGATCAGCAGCGATGTCCGCCGCGGATCAGCAGCGAAATCCGCCGCCGATCAGCAGCGAAATCCGCCGCCGATCAGCAGCGAAATCCGCCGCCGATCAGCAGCGAAATCCGCCGCGGATCAGCAGGGAAATCCGCCGCGGATCAGCAGCGAAATCCGCCGCGGATCAGCAGCGAAATCCGCCGCGGATCAGCAGCGAAATCCGCCGCGGATCAGCAGCGAAATCCGCCGCGGATCAGCAGCGAAATCCGCCGCCGATCAGCAGCGAAATCCGCCGCCGATCAGCAGCGAAATCCGCCGCGGATCAGCAGTGAAATCCGCCGCCGATCAGCAGCGAAATCCGCCGCGGATCAGCAGCGAAATCCACCACCGATCAGCAGCGAAATCCGCAGCGGATCCGTAGCGAAATCCGCCGCGGATCAGCAGCGATGTCCGCCGCGGATCAGCAGCGAAGTCCGCCGCGGATCAGCAGCGAAATCCGCCGCGGATCAGCAGCGATATCCGCCGCGGATCCGCAGCAAAATCAGCTGCGGATCAGCAGCAAAATCCGCTAGGAAAAAAAAAAAAAATTCTTTATTTTTTTTATTTGTCCCTACCTATGATAAAGGGGGGGTTCATTTACTTTTTTTATTTTGATCACTGTGACAGTTTATCACAGTGATCAAAATAAATTTTTGAACACTGGGGGGCGCACTGCGCATGCGCCGGCCGGCGGGCGCACTGCGCATGCGCCCGCCATTTTCCAATATGGCGGCGCCCATGAAGAGGCCCGGGCGGACGCCGGGCCCGATCGTGGGACATCGGTGGATCGGGAGAGGTGAGTAGGGGGTCGGAAGGCTGGGGGGGGGGATAGGAAGTGGGGGCAGTGGACCAAAAGAGGAGGGGAGCTGTAAGTGACGGCGGTGACTGATCGCTGCCATCTTTCGGTGGCGGCGGCCGATCACCGCCGTGACTCGGTGTGGGGGGGGTCAGGGCTCGGTCTCCAGCCATGGCAGATGCTATTGCAGCATCGGCCATGCCTGGATTGTAATATTTCACCAATTAAATTGGTGAAATATTACACATTGCTCTGATTGGCTGTTTCACTTTTAACAGCCAATCAGAGCGATCGTGGCCACGGGGGGGTTAAGCCAACCCCCCTGTGGTGAAGCACAAAGGGTCCTGTAACTGCGGGTCGGGTGACCTTTGAGTGACCCCGGTCTCCCGGCCCGCAGGGACGAGATCCTTTCATGACGCCACATAGGCGTCATGGGTCGGATTGGCACAGGTTTTCATGACGCCTACGTGGCGTCATGGGTCGGGAAGGGGTTAATAAATCCCTGAATTTCTCACGTTCACCGCCAAAACGAAAAGGGGGCAACTTGGGAATCCCAGAACTCGGGGCTACGGCAGGAGCCTGGACTCGCTCCTCTAGAACCTCAATCCTGGCTCGCAAATCCTGGGCAGTCTGTCCAAACACTTGCAAATTGTGATTAGTGAGGTCCTGTAGGTTTGTAAAACGGGTTTTTATAGTCTGCAAATCTGCAAGGATATTATCAGTCACTCCGCAAAGTTCCTTTATGCGGGCCTGCATTTTCCAGATCTTTTAAGACAGGAGTACTGGAAGGAGAGGAGAGGAGAAAAAAAAAACAATAGTGTTTACCTGTGGTAACACTGCAGAGAGAAAAAAAAATTAAGGGAACTGCTCACCTGGAATGGTTGTGAGAAGTCACAACCACTATCATCACAGAAGTTCAACCGGACATCTGATATCCACAGTTACAGCAGACACAAAAGAGAAAAGAGAAAAAAAAAAACAATAGTGTTTACCTGTGGTAACACTGCAGAAAAAAAAAAACTTAAGGGAATTGCTCACCTGGAATGGTTGTGAGAAGTCACAACCACTGTCATCACAGAAAGTACAACCGGACATCTAATATCCACAGTTACAGCAGACACAGCCTTTCCAGACCCAGCAGACGCTAACGTTTGGCTTCAGAATCTTGTAATGTAAGGAGTACAGTTCATATAAGTGTCTTGTGCTTGGGTGCGATGAAAACACAGGAGTCACAGGTTTGATATAGAAGGTCTTGTATTACTTCATACAAGTGGCAATAATAGTCACACAGTTTTCAGATACAAAAGCAGGAGACACAGCAGGCCAGAGTAACTTAAGCTCAGCAATCACTCTCCACAACAGGTTCAGGATCTCTTCTCTGTTACCGTAAGTCCATGCAAACGTGGATTCATCAAATAGCAAGGTTCCAAAGTCCATGAGTGTTCCAAAGTTCCACAATAGGAAATAACTGGAGTACAAAGTCCAAGGCTTCCAGGAGTCAGGTCACAGGTTCACTGCAGGCTTGATTCTGAAGCACTGATTGCTCAGCTGTGGCTGCTTAAGAAGCAAGAGGAGAGAATCAGGGCGGGAACATGCAAGCTGGAAACTCCATATTGACTGAGGGCAAGATAGCTGCAGCAAGACAGAAAGTAAAATGGCTGACGGAAAAACTGAGTTTCAGGAACATGTACACAGAACCTTACATATCGTCTCTTGAATAAGATCACTGTGAAGTATCAATATCCATTACCCTTGATTTCTGACCTGTTTTCCAGGGTGAAAAGTGCTAGTTGGTTTTCCAAGCTTGACCTCAGGGGGGCGTATAACCTTATTCGCATTAAGCACGGGGATGAATGGAAGACGGCCTTTAATACCCCAGAGGGGCATTTTGAGTACCTAGTGATGCCCTTTGGGCTCACTAATGCTCCTTCCGTCTTCCAATCCTTCATGAACGATATTTTCAGGGATTTTGTGGATAAATTTTTAATTGTTTATTTGGATGATATCTTGATTTTTTCCAATGACTGGGACTCTCATGTGAAAGATGTTCGGACTGTGTTCCCGATTTTGAGAGAGAATGCACTGTATGTGAAGGGATCAAAGTGTCTTTTTGGTGTACAGAAGGTCTCATTTCTGGGATTCATTTTGTCTCCGTCTGTTATTGAAATGGACCCGGTCAAGGTTCAGGCCATCTGTGATTGGGTCCAACCTACTTCATTAAAGGCTCTTCAGAGAATTTTGGGTTTTGCCAATTTTTATCGTAAATTTATTGGTAATTTCTCCGGTATTGTTAAACCATTGACTGATTTGACCAAAAAGGGTTCTGATGTGGTGAATTGGCCTCCTGAGGCAGTCTCTGCATTTCAGGAACTTAAGCAGAGATTCACTTCTGCTCCTGTTCTACGGCAGCCTGATGTTTCTCTACCGTTTCAGGTGAAGGTTGATGCCTCTGAAATTGGGGCAGGTGCCGTTTTGTCGCAAAGAGATCCAGAGACCTCTAAGGCCTCTTTCACACATCCGTCTTTTTGTATCAGGCATGATCCGTCGAACACCTGAAGGGACGGATCCGGCGCTGAAACAAAAAACTGATGCAACGGATCCGGTTTTTTGCTGGATCCGACCTGAACTTTTGAACCCAGAAAAAGAGGGTTTTGGATGCCCGGAGACACTGGAAAATGTAGTAGTAGTAGTAGTAGTAGTAGTAGTAGTAGTCCTTGATTTCCAGAATCCGGATCAGACTTTTGCCGGATTGCACAAAAGTCTGATCCGGTTCCATTGACTTCTATTGTTAGCGGCCGCCTGATGCGCTGCTTCAAGGCACATCAGGCGGCTCCGGCAAAAAAAAAAAACGTTACATGCTCCGTTTTGTCCGGCCGCCGGAATGTACATTTCCGCCGGATCCGGACAAAAACAGATACAACGCAATGACATCAGGCACGATCCGGCGCTAATAAAAGTCAATGGTAAAAAAAACGCATCCGGTACCGGATCCGTTTTTTTACCAACACGCCGGACCATGCCTGATTCAAAAAGACGGTTGTGTGAAAGAGGCCTAAGAGTAACCCTTGTGCCTTTTTCTCTTGAAAATTTTTCTCCAAATGAACGTAATTATGACGTGGGTAATCGGGAGTTATTGGCCATGAACTGGGCCTTTGAAGAGTGGAGACATTGGCTGGAAGGAGCCAAACATCAGGTGGTGGTCCTCACGGACCATAAGAATATGGTTTATCTCGAATCAGCCAAGCAACTTAATCCTAGACAGGCCAGGTGGGCCTTGTTTTTCACACGTTTTAATTTTGTGGTTTCTTTTCTTCCTGGCACTAAGAATGTTAAGGCGCATGCCCTCTCGAGGAGTTTCTTTGCGGACTCTCCTGAGTTATCTGATCCTACTGTTATTTTGAAAGAGGGTGTAGTTCTTTCCGCCATCTCGCCCAATTTGAGACTGGCTCTGGAAGGGTGTCAGGAGGATAAACCTGAGCGCTGCCCTATTGGGAAATTGTTTGTCCCAGACCAGTGGAAGAAGAGTGTGATGTCTGAGATTCATTGTTCCGCGTTGGCTGGTCATCCCGGGATTTTTGGTACCAGAGACTTGGTGAGTCGGTCCTTTTGGTGGCCTACTTTGTCTCGTGACGTCAGGGAATTTGTGCAGTTCTGCGGGACTTGCTCTCGCTCCAAGCCTTGCTCTTGCTCTAGTTGTTTGTTAATGCCATTACCTGTGCCCAAGAGGCCATGGTCCCATATCTCTATGGATTTTATTTCCGACCTCCCTGTTTCTCAGAGAATGACTGTTATCTGGGTAATCTGTGATAGGTTTTCCAAGATGATACATCTTATGCCATTACCTAAGTTACCTTCCACCTCCGAATTGGTGCCTTTGTTCCTTCAGCATGTGGTTCGGTTACATGGCATTCCGGAGAAGATTGTGTCTGACAGAGGAGTCCAGTTTGTTTCCAGATTTTGGAGGACATTTTGTTCTAAACTTGGTGTTCAATTATCTTTCTCCTCTGCTTTTCATCCTCAGACCAATGGACAAACCGAGAGAACAAACCAGACCTTGGAGACTTATTTGAGATGTTTTGTGTCTGCTGATTAAGATGACTGGGTCTCTTTTTTGCCTTTGGCTGAGTTTGCTCTTAATAATAGGGCTAGCTCTGCCACCTTGATGTCTCCATTTTTCTGCAATTTTGGGTTTCACCCTCCATTTTCTTCGGGACAGGCGGAGGCTTCTGTCTGTCTGGGTGTTGACTCTGTTGTGGAGCGAATGCAGCAGATTTGGGACCAGGTAGTGGAGAGGTTGTCTCTCTCTCAGGAGAAGGCCCAACGGTTTGCCAACCGGCATAGGACTGATGGTCCTCGGTTTAAAGTGGGGGACTTGGTTTGGTTGTCCTTAAGAAATATCCCTATGAGGGTTGCATCTCCAAAGTTTAAGCCTAGGTTCTTTGGACCTTATAAGATCATGGAGATTCTTAATCCTGTTTCCTTCCATTTGCTTCTTCCAGGGACATTTAAGATCCATAACGTGTTCCACAAGTCCTTATTGAAGAGGTTTGTCGAGCCAGTGGTTCCTATGGCTGCGCCTCCTGACCCTGTTTTGGTTGAGGGCAATCTGGAGTATGTGGTTGAGAAAATATTGGATTCTCGTTTTTCTAGACAGAAACTCCAGTATTTGGTTAAGTGGAGTGGTTATGGTCAGGAGGACAATTCTTGGGTGTTTGCTTCGGACATCTATGCTAGGAGACTGATCCGTGCCTATCACCGAGCTCATCCTGATCGGCCTGGTTGCAAAAGTGAGGGTTCAGTGACCCCTCCTCAAGGGGGGGTACTGTTATGAATGTGCTAGAGATGGTTTCTGAGCAGAGGCTCCCTCTGGTGGTCACAGACAGTACTGGGCCTTTCAGCGAGGAATGGTAATCTGGGATCGCTGACTGGTCTGATATAAGGGAGGTTCCCTCCATGATGGTTGCCGGTGATCAATTGTTCTTGTCTCAATTGTGGTTCCTGGTTCATTTGGAAGTTTGCTGAGTCTTGCCTGCATCTTCTGCTATCAGATAAGATATTTTCTGCTTTTATTTTTGCTCTTGCTTTTTGTATTTTTCCCTGCACTTCTATGGAGGTCAGCCAGGTCCCCTCCGGGGGCTTGTGCTCCTCTCAGTTTATCTGAAGCCGCTGTTATTTGTTCATTTGCTTTTTCCTGGTTTTTCAGTGGCTGCGGCTTAGTTTTGTTAGACCAGAGATCTGATTTTAGGTGGTAGAGATCATGTGATCTCAGGTGTTTTTGCAATCAGAAGAGTTGGTATTTTTTAGGTTTTTTTTTTGGATTGCAGTGAGTATCCTTTCCTGTACTTTTCTGTCTAGACAGATTGGGCCCCAGCGTTTGCACATTCTATTTTCTGTCTGTGTCCGTGCTTCATCTTGTCTAACCGCCATTGCATGTTTGGGGGCTTCCTATTTTCTTTGGGGATCTGCTCCGGGGCAGATAGCTTTCATCTTTCTGCATTTAGATGTAGTTATCTCTCAGGCTGTGACGAGGCGTCTAGGATCAACGTAGGAACGCTCCACGGCTACCTCTAGTTGTGTGGTTAGTTCAGGGTACTGCAATCCAATAGGTTCCAGCCTCTCTGGTGTATTGCCGTTTTTGCTTATTCTCCTCAGCTACCAAAACACAACACTTTTGATAAAGGACTGCTCCAGCACCAACAGAAGAAGCGTCCACCTCTAAAATAAACGGCTTATCAACATCGGGGCGATGTAATATGGCAAAATATGACTTGATGGAAGAGAACGCCTTGGAGACCTCCTTAGACCACAACTTGGGATTTGCTCCCTTCTTGGTGAGGGCTACCAAGGGAGCTACCAAAGTCGAGAAATGGGGAATGAACTGACGATAATAATTAATGAACTCCATAAAGCGCTGCACCGCTTTAAGAGACTGGGGTTCTTGCCAGTCCATTACAGCCTGTAGTTTGGCAGGATCCATAGCCAATCCCTGGGCGGAGATGATATAGCCCAGGAAAGGTAAAGACTCCTGCTCAAACACGCATTTCTCTAGTTTGGCATAGAGGGAGTTTGCCCGTAAGAGATCAAAGACTCTGTTGACATCCCTCCGGTGAGAGTCTATATCTGGAGAAAAGATGAGAATATCATCCAGATAGGCTACTACAGAGGTGGAGAGCATCTCCCGGAAGATGTCATTGACAAAGTCTTGGAAAACAGCGGGGGCATTACAGAGCCCGAAGGGCATCACCAGGTGTTCATAATGCCCATCCCTCGAGATTTCCCTTGTGCAGAAGCGGGATCTCGACCCCTAACACATGATAACTTAGGTTTTTCAGTGTGTGAAATGTAAAGATACAGCTCTGACCACCTGGTCTAACCTCCTGCATGATTAGAAAATGCTGTGAGACTGGAGCACAGATGAATCATACTTTCATATAAGGTGCCTGTGGGGAGAGTGGCAGTTCAACTAAGTTTAGCTGTGTTAGATTACAAACCCTTCTATCAGCTTGCCTCTACTCATAGCACTGTCACCTCTGCTGTACTGCCCTATCCCTACACTGCCTGTCATGAGCTATGTCAGTAAACACACTTATGTCTGTTGTGCTCAAAAGTTTCTTTAAAAAAAAACAGACCGAAATTTGACTCATCTCTGGACAAGCAGTATGGGGGAGGGGCAGTGCAGCAGAGCTGACAGTGCTATGAGTGGAGGAGATCTGATAGAAGGGTTACTTCGACTGGAGTAAGATTTGTGGTGAGGCCAACGCCAATTTTCAGACTCATGATTCATTAAGTGGAGTGTGCTTCTTAATGAATCAGGCGCATCTGACATCAGCACCCTCTCCCCCCATCACGACTGGCATAAACAACACCGGTCTTTATGAATCAGGGCCCATATCTCAAAAAAGACATAAAATAGACCAAACTCAATATAATGTTAAGCCTCACTCTCATTAGATAAAATAAAAGTTATTTGTTCAATAGCAATGTTTCGGGTCATTTTTAGGGGGTCCCTCTTATACACCCCTGGCTGTATATCATGGGGAAATACTTTTTTTTAAGGATATAGAGGTTGAATTCACAGGATAGATATAGATGACATCTGCCCTCTGTGTATGATGTATGATTAAACAAATCACATAAGGGTATGCCACACTAAACAATATCGCTAACGGGATCGCTAAAAAACGTCACTATTTAGCGATCCTGTTAGCGATGTTGTTCAGTGCGGCAGCTTCCAGCGACGAGCTTCCTGCTGTGATCTCGCTCGTCGCTGGAATCGTTCCGGACCCTATTTTCTCGTCGGCGCTCCCGCTGGGTAAGTATCTAATCGCTGTGTGGCACCTTTTCTTAGCGATTTAGCGGTACTTTTGTACTGCTAAAGTCGTTAAGAAGATCGCTAACGGCGATAGCGTCGTTAACTATATCGCTAAATGTGGCCGCATTTAGCGATATAGAAACAATCCCGCTAGCGATCGCATTAGTATGCGTCGTTATTGTGATCGCTAGCGGGATTGTTTAAGGGTATGCCACACTAAACAATATCGCTAACGGGATCGCTAAAAAACGTCACTATTTAGCGATCCCGTTAGCGATGTTGTTCAGTGCGGCAACTTCCAGCGACGAGCTTCCTGCTGTGATCTCGCTCGTCGCTGGAATCGTTCCGGACCCTATTTTCTCGTCGGCGCTCCCGCTGGGTAAGTATCTTATCGCTGTGTGGCACCTTTTCTTAGCGATTTAGCGGTACTTTTGTACCGCTAAAGTCGTTAAGAAGATCGCTAACGGCGATAGCGTCGTTAACTATATCGCTAAATGCGGCAGCATTTAGCGATATAGAAACAATCCCGCTAGCGATCTCATTAGTATGCAACGCTAACGAGATCGCTAGCGGGATAGCTTAGTGTGGCAGTACCTTTAGTGTGGCAGTACCTATAGTAGTAGTTACTGACAGAAGCGGTCATGAATGGATTCATGACCTGGTAGTGCTCCGGCTCCGTTTGCACATAATTTGCATGTCTGACTTCTAGTAATTCTATTGCTTGTGATCTGGATTCACTGATTTGTGTAATAAGCTCCTGTTTGAATGGAAAAAGCAAAGTTCATGCTAGGTCATACAAAGAGTATGTAAATGTAAAACTGTCATGGGAGGACAGATTACAGAAATAATAGCATGAAATCTTATTAGTAAGACACCTTAGAGTGCAAGCTATTATCCTCTAATACCAGGCTTATATTTACAAGGTCATGGCGTTCTCTGAAACATAATCCTTTCCCGTTAAATGAATCTATAGCTTTTGTAGAAATAATCATCAGCATTAAAAAAGAGAAATCTGTAAAGAGTTCAGAAATCTAAGAAAAAAATATTATTTATTGTTGAATTTTGCCTAGCATATAGCATATGCTATACATATTCAGCTATTGCATTTCCAATCTGTTAGCTCTCTATGCTGCAGCATTCCACTTTCCATACAATAAAGGATTCATTAGATGTGCACAATAGCAAAAAATAACCAAGCCACAGAGCTTACTTGTTTGACAATTAGTAGCCCTTATTTATGGCATGCTATAAGTAGACATGGTTTTGTGTTTTCTGCTATTTTATATATAATAAAGCTTTTATTGTCTGCAAAGTTGGATGCTGGAACCAGTCTGTTGCCAAGTGTTCCCGAAACACGTACATCTGAACCAGAAATGTCCTGCTGAGCTGGATGCATACTTCATGTTTGCTGTCCATGCAATGTTCAGAATTTGTTGTCCCATGTCTATATTATCGTAATTCATATTGGTTAATAGAAGTCAGTAGATATAAGAGGAAGGAGAGGGGGTAAAGTCTACTTGATTGAGTCTACTGAGTAATACAAACTAGAGACCATAGACTATTAGTAAACAGTGTTGGAGGCAAGCGGCCTTGTATTGTAGCTGTAAGGGGGTCAAGGCTTTGCCCCTTTAAATGTTGATGCTACTATTTACATGTACATAATTGTCATATTTGTATGTGTTGTGTATATAATTGCTATGTACTTTACTATGATGTATTTTCGTATTTGTTGTATTATTGCTACATTATCTTGTATTATACGTAAGATAGGGACAGTACAGTTATGGAAAAGGGCCACTAGATGGGGGCACTGAGTACGCTGCATATTAAGGTGTAGCTGTAGTACAGTTAGGAGTTAACAGTAGGAGGGGTAGCTGGAGAATAAGATAGTGAGACTTCCTGGTTAGAGTCAGTCAGGGGTTAGACCCCTGTGTGTGCTCAGGCGGCCTATGGCCTGAGCTGCTCGGCTATCACACAAAGTTTGCAAGTAGATGCCCAGCCGTCCATGGAAAGGAGTGGGAGTAGAAAGAGATGAAGAGAAGAGTAAAGTGCACAGCATCCGCAGCAACGTAGTGAAGAAGTCAGTGAAGAAGTTACTGATGAAGTTTGGGTGCTGAAGTAGTAGAGTAGGCCACCAGCGAGTGCGCGGGCAGGATAACCATAAAGGGGTGGACGACCCAGTAGATAGTGTTTCCGTGTCAGGTCTGAAGTCGGTTCCAGGGAGATATATTTTGTGGCATTTTCAACGGACTCCTCGTCCTGTTATATCTTTGTGGCCTATTCCAGTGAAGTAGAAGAAATAAGGGAAAGACGAAGAAAATGCATTGCTGGTACTGTGACAAATGTGCTGGAAGAGTTATCGATGTGTTGTGTCCTGAAGAGAATAAATCTGCTATGTTTAAAGTTGCTTTGGGCTCTGCCTCCTGTATTTCGAGAGAAAGAAAGAACCGGGGACACAGCAGGAAAGAAGTAGCGGCTGGCACAGTGAGTATGTATTGTGCTGATATGGTCACCACCCGGCCGGCGTACTACATAGCCAAGGGTGGCCTAAAAAGAACTTTTCATGCTGCCCATACTACTGGTAGCATGAATCAGAGCCTGACTGTTACAGCAATGCATGTCTTACTCTTACAAATTCCATATTTCAAATTACAGATTTCTAATTACTATACTATGAATTAGACTAGAATTCTAGAATGCATTTGCCCACTCATCGCTCCTGCAATGTCATCTGTACCACTCTAATCAAGCTGTTTCTCCTCTTCCTACAGGTATGAAGCAAATATCTCCAGCTTTGCCAAATTGCTGTGTGTGTGTTTTTGAACTGCTTAATTTTGCATGGTATGAAGCAAATATCTCCAGCTTTGCCAAATTGCTGTGTGTGTGTTTTTGAACTGCTTAATTTTGCATGGTATGAAGCAAATATCTCCAGCTTTGCCAAATTGCTGTGTGTGTGTTTTTGAACTGCTTAATTTTGCATGGTATGAAGCAAATATCTCCAGCTTTGCCAAATTGCTGTGTGTGTGTTTTTGAACTGCTTAATTTTGCATGGTATGAAGCAAATATCTCCAGCTTTGCCAAATTGCTGTGTGTGTGTTTTTGAACTGCTTAATTTTGCATGGTATGAAGCAAATATCTCCAGCTTTGCCAAATTGCTGTGTGTGTGTTTTTGAACTGCTTAATTTTGCATGGTGTGCATCATCTATGGAGCTTTTTCTCTGTTTTTGACTGTTTAATAAGTGCATATAATATCCCTGGCATTTCACTTACCCATCCTCCTGTATTCACAATTGCATTCATTCCCCTTGTGTCCTCCATGCATACCTGAGCTGCCAGCCCCTTCCCCCTCTTTTATTAGCTTTGCTTATCTGTGACCATGTGGTCTGGGTAATCACGCCCACATCCCCCCTCACAGCTGATCCACCTCAGTCCTAGATATATTCAGAGCCATGCGTCTGCACAGACGTAGTCTGCACAGGATTACTATTTCAAATTCCATATTTCAAATTACAGATTTCTAATTACTATACTATGAATTAGACTAGAATTGGACTGGAATTTGACTGTAAGTTGACCAATATATTAATCAGGACTGGAATCAGGTATCCCACACTTTGCTTCTTTTTAATTATGTATTTTATCCCTATCCTCCTGTGTTCCCTTGCCATCCACATTCACCGCCCCATCCCCCCTCCATCACGACTCATGCACATCAGCCCCTCTATCCTTCCCTCTCCCATGTACAGCTCCCATGCACTCCTCATCTTCCTGAAAAACCTCAGCCCATCTTGCCCAAACACATCACAGAAAAAACCTACTTACAATTCCAAAAACTTCCTGCTCTTTATCTTCCTACTCCTACTGATTTCAGGGGACATCTCCCCCAACCCTGGTCCACCATCCCCCAACCTCAATCCCTACCCTACCTCATTCCGAAACCATAATAATCTTATTAATATTACTTGCACTCCCTCATCTCCTTCTTTCAATTGTGCCCTCTGGAATCCACGGTCTGCATGCAACAAGCTACCCTTCCTGCACAACTACTTTCTGAACCACTCTCTTAATCTGTTGGCACTCACTGAAACCTGGATTCAGGATTCTGACACGGTCTCCCCTGCCGCCATTTCCTATGGTGGTTTACAGTTCTCCCATTCCCCGAGACCCACAAACAGACATGGTGGTGGAGTTGGCATACTCCTGTCCCCACAATGCACTTTCCAGGTCATCCCCCAATTCCATCACTCTCATTCCCTTCTTTTGAGGTCCACACCATCAGGCTCTTCCATCTTCTCTCCTCAGAGTAGCTGTCATATATCGGCCCCCATGCTCACCCACCCAGTTCCTTGACCACTTCTCAGCCTGGCTACCGCACTTCATGTCCTCAGAACTACCAACCCTTATCCTTGGAGACTTCAACATCCCCATTAACAGCCCTACTTCCACATCTGCATCTCAGCTTCTATCACTAACCACTTCTCTAGGCCTCTCACAGCTTTCAACCTCTGAGACACACAAGGATGGCAACACCCTTGACCTGGTCTTTGTCCGCCTCTGTTCAATCTCCCACCTAAATAACTCACCGCTTCCACTCTCTGACCACAACATTCTCTCCTTCACGCTCACAAATCCTCCACCACCCCAGCGCACTCCCACCTACCACACATTCAGAAATCTACAAGCCATTAACCCTCAGACACTTTCAGACTCCCTACACTTATCGCTGTCCCCAATCTCCTCTTTTTCCTGTACTGATCTGGCTGTTCATCACTACAATGACACTCTTAGAAACACCCTTGACCAAGTAGCACCGCTCACCCTCAGAACCTCCAAACACACAGTAAAACAGCCCTGGCTCACATTGCAAACTCGACTTCTTCAGCGATGCTCTAGGAGTGCTGAACGCCTCTGGAGAAAAACCTGCACACCAGAAGACTTCATCCACTTTAAATTCATGTTAAGAACTTATAATGCTGCCCTTCACCTCGCCAAACAGACCTACTTCACCACACTGATCTCCTCACTAGCCAACAACCCCAAGAAACTCTTTGACACTTTTCACTCCCTCCTCAGGCCAAAAGCACAAGCCCCTATCACAGACATTTGAGCTGACGATCTGGCCTCCCACTTTATAGAAAAAATAGATACTATCCGTCAGGAAATCTGCTCTCAACCACCAAGTGCTGTGACCCCCATCCCACCCTGCATTTCCCCTGGCTCACTTTCCACATTTGATACCATCACAGAAGAAGAAGTCTCCAGACTCCTCTCTTCCTCTCGTCCGACTACATGCACTACCGACCCCATCCCCTCACATCTCCTCCAGTCTCTCTCTCCAGTTGTCACAACTCACCTAACTACAATCTTTAATCTCTCCCTCTCCTCTGGCATTGTAAGGTTCTATGTATATATTCCTGAAACTCAGTTTGTTCGTCAGCCATTTTACTTTCTGTCTTGCTGCAGCTATCTTGCCCTCAGTCAAAATGGAGTTTCCAGCTTGCATGTTCCCGCCCTGATTCTCTCCTTTGCTTCTTAAGCAGCCACAGCTGAACAATCAGTGCTTCAGAATCTAGCCTGCAGTGAACCTGTGACTTGACTCCTGTAACCTTGGACCTTGTACTCCAGCTATTCCTACTGAGGAACTCTGAAGCACTTGTGGACTCTGAACCCTGCTCTTTGAAAGACCCACGTTTGCATGGACTTACGGTAACAGAGAAGAAGGTCCTGAATCTGTATTGGAGAGTGATTGCTGAGCTTGGATTACTCTGGCCTGCTGTGTCTCCTGTTTCTGTGTCTGCAAACTGTGTGACTATTTCTGCCAACTTGTATGAAGTAATACAGGACTTTTCTATATCAAACCTGTGACTCCTGTGTTTTCATCGCACCCAAGCACAAGACGCTATATGAACTGTACTACATACATTACAGGCATTTTCCCATCCTCCTTCAAACACTCCATCGTTACTCCACTACTAAAGAAACCCACTCTTGACCCTTCCTGCACAAACAACTACAGACCGGTCTCCAATCTCCCCTTCATCTCTAAACTTTTGGAGCGCCTAGTATACTCCCGCCTCACCCGTTACCTCTCACTCACTCCCTCCTAGACCCTTCACAGTCCGGCTTCCGACCCCTACATTCTACTGAAACTGCACTCATCAAAGTGACCAATGACCTTCTTACTGCAAAACGTAACGGTGACCACTCTCTGCTCATTCTACTCGACCTTTCTGCAGCTTTTGACACGGTTGACCACCATCTCCTACTGTCTAGGCTCCAGTCACTAGGTATTAAGGACACTGTTCTCTCCTGGTTCTCCTCCTATCTTTCTGACCGCTCCTTCAGTGTCTCGTTCTCTGGCTCCACGTCATCTCCTCTTCCTCTCACTGTCGGTGTACCCCAGGGCTCAGTCCTTGGCCCCCTTCTCTTCTCTCTCTACATGGCCCCAATTGGACAGACCATCAGCAGATTTGGCTTTCAGTACCATCTTTATGCCGATGACACACAACTATACACGTCATCCCCCGACCTTACCCCCGCTGTTCTACAGAACACCACCGACTGTCTGTCCGCAGTCTCCAACATCATGTCCGCTCTCTATCTGAAACTTAACCTCTCCAAGACTGAACTGCTTCTGCTCCCGCCATCTAATAACCTCCCTAAATCTGACATTTCCCTCTCTGTGGGCGGCACCATAATAACACCCCGGCAGCAGGCTCGCTGTCTGGGTGTTATGTTTGACACCAATCTCTCCTTCACCTCCCATATACAATCTCTTGCCCGCTCTTGCCGTCTACACCTAAAGAACATCTCTAGAATCCGCCCTTTCCTCACAATGGAAACAACAAAAACCCTCACTGTAGCATTGATCCACTCCCGCCTGGACTACTGCAACGCACTATTACTTGGCCTCCCCCTTACTCGACTATCCCCTCTCCAGTCCATCCTTAATGCAGCAGCCAGGGTCATCCATCTGGCTAATCGGTACTCGGACGCGTCCGCTCTTCGCCAGTCCTTACACTGGCTGCCCATTCATTATAGGATCCAATTCAAAGTACTGGTTCTCACCCACAAATCTCTCCACAGTGCAGCACCCCCCTACATCTCCTCCCTCATTTCTATCTATCGGCCCAACCGACTGCTGCGCTCTGCAAACGACGTTCGACTAACCTCTGCACTAATCCGTACCTCCCACTCCCGACTCCAAGACTTCTCCCGTGCTGCGCCAATCCTCTGGAATGCTCTACCCCAAGAAATTAGGACTATCCACAATTTGCATGGTTTCAGGCGCTCCCTCAAAACACATTTGTTCAGAGCGGCCTATCACATTCACTAACCAAAGTCATTCTATGTGTAAGTGTGTGTGTGTAGCCCATTCACTATCTCCATCCATCCCTCACTCCCTCAAGATGGCTGGACCATCATTGTAAATGCACCATTGTATATATACACCTGTACTTTGTATCTCCCCCACCTCATTGTAGATTGTAAGCTCTCACGAGCAGGGTCGGCTTATTTTGCTTTAATTATTGTATTGTTAACGTTGTTACTAGAGTTGAGCGATACTTTCCGATATCCTAAAGTATCGGAATCGTAATGGTATCGCCGATATCACTAAAATATCGGCGATACCCGATACCGATACCGGAAGTCCCATGTAAGTCTATGGGAACAAAATATCGAAATTAAAAAAAACCCATTCTTGCCTTGTTGGTTAATTGTACATGAAGGAAAACAAGAAAGAGTAATGTAGAATGTATTGGGGGAGGTTGAGGAGACATTAAAGGCATAGATGTTTGACCCAATCCAATGGAATAGCATTAATTTTTTTTTTTTAGGAAATACGTTCGGATTGACGAACAAATTGACAATGTTGTTAACCTTTTTTCTATTTTGTCAAATATGTCTGTTTCACAACTTCCATGCTCTTCACCTTTTTAACTTTTCACACACTTTCTCCTTCATAATTTTCAGCAGCATCATCTTTCTCATCAAATTATTCTTCATCTTCACCTTATTAATCTTCTAAAACTTCTTGCTATTCATCTTTTTGTTAACATTACTTATATTGTTCTTATTAAACAGTTATTATTCTTCATATTCTACTTCTTCATCTTCTTCCTATTCATCCTTTTCATCATATTCTTATTTGTGACAGACATTCCTGTACTTGTAATCTGTAAAACTCTGAATTTTCATCCTTCCGTTCTTGCTGTCACGAAAGATTTTAATTACAACAGTATTTGTCCGCGTTCAGTTTAGCCTGCAGCAGCATCAGGCATTTTCCAGGGGCACCACGAGGAGGAACGGACTCACCCCATACACTGCTTAGTCTTCTTCTGCTTAGAATTTAGAGCATATATTTTGCTCTTCATTTTGGTCTTATACTTAATGTTCTTCTGCTTTTTGATCTTCTGCTTATTGTTCTTCTGTCTCTTGTTCTGTATCTTGTAGTTTGTCTTAACCTTCTTTGTCCTGTTGGTGATGGTACAAAAGCCAATGGAAGTAACGAGGACCAGCTGACTGTGCTGGAACCCGGAGGGTCAGCAGAAGGAAAAGAGCCAATGGCTGACAACCGAGGACCGAGCTGACGGTACGACAGGTACAACAGGCCAAGGCACCTGGCAAACACTGACGAACGGACCAGGAGACGTTAGCAGAAGGTACACATGAGCACCTAGGAAAGCAACGCGGACCAGCTGACGGTGCTGGAACCCGGATGGGTAGCAGAAGGACAAGAACCAATGAAACTAACCGAGGACCAGCTGACGTACTGGAACCCGGAGGTAGCAGAAGGAAAGAGCCAATGGCAAACAACCGAGGACCAGCGACGTTGCTGGAACAGGTACAACAGGAAGGAAGGCACTGCCCAAAGCATACCAGGACCAGGACGTTGCTGGAACCGGATGGTACCGACATGGAGGCACCTGGCCAAAGGCACTGCGGAGAACCAGCTGACGGTACTGGAACCGGATGGGTAGCAGAAGGTACCCATGAATTAAAGTTGAGGCAGCAGGACTGTTTGCCGTTCACACAGCAGGGGAACAGCTGACATTACTGAACCCCAGTAACACAGGAGCAAGTGTAGACTGTGCTAACAGCACTTCCGAGAAACAACTGGCGGTGTTGTAACCCAGGGATAGAAGAGAACAGGGTGGAGGCAGCAGGACTTTTTGCCGTTCACACAGCAGGGAACAGCTGACATTACTGAACCCCAGTAACACGGGAGCAAGTGTAGACTGTGCTAACAGCACTTCCGAGAAACAACTGGCGGTGTTGGAGCCCAGGGTCAAGGAGGGTGTAGGCAGAGGCCTAGTATGAGACGTTTGAAGTTGAAGTTGTAGTTAGCAGCAGTAATTTTTGCCAGACACACAGCAGGGGAACAGCAGGCGTTACTGAACCCCACAAACACATCAGCGATTGTTTTCATCTGTGCATCTAACACTTCTGAGCAGCAACTGGCGCTGTTGAAGCCCAGGGTCAAGGAGGGTGTAGGCATAAAATATAGAGTTATTGCCTTGTTACGTGGCCATTGCAAATGTATGTACTTCAAACAAGAATAAATGAAGTTTTACTACAACAATAAAATGATAAATTTCAATTACAAGAATATAAAAATATTTATACTTGACAGTCCTCTGTGGTTGATAACGTTTAATGGCTAACTGAAAATATGGTAACAAATTCAAAGCTTTCGAGACTACTCAGGTGTCTTCATCAGGCTAAGAGTAAAGCCAAAAATGAAGAATCACATATTTCTACACACAACAGGACACAGGAATAGCTAAGACAAGTGAGGGAGGGACAAGTGAGGGGAGACCGGCAACAAAAAGGAGAACAAGGATGAATTATCAGCACCACACAATCACAGATAAATTAATGAATTTAGCTGTGGCAAAAGACTTTTGTATGCCCGGTCATAGCATCATGGATATGGAATTACTGTTATTAAAATATAACTTCAAATATGAGAAACGTACAAAGGTTTCAGAATATAAGCTCATCATGACCTTTGACACTGTTAGTGATGGAATGAATAGATCACATGGATTTATGTCATTCTATATCAATTAAGGAATCTGCGTCTATGCCCTTCCAGGGTCATGAAAACCCCAAAAAATACGCCAATGAGAGGGCAATCAAACTTTCTATCCTTATCTAGGAACTGTTCGAATATTTATGTTCATCCCTGTGAGATAATGACAGTTCTGATACACGTCACTTACTTGTCTTACCTATTGCACTATTCCTGTGTCCTGTTGTGTATAGAAATATGTGATGCTTAATTTTTTTAGTTAGTCTTTCCCTGATGAAGAGACGTGAGTAGCCTTGAAAGCTTGCAATTTGTTTCCATCTTTTCAGTTATCCATAAAAAGGTATCAACCACTGCTGACTCTGAAGTCTAAATATTTTTCTATCTACTGGCTAACACGGTACAAAGATACACATGTTTTCTAATTTCAAGAAGGAAAAATAAAGAAAATACAAATATAAACGCATATATGCACATGCCAAAAATAAATGGAACAACACAACACCCAAAAAATTGGTAACAAAATATAGTGTTGTAAATTTAATAATAAAAGTAAATTTTTTTTTTTATGAATAATGCTTAAGGAACGCAATGTTAAACCATAACATAGTGAAGACAATGGATTTTGTAATAGTCACTCATCATCATCATCGCAAATTTTATGTGACAGTCACAGACAATTCAATTATTTAAGTTCATAAAATCGTAACTTTCTATAGCATGTATGACATGTCCAGCATGGACTCATCAATGTGATTGATGACACAATAATGTACAATAAAAAATAAGCATTTAAAAAAACATTAGGCATTGTTTGTCACAATTTAAGTGTGTGCCTGCAAGTGTAGGTGAAACAAAGGCTACGGATAGCAAAGGTATATTCTATGTCTGTATCACACAGTGGACAGCCTCTGATGGGTAATGCCGATGTTATACTGTACGTCAATAAAGTCTGCGGCTGAAATCATGCATTTTTTGCTTGTAGAGTGTTGAAGAGGGTAAAAGAATGTCTGGTTGCGCAAAGCTTTATCCGTCAACACTACCTTCCTACTGTCACGCGTAGGGTAGGGTAGCGTGTGGCAATTAGCTGACTATCAAATGTGAGGTTAGGCTGCGTTATTGCGCACTAGGGACGCCAAAAAAAAGTACAGCAGTAATAATTTAATGTGTAATACTACACCTATGACAAACCAAAAAATTACGTTCCCTCTTTAACAATGTACAAGACTAACAAGCCTAATGGTTGACACTGACTTAATTGAGATACAGTATTACATCAACATTGTCCATGAGTAACTATGCACTGTGATACCTATATACCAGTATTAATTTATATCTCTTGTGGTTGTTTCAACAGCACTTGCAGGTATAAGTACCTATTGTCAGTATGCATGATGCACTTTCTAGATGTAATAATTTATTATTGGACATTATTACCATGTTTACATGCTGGCCATTTCATATATGGTGTTTGAAGTTACAGTTGGCATCAGTATGTGTATTTTATAATGTCTGTCATAAATAAAACTCGTGATGATGATGATGAGGATGTAATGATTCGTACATCCATTGAGTGCATTATCTTACAGGTACAGATAAAGTTCCTTAAAAAGCATTAATTCATAAGTCTGAAATGTACTTTTATGCATTAATTTAAAAATGTGAAGAGTAGACTATGTTTTATTTTTTGTTACCATTTCTAATAGACATGTGCAGATATGCGCTGTGATGACAAATTATTATTTGTCCATATTTGTCATAAAAATTTATCATTCTAGGCCTGCAAAACTTCACAATTTCATGTTTTCAGCATAACAAGCAGGGTGACGGCTCTTCCCTATTTGGAGCATGTTGGTCATGTGTTTTTCTGTCCATGTGTCGGGAACAGGAGACTTCTTGCCGTTGACACAGCAGGGGAACAGCTGGCGTTACTGAACCCCACTAACAGTAGAGCTTGTGTTTTGTTCTGTGGACACGACACTTCTGAGCAGCAACTGGCAGTGTTGGAGCCCAGGGAGTAGAGTTCAGGTGGTAGAAAGATGAACATAACAGGAGACATGGATAACGTTGCGAACCAGTTATTTAATCTGAAAACGGACAGACAAATTCTGGCGAGATCCATGCCTTGTTCATTTTCAGAAAAGTAAGCCGGTCTACATTATTGGAGGATAGTCGCATGCGACGGTCTGTTAGTACACCACCTGCAGCACTAAAGACGCGCTCCGATAATACACTGGCAGCAGGGCAAGCCAGCACCTCCAATGCATACTGGCTAAGCTCTGGCCATGTATCCAGCTTAGAGACCCAAAACTTGAATGGGAAGAGCCATCTGGGAGTACACTGAGAGGCAAAGCCAAGTAGTCTGTCACCATCTGACGGATACGTTGCCTCCCGCTGACTGGAGCCCTCTCGGATGGTGTAGACATTTGTGGCGCTGCCACAAAACTTTGCCACATTTTGAACATACTGGTCTTTCCCTGTGCAGAGGCACTGCGTGTGCTCCCTCTTGTTGCAGAGCTCTCTACACTGCCTCGACGCACAGAGCTGCTTTGTAAAGCAGTAGCAGCAGCAGTGCTCTCGGCAGTAAGGTAGAACATTAGGGATTGCACCAGTGTGTCTTGGTACTCCCGCATTTTACGCTCCCGGTTCAACGGTGTGATGAGGCTTTTGACGTTGTCCCGGTAGCGAGGGTCTAGGAGGGTGTACACCCAATAATCAGACGTCGTGAGAATGTGGGCGATGCGGCGGTCGTTTCTTAGGCACTGCAGCATGAAATCAACCATGTGCTGCAGACTCCCAACTGGCAAAGAAACGCTGTCCTCTGCAAGAGGCGTTATCTCTGCCTGCTCTGCATCACCCCACCCTCGCTCTACATACTGACTAGAGCGTTGTGTACCTCCCTCTGGAGCGATGTCTTCCTCCTCCATTGACTCCTCCTCCTCATCCTCCTCACAAAGTGAGCCCTGCCCAGCCCTTTGTGAGGAACCACGTTGCGCTGACTTTCCAGAAGGTGATGGAATTTGTGACTCCTCATCCTCCACCTCTTCCAAAACCTCATCCCTTATTGCTTGCAGTGTTTTTTGAAGCAGGCAGATAAGGGGGACAGTCAGGCTGACTAGTGCATCATCTGCACTCGCCATCCGCGTTGACTCATCAAACGCACGCAAAACGTGGCACATGTCCTTCATAGTGGCCCACTCATTAATGGTGAAGTGTGGACGGCGCAAATTGCGTGTTGATTGCGCCTGATGCAGCTGATACTCCATAACTGCTGGCTGCTGCTCACACAACCGCTCCAACATATGTAACGTTGAATTCCACCTGGTGGATACGTCACATATGATTCGATGTTCAGGAAGGCGCAATCTGCGTTGCAGAGCTGCAATGCGCGATCTGGCCATGCTGGAACGTCGCAAGTGAGCGCACTCTAGGCGGACCTTGTGCAGCAGTGCATCAAGATCCGGATAGTCCCTCAAAAAACTCTGCACGACCAAGTTGAGCACATGTGCCAGACATGGTATGTGAGTGAGGTTGCCAAGGCCCAGAGCTGCCACCAGATTTCGGCCATTGTCACACACTACCAAGCCTGGCTGGAGATTCGCTGGCAAAAACCACACGTCGCTCTCCTGCTTGATGGCATTCCAGACCTCCTGCGCTGTGTGGCTTCGATTCCCCATGGGAATTAATTTCAGAACGGCCTGTTGCCGTTTGGCCACGGCTGTGCTCATATCGGTCGCATCAGGTAAGCGTCCACGGGTCCATGTGGAGGTAGACCGTGACGGCTCCTGCAGCGATGATTCTGAGGAACTGGAGTAGGAGGAGGAGTCAATGTGGACAGACTTGATTCCGGCAATCCTTGGAGTTGGCAGAACACGTACAGCGCCACTCGCAAGATCTGTACCCGGCTCCACAACATTCACCCAATGGGCAGTGAGTGAAAGGTATCGTCCCTGGCCATGGGTACTGGTCCACGCATCGGTGGTCAGGTGGACCTTGCTACTGACGGCGTTTAGTAGCGCATGTTTAATTTTTGCCTCAACATGCTTTTGCAGACCAGGGACGGCTTGCCTGCTGAAATAAAATCGGCTGGGCACATTGTATTGTGGGACTGCCAATGCCATTAATTCACGGAAACTGTCAGTCTCCACCAGCCTGAATGACAGCATTTCAAGGGACAGGAGTTTTGCAATGACAGCATTCAGAGCCTGTGCTCGTGGATGGTTTGCCGAGTATGGCCGTCTTTTATCCCATGCCTGTGCTACCGATGGCTGTTTTGTGGCCTGGGTGTGTGAGGATGACAGGGAACTTGCACCTGTGGGTGGAATAACACTGTGTCTCTGGACAACAGTGACAGAGGTTCTTCCATGGCGATCCTTTGAGGAAGCCTTACCAGCTGTGTGTGAACTGGAGGAAGAGGCTCCAACAGGAGCTGAAGATGTAGGTGCTGCTGTAGGTTGGCCTACATCTCCAGTGTGTCTTTGTAACTCAACAAAGTGCTTTGACCGCACATGTTTCCACATATTTGTTGTATTAAGGTTACTGACACTTTTACCTCTTTTAATTTTTTGATTACACAGCTTGCATTTGACATAGCAAATATCATCTGCAACTGTATCAAAAAAGGACCACGCAGAGCAAGTCCTGGGAGCGCCCGGTTTGGCTGTTGTAAGAGAACTGCTCCGAACGGGTGCCAAACTGGAGGCTACAGGCAAGCGAGTCTGCAGCCTACCTCTCCCTACTGTTTGGACCGTTGGTGCAATCTCTTCCTCAGAGCTGCTCCCACCACCTTCCTGTTCCTCACGCCATGTTGGGTCTTGGACCTCATCATCTCCACCACTACCCTCTTCCAACACCTGCTGTTGTTGGGTGGTCTGGCCAGCACCATGCTCAACAGAAACTGGCAACTGAGTCTCATCATCATCAGATGCGTTCTGCGGTGTGCTGACCATCGGCACTGGCTCACCCGCCTCTTCAGATTCAGAGAGACACAGCTGTTGCGCATCACTGCATACTGCCTCTTCTTCACATTCCAGAATGCTGCTTGGCTGGGCCCCTGTTTCCAAGCCAACAGATTCTGAGAACAGAAGCAGAGACTCAGCTGGCTCCTGTACAGAGCTCTCTGACTGCCTGGGCAATTTGGCAGGCGGTGAAGAGACTGATGGTTGTTCAACAGTGCTGTGGTCCTGAGAGGAGGTGGAAGGTATTGAAGTCGATGCATTGGCTGCCATCCAACCAACAACGGCTTCAATTTGTTCTTCACGCAGCAGGGGGGTACGCTGAGCTCCTACAAAAGTGCGCATAAAGGAACGCTCACGGGGAAAACTGGTGGATGCTGTGTCACTGGGTGCGGCAGCAGCCACAGAATCCCCACGTCCTCTCCCTGCTGCAAATCCACGGCCTCGACCACGACCACGTGCCTTACTCACTGACTTCTTCATCTTGGTAGATTGATAAAGAAAGTCAGAAAAGTTAAGGCCTAAGTGTGGTTATTCCTCACAGACTACAGTGAACCCTGCAGACAACTGTTCAGTATCTGTGAAAGGCCCCTTTGTGTACTTCTATAGTGTTTGCAACCAATGTATTGTATACGGATGGAAGCGCGTCACACTAATAGATTAGATTTTTTTCCACTAAAATGGAGCAGCACCAATTAGAGAAAAATGTGAAGGATGAGGCAGTGACACACGCTCAGCAGACTACAACCGGCAGTGGTTGAAGTACAAACTGGAGCGTAATCTGCACTCACAAAATGAAAAGCTCACAGACTACAGTGAACACTGAAACACAACTATTCACTATCTGTGAAAAGCTCCTTTGTGTACTTCTATAGTGTTTGCAACCAATGTATTGTATACGGATGGAAGCGCGTCACACTAATAGATTAGATTTTTTTCCACTAAAATGGAGCAGCACCAATTAGAGAAAAATGTGAAGGATGAGGCAGTGACACACGCTCAGCAGACTACAACCGGCAGTGGTTGAAGTACAAACTGGAGCGTAATCTGCACTCACAAAATGAAAAGCTCACAGACTACAGTGAACACTGAAACACAACTATTCACTATCTGTGAAAAGCTCCTTTGTGTACTTCTATAGTGTTTGCAACCAATGTATTGTATACGGATGGAAGCGCGTCACACTAATAGATTAGATTTTTTTCCACTAAAATGGAGCAGCACCAATTAGAGAAAAATGTGAAGGATGAGGCAGTGACACACGCTCAGCAGACTACAACCGGCAGTGGTTGAAGTACAAACTGGAGCGTAATCTGCACTCACAAAATGAAAAGCTCACAGACTACAGTGAACACTGAAACACAACTATTCACTATCTGTGAAAAGCTCCTTTGTGTACTTCTATAGTGTTTGCAACCAATGTATTGTATACGGATGGAAGCGCGTCACACTAATAGATTAGATTTTTTTCCACTAAAATGGAGCAGCACCAATTAGAGAAAAATGTGAAGGATGAGGCAGTGACACACGCTCAGCAGACTACAACCGGCAGTGGTTGAAGTACAAACTGGAGCGTAATCTGCACTCACAAAATGAAAAGCTCACAGACTACAGTGAACACTGAAACACAACTATTCACTATCTGTGAAAAGCTCCTTTGTGTACTTCTATAGTGTTTGCAACCAATGTATTGTATACGGATGGAAGCGCGTCACACTAATAGATTAGATTTTTTTCCACTAAAATGGAGCAGCACCAATTAGAGAAAAATGTGAAGGATGAGGCAGTGACACACGCTCAGCAGACTACAACCGGCAGTGGTTGAAGAACTAACTGGAGCGTGATCTGCACTCAAAAAATCAAAACCTCACAGACTGCAGTGAACACTGAAACACAACTATTCACTATCTGTGAAAAGCTCCTTTGTGTACTTCTATAGTGTTTGCAACCAATGTATTGTATACGGATGGAAGCACGTCACACTAATAGATTTGATTTTTTTCTAATATAATGGAGCTGCACCAATTCCACTAAATAAAATAAAAAAAAAAAGAGTCAGTGACACGTGCAGATGCCTACAAACAGCGGTGGATGCAGAGCAAACTGCAGCGTCACCTGCACTGTCACACACACACCTTGCACAGAGCTGTTAAAACAACACTGGCAAAATGAAGCTTTACACAGCGGTTGGTAAACTAGCCTGCCTCAAGCACAGTAGTACACAAAATCGCAATATCTAACTGTCCCTCAGAGTGAGCAGAGTAGCGTTCTGTCCCTTACTGAGTTCACAGCACAGTGACGCTAAAATGGCGGCGGCGCCTTTTATAGTGCATTCTGACATCATTTCAGCAGCCAATCACAGCCATGCCATTAGTTAAGATGACCGCAGCATTACAGGATGTGCCCACACTTCGTAGGATTCCTCATTGGCTGACTAAAATCACATTGCCTCTCAAAGAATTATGGGAACTTCCGATTCCGGTATACGATATGGAAAAAGTATCGGAATTAAGTATCGGAATTCCGATAACGCGAATATCGGCCGATACCCGATACTTGCGGTATCGGAATGCTCAACACTAGTTGTTACCTATGACTTGTGTTTTGAAATTGTTAAACTGTAAAGCGCTGCGGAATATGTTGGCGCTATATAAATAAAGATTATTATTATTATTATTATTACTCTGAAATGCTGTGACACTTCAAAGAAAACATACTTTGAAGAGCCAGCCAGGGATTATGGTCTGAGGCAGATTCCCAAAAGATGTTCCTGCCCTTCTTCTCATGACTGACCGGTCTCTTCCAAATTTGTTTGTATAGACATGGATGGGGAGGGTAAGCTTTCAGGAACTTGTCTTGGACTAGTCATGAGAGAGACATAGTCCCGGGCCAACTATTCAAAGTATGTATTCTCTGAATGCTGCAGCAATATCACAGTTGGTGTCTTATTCATTCTGCCTGTGGTTCGGGCAGCATGAATGTTTTGAGAAGTTCCTTTAAACTTCATTGTGAATAAATTAGAGGTGTCTTTCAAAAAACTTCAAGAACCATTCCCTCACCTCACAGTCACTGCTCCCTGCCCGCTGTCCATATGTAACGCTGGTATTGTCTGTACTTTGTTTTCCAGCGTTACTTTGCATGTCTTTGCTTTAACCCTTTTGCTCCCTTCCCCCTAACCAGCTGGGATACTGTTGTCTGTTACCTGTATGGATGCTGCTCAGTTCCCAGCTCTGCTGCGTAGCCGTGCTTGCTTGAGTGTCTCCGCTGCGTTGCATGACCACCCGCATGTGCGGTCCCTGACCTGCTGTAGAAGCCATCCGTAGGTTGCAAAGTCCTCTGCAGTGGTGCATGACTTATTACGTGTGTGGCAGCAGCCACTGTCCGGTGTCCCTCTGTGATGAGTTGTCTGGCTCTGCATAGGGGGCACGGCCCACACCTATCCTGCTTTTATGAGGAATGGGTGTGTACTAGAATTGCTGCTCCAGCCTATCGCTGTGAAGCAGCTCATATATAAAGTTCCCCAGCCCTGTGGGGCGTTGCCAGAGCTTTGCATTGAGTCTGCATTGAGTTCCTGAACCTAGCCGTGTGTGTTTGTGTGTTCAGCTCCTGCTCTGAGTGCGATCAGCTCTGGAGAGCTGATTCCCTTTGTCCTGTCTTGTGTTTCTGCCTATGCTGGGGCTGAGTACCCAGATCGCCCTTCCTGGAGGCTGCATATCCAGGCCTGTTCCTGTTGTATCTTGTTCCCTGAATCCCTGATCCTGGAACTATCCCGGTACCTGAATGTCTGAACTGTGTCTTGAGTTTTCGCCTATGCTGGGGGCTGACTACCCAGATCGCCCTTCCTGGAGACTGCATATCCAGGCCTGTTTCTGCTGTGTCTTATTACCTGAATCCCTGATTCTGGATCTATCCCGGTACCTGAATGTCTGAACTGTGTCTTGTGTTTTCGCCTATGCTGGGGGCTGACTACCCAGATCGCCCTTCCTGGAGGCTGTATATCCAGGCCTGTTCCTGCTGTGTCTTATTACCCGAATCCCTGATCCTGGATCTGATCCTGTACCTGACTGTCTGAACTGTGTCCTCTGTGTTATGTTCCTGAAGTCCTTCTGTGTCCTGAACCCCATGCCTGTGACTGTGAATCTTTGCTATATAACCTGAGTTCATCTTAGAAGGAGGAGTCCGGTTTGTGTGCTGAGTTTCTGTTACTCTGTGCTCAGCTTCTGTGCAATTCCCGGCCAGCTACCGTTGAGCCTAGCGGGGCTTGCACCAGACCGCTGGGGTTCCTTTTCAGATCGATACCAGATGTCCAGAGTCCGAGGACCATGTCCTTCCTGATGACCACGGCCTGATGTCCGATGACCACTTCCAGATGTCCGGATCCTATCCTTCTCTGCCTGATGTCCGGAACCTGCCGATCGTTGCCAGATGTCCGGAGCCTGCCGATCGTTGCCAGATGTCCGGAGTCCGATGTCAGTGTTCTGATGTTCCTGAGTTCCAGTCCATATTCCTGATGTCCTGTCCGTGTTCCTGTGTTCCAGTCCGTGTTCCTGTGTTCCAGTCCGTGTTCCTGTGTTCCAGTCCGTGTTCCTGACTCCCTGAGATCCAATCCGTGTTCCTGATGTCCAGTCCGTGTTCCTGACTCCCTGAGATCCAATCCGTGTTCCTGATATCCTGTCCATGTTCCTGTGTCCCTGAGATCCAAACCGTGTTCCTGATATCCTGTCTGTGTTCCTGAGTACCTGAGATCCAGTCCGTGTTCCTGATGTCCCGATGTCCTGCCGGTTCCTCCGTGGTCTACCCTGTGATGACGTCTGTCCTGGGTCAGTGTCTGATGTTCTCCTGCTGAGCCTGTGCTACGCCTGAGGCCTGAGAGAGAGGCCGTCCTAGTATGCCCGTGCCAGATGACCCTGGACTGCATCAACCCGTGATGACCCCGCCATCGTCTGACATTCGTCCTGGGCTGGTGTCTGATGTTCTCCTGCTGAGCCTGTGCTACGCCTGAGGCCTGAGAGAGAGGCCGTCCAAGTATGCCCGTGCCAGATAACCCTGGACTGCATCTACCCGTGATGTCCTCCTGCATTCGTCTGTGATCCTGAGACGTGTACCCTTCTCTGATGTGCGGAATCGGGAGCCCGGCCTTATGTTCTGTTTATGTACTGTGTGTTTCTTTAAGTAAACTTTATGTTTCTTCATACCTGAAGTTGTGTGGTGTTGTCTAGTCCTGCAGGTCGCCATCTTGCCCACATGCTCAGCTGCCACGGATCCCGGTCGCTGCCCTTCCCTAGTCCGGGCAGGCCCGGGTCTCCCTCCGTGGTCCAGTGGGTCCACATTCTCTTACCATCTGGGACGCATGCCTCACGTCGTCGTGGACTGGCAGCGTGGGAGCATTGGCTAGTTAGGCAAGCTATGCCATGTCCCGACGCCCCGCAGCCGTGGGAAGCGTAACACCATATTTCCGCGTCTCTGTCACTTTAGGCCACGACCTCCTTCCTGATCCTATGCCACCCATTTTGATGAAATTAATGAATCATGACCTGTCTTGAGAAGCACCTCATTCAGATGTGACCTCCTGAGCTTTCTCACAGTTGGATATCCCGTCCTAAAGTGACAGAGGAGCGGAAATCCAGACAGCAGGCAGGAAGCCGGAAGTGAGAGCTGAGGGAATGGTTCTTGAAGTTTTTTGCTAGTGCCCAGGAGGCACCACTAATTTATCCACAATCCTTAATCTGTTGTTCACTCAAGGGGTGTGAGATCAGCGTCCGAAGCAGCCATACATCGGTCCCGCCCTTGCGTATACTGGAGTTGTGTGAGACACAACCTATCTAGATGTGCAGTTATTGTCAATTACCTTCTCACTCCTATGTGCGCTACTACACTTGGTCATGGAGTGCCTATTACCTCTTTCTCTTGCTTTAAACATAAAAGGTAACAGGATGAAGTGCCGAAAGGTGATAATTGTGGCAAAAAGTAGAAGAGGAGTTTAGATTCAGCCATGGTAGACAGCTACAGAGAGCGAAGCAGACATGTCCACATCATACTTGGAAGTTGTGTGCTCTGCAGAAATATTGTCCGATGTCCACAGATGACTGTATCCTCCATTGCTGCAGACCAGACTCTCAGTAGTTGTGCTCAGTATATACCAGCATAGGTCAGATTATCTCTATAGTTTACTGTACACATAAAATAAAAGCTATGGAGACGATAAAAGAAATTTGGAATAACAAATACACTAGCTTGGCCTGTGCGAAATTTTCGCACATTGGTCGTCGGGGGCGCAGGCAATTTCAGAAAAAGCAAGCTGGTCAAATGTAAATGTATTTCATGAGATGATGAACACAGGTATTTCTATATGTAGCTGGTAATACAATAAATTGGTTTGTTAAGTAGAGGCCAAAAAATGTCTTCCGGTTGAGTTGCCACCTGCATGTCATTGTTTCTTTCTGCAGGTTTATAAAAATGAATGTTTAAACTGTCTTTAGTGATAAAATCGTGAATGTGTGGTTTGTTTGGCTCTTTTTTTGCTGAAGGGGGCAAGTTTACCTTTCAAATGGTGTATCATTTGTGTGTGTGGGGCGAAGTAATCAGCGAAAAAGCAGTGCATGTATACAAATGTGTTTGCATATATGACTCACCTGCAGTGAAGTGTGCAATCCTCCAATGTGCCTGAATAGGCTGGGCAAGCACTTGGGCAAGCTGGAAAGACCCAAGGGCAAATGTTTGTATTTGTTTGTGATGTCTGTAAGCAGCTTTGTGGTAGTGGGCTTTGGGGTAGTGTGCTGCCACCTGCAGGTCATTTGACCTTTCAAATTGTGTATCATTTGTTTGTGTGGGTGGAGTATGAACGGAACAAGTGTGCAATTCAATAGGCAGGGCATGTTTACAAATGTATATGCATATGTGACTCACCTGCAGTGAATTGTGTAATCCTCCAATTTGGCTGAAATAGGCTGGGCAAGCAGTTTGGCAAGCTGGAAAGCCCCCTAGGCAAATGTTTGGATTTGTTTGTGATGTCTGTAAGCAGCTTTGTGGTAGTGTGGTAGTGTGGTTCCACCTGCAGGTTATTTTTCCTTACTGCAAGTTTATTAAAATTAATGTTTAAACGGTATTTTGTGATCAAATCGTGGATGAGTGGTTTGTTTGGCTATTTTCTTGCTGAAGGGGGCAAGTTTATCTTTCAAATGGTGTATCATTTGTGGGTGTGGGTGCAGTATGAACGGAGATACAAAGTAATCACCGAAAAACAGTGTTTCGAAATAATAGAATAGATTACAGTAACTCTACAGTCATGAAAAAAAAAATTGATAAGTTAGATCCTATAGGGGATGATCACCAGGAATTCAGTGCAGGAGAGCAGATATCCATTAGGCCCTGTTGACACGAGTGTATGCAAAATCATCATTTATTTTCTTGATGTGAAACAAACCATTTTTCATCCATATACAATCCATGTGTTCATTTTGTACATCTGTACAGCATTCATTTTTTACATGAACAATTTAATAATAAAGATGAAATACAGTACACTATCTTTATAATTATAAAATTTCCATGAAAAACAAATGACATACAGAGGGTAACCTGTGTGTGTTTAATGTTTTTGCGCATACTTTGACTTATAATAGGAGCGTAATCCAGAATTTAGATAAAAGTAGCGCATGTTACGATATTTTACAAGCAGATCAGTGGTCTGTGTATAAATGTTCATTTGAGCTACAACATGGAATTGCATTGGTTCATATGCTATCAGGCTTGCATATGGACAGTACAAAGATGTTTCATAGATTAATCTGAACAAGGCCTTACAGAAAGGGCACAACAATAAAGAGGTAAGTAGCACACATTCAATCATGGCTGAAAGTGTTGACACAAGGGATGAGCGGGCACTAAAATGCCCGGGTGCTCATTGTCAGAACCGTGCAATCCCTAATACTTGCATGCTCGTTTCGAGTAATGAGAACAATGAGAGTCAATGGGACAACCAAGCTATTTTCTGGCAAACCCTACAAAGAGATGTGGGGGGCAGTGAAAATGATCAAATTAATGGTTAAAGTGCTGAATGGATGGAGAACAGCTTGGGGAAGACCCTTGGAAGCATCTCTAACCAACAGATTGCTGCCAAGAACAATGGTGTCACACTTTTACTCCATTTTAAGGAGTGACAATAAAACATTCTAAACTAACGAGAAATTGCATTTTACATGAAAAAAAAGTTAAGAATTTTTTTTCCTATATAATGACTTGTATACAAGGCAAAATTTAAAAAGGATTAAAAAATATATACCATATATACTCATGTATAAGCCGACCCGTGTATAAGCCAACCCCCCTAATTTTGCCACAAAAAACTGGGAACACTTATTGACTCGCGTATAAGCCTAGGGTGGAAAATGTAGCAGCTACCGGTAAATTACAAAAATAAAAATAGATACCAATAAAAGTAAAATTAATTGAAACATCAGTAGGTTAAATGTTCTTGAATATCAATATTGAATCAGGAGCCCCATATAATGCTCCATACAGTTAATGATGGGCCCCATAAGATGCTCCATACAAAATACTCCCCATATAATGCTCCATGAAGGTTAATAATGGCCCATAAAATGCTCCATAGAATAATATGCCCCATAGATTATGCCCCCATAAGATGCTCCATAGATTATGCCCCCCTAAGATGCTCCATAGATTATGCCCCCCTAAAATGCTCCATAGATTATGCCCCTATATGATGCTCCATAGATTATGCCCCATATGATGCTCCATAGATTATGCCCCCATAAAATGCTCCATGGATTATGCCCCATATGCTCCAAAGAATATGCCCCATATGCTCCATAGATTATGCCCCCATATGCTCCATAGATTATGCCCCCATATGCTCCATAGATTATGCCCTATATGCTCCATAGATTATGCCCCGTATGCTCCATAGATTATGCCCCATATGTTCCATAGATTATGCCACCATATGATGCGCCATAGTATAGGCCCCTTATGCTGCCGCTGCAACTAAAAAAAAAATGACAGGCGGGGACACCGGCACGCTATGGGGGACAGGTGCCGGTGTCACCGCTCGCTCAGGTCCACCGCTGCGCGTTGCTCCGTCTTCTGGGTCCTTCTGTCAGTGACTGTTCAGGCAGAGGGTGCGGCGTGCACTAACTACGTCATCACACCCAGCCAGAGGACGAGGAGGACACAGCAGCGCGCAGCGATGGACCGGGGATAGGTGAATATCGCTTATACTTACCCCTCCTGGAGCGTCTCTGCAGCCCCCCTGCTTCTTCCGCGGTCACTGGCAGCTCTTCCTTCCTACAGCGGTCATGTGGTACCGCTCATTAAAGTCATGAATATGTGCATATTCACGACTTTAATGAGCGGTACCACATGACCGCTGCAGGAAGGAGCCTGAGATTGTGGGAGAAGCAGGGGGGCTGCAGAAACGTGCAGGCGGGGGGGGGGTAAGTATGATCTGACAGCCCCGCTCCCCCTCCCCGCCGACGCCCTGGTATATGGCTCGCGTATAAGCCGAGAGGGGGACTTTCAGCCTTAAAAATGGGCTGAAAATCTCGGCTTATACGCGAGTATATACGGTAATTTAAGTAAACCAAAATTGATTTTTTTATTAAAAAAAAGGAAATTTCAGTGTAATTTATGAAGGAAGCAAGAACTGACAAAAATAAGGGACTCACATACACTGTATTAGACATAAAGCAGGGCTTCATACACATTCTGTATGAATAGTCATGTATTGGTACTTCTACACTCATAAAGGCTATGCACTTTTGAGGGTTATATACCAATTACATGTACTCCGGTCAACCACACAATCTTGAGGATGATTTTGGCTGTACCACGGCAATCACACACGAAATACCACCTGGGGATGCTGCACCAATTAGAGAGCGATACCGACAAATTCAGCCACAACTCTATCAAGAGGTGTAAGGCATGCTGACACAGATGCTTCAGAAAGGTGTCATAAGGGAGAGCCAAAGTCCGTGGGCCGCCCCCATCGTGCTGGGGCGAAAGAAGGATGGCACCCTACGATTCTGTGTAGATTATTGTAAACTAAACGCTTGCACCGTGCAAGATTCTTACCCGTTGCCCCGGATCGAAGAATCCCTGTCTGCACTGGGAAAGGCCAAATTCTTTTCCACACTGGATCTAGCCAGCAACTATTGGCAAGTGCCGATGTCAGAGCAAGACCGGAAAAAAACAGCTTTTATACTACCTATGGGACTGTATGAATTCAATAGAATGCCTTTCGGATTGTCCAACACCCCTGGAACGTTTCAACGATTGATGGAGAGGTGTCTGGGCGACTTAAACTTTGAAGCCACGCTCATCTATTTAGATGACATCATAGTCTATACCGCTTCATTTGAGGATCATCTGCAGAGATTGGAACAGGTGTTGAGTCGCCTCCAAAGGCATCGATTAAAAATAAAACCTCAGAAATGTCACTTGTTCCGCCCCCAAATAGAGTATCTGGGTCATATCGTTTTTGCTGAAGGGGTGAAGCCATCTCAGGAGAAGATTGCTGCAGTACGGTAAAAGATGTCCGAGCATTCTTGGGACTGACGGATATTATCGACGCTTTGTGAAAAACTTTGCACGCATCATGAGTCCTCTTATAGAACTTCCAAGAGGGGTGCCCTCGGGTTCCAAGCACCAGAGAATTCGATGGGAAGAACGACAGCAAAAGGCATTTCAAGATTTGAAGAAGGAATTGACGGAAGTACCTGTGTTGGCTTATGCGCACTTCTCTATACCGTTCATTCTCCACATCGACGGTAGCTTGCATGGATTGGGGGCTGTGTTGTCGCAGATGCAGGATGGGAGAGAGAAGGTGATCGCTTATGTGATTCAATTACTTCATGATTCCAAACAGAATCCCGACAACTACAGTTCCTTCAAGCTAGAGCTGCTGGCGTTGGTGTGGGCTATGACGGAGAAGTTCAAGGAATACCTGTCCGGGTCTGAAGTACTGGTGCGTACCGATAACAACCCTTTGGCTCATCTAGAGCATGCGAAATTGGGAGCTTTGAAACAACGGTGGGTGGCTAGCATGGCAAGGTTTCAGTACAAAATCGCCTACAAGAGAGGGGCTGAGAACACTCATGCCGACGCCTTGTCTAAGGCAAAACATGCACAAACGGGGCAAAACAGGGATGAAGAATTGGAAGATGAAGAAATTCCCAGATTCCAAGATTCTACCAGGATGGTGGTAGCTACGCAGGAACAGGTGCAGGTGTTGGCCAGCAGGGAGTTTTGAGCCGGTCCCAGGATGAATGGGTTCGTTTGCAGCAGGAAGATGGAGAACTTGCCGACTAAGGCAGTGGGTTATGTCCAAGCAGCTTCCCGGTCAAGACGAAAGAAATGCCCTATCACCAGGTACTTTGAGAATTCTTCGCCAATGGGAAAAACTTCAGATGCGGAATGGACTGCTGTATCGGAAGGTTCAGCTACGGCAGGAGCTCGGCGCCACTTGGCAAATGGTGATCCCGGAGACACTGTTATCCAAGGTGGCCCCAGAAGCGCATGAACAGGGGGCACACTTCGGCCAGGAGAAGACCTTTCAGTGGTTACAACGACTCGTGTATCATCCCCGACTAAGAACTATAGTGGAGGAAACCTGTAGACTATGTAGGCGTTGTGAGTTGGCAAAACCACCTGAGAAGAGAGCCTCTTCACTGACCATCGTGACCTCGGCTCCCCTGGAGGTGCTAATGATCGAATACTTGACTATTGGGCCGGCCCATCAAGGGTACGAACATTGTTTTTGATGGTGGACTATTTCACGAAGTTTACTGTTGTGACCCCCCAACATGAGATCAGACTGCTGAATCCACTGCACATGCTATCTGTAAAAACTTCATTCAGGTATACGGCTTCCCAAAACGAATTCATTCTGACAAGGGGGCCTCTTTTCTGGTAAAAGTGATGGAAGAATTACACCAGCTAAACCAAATCGAACAGTCTCGCGCCACACCATATCATCCGCAAGGAAATGGAGCCTGCAAGCGATGGCCCGAGTTTGTGGCTGAATTAGTATGGGTGTACAACAACCGTATAAACCGAGTCACCGGTTATGCCCCGTATACCTTGCTGTTTGGACATACAGGGAAAGACATCACTGAGTTGGAGCTGGAACCTGAGGAGGAATATCCACGTATGGGAGTGTCCACCTGGGTTCGAGAACATCGTTATCATTTACAGACCTTACATCGCCTGGTACGAACAGATTTCAAGAATTAGAGCACGCAGAAAGAACTCCGCCACGGGGGACAGATCTTCAAGTTGGTGAACGTATATTAGTAAGGGAGAAACGCCCTCGAGACAAACTAGAGTACCGGTGGGAGAAACACCCGTATCGGGTGAAACGACGGATTGACCCTACAGGGCCTGTGTATGAAATTCAATCTGAAAGGGGGGAGAACTCCGTCACTCGGGTAGTCCACCGAAACATGCTTCGGCCCTGTCTGTCAAGAGATCCTGATCAAATCGGAGATGAACAAGATGCCCTTGAAGTACCCGCACCAGATCTATTAGATTGCGAAGAGGAAGAAGAAGGTTCTGGAGAGCCACCTGAAGTTCCTCCAGCAGAACAAATTCTGGAAATTCCCGAGGGCTCTGCACCGGTGGAAGCAAACACACTACCACCTTCCTCCATGCAACCTGACTCAACCGCTCAAGGTGACTCAATTACTCCTTTTGACTTAAAGCGCTCCGAACGAACAACAGCGGAATACCCACCAATCGATACAACCAGGACCAATTTGTTTGGAATCAAACTGTTCAAGAAGACACAGAGCCTCAACGTGTTTCACAAGAACTCTCGCCTGTGGAATGGCGAGTTCAAGGAGAGGGGGAGTGTAGGAAGATCGACAGGGCTTGTGATGCCTCTCTTGTTCCGGTCCCGGAAACTTCGGGGCTGTCACCATTGTTGCTGGGGGGGAAACATTCTGAGTTGGACAGACCTTTGCACTCAGGGACACTCGGTGGGAAGACAGGAGTTGCAGCAGGAGACAGATGACTCTCTGTGAGACGACGCCACAGCACCGGCCCACACTGCCATTTGCTACCTCGCACCTATGCTGACCGTGAGAGACGTGACCATGTGACTTCACCTATCTTTGAGACTGAATTGTCCGCGCGTGCCATTCCGCTGACTAACGCAGGCGCGCGGCCCACTGCTGAACTGAGAGATCAGCTAGATCTGGCTAGCTTGCTTCCCGCTTCCTCCATTGTACTCCGCCACACTTCGTCGGAACCAGAGACTTCTTCACGTCACGTACGTTGCTTCAGCCCTGCAGTACTTCACTCCGGAGAACCAGGACATGCTGCATCTATCAGGACACAGTGCATCAGTTTCCTACAGGACCAAGCCAGAAACTTCATGCTCTTTCTGCTGCGCCTCTATGGGATACCAAGCCTTCATGGCCCTGAAAACATCAGACTGATAAGTTCACCAGTTACTTAGACAATTGCTTATTTTTGTTCCCCCTGTTTAATAAACCTGCTTTTACCACTCCATCACCAATACTCTCCCTACATGGAGTATCTCTTGAAAAAAAACCTTTAACTCTTGCTCTGCCTCCTGCTCCTCACTGCATCCCGCGTTCCTGTGCTTTCTACACATGTGCCAAGCATGGTACGTGTGTGAGCTTGCCATGCTTCACAGCCGCCACCAGATGGTGCCCATTATCACACATGACCATGCCTGGTTGGAGGTTCAGCTGCAAAAACTACAGATCTCTCTGGTCTTTTATTCCTTTAAGTAACTCTGTCGCGGTGTGCAGTTAGTCTCCTAGACAAATTTGCTACAGCAGAGCCTGTTGCCACTTCGCTGAGGCAGTGCTGCAGAGCTTCCAGCTTCCGGGTGATGTGGACGAAGTTCTCTGAGAGCA
The DNA here is from genome assembly GCA_033576555.1 of Oophaga sylvatica. NCBI lineage: Eukaryota > Metazoa > Chordata > Amphibia > Anura > Dendrobatidae > Oophaga > Oophaga sylvatica. The sequence goes on along the minus strand of JARQOD010000001.1, from coordinate 913,117,155 downwards.
CATCAGAGATTGAGAATGAGGAGGAGCAGGAGGAGGTGCTGAACTGCTGTAGGAAGTGGAGAAAATCCTGATAGTAGTAAGGCCAGTAATTCTCGGCGTCAAGAGCACATGCGCCATGCCAAGTGTGACTTGGCCCCAGCCTCCACAATGTTCACCCAGTGTGCTGTCAGGGAAATGTAGTATCCCTGGTCACAAATGCTTGTCTACATGTCAGTCATTATGTGGATGATGCCAATAAGTGAGTTAGTAAGGGCATGGGTGATGTTACTGGACACATGCTGATACAAGGCGGGGACACCACATTGGATGAAAAAGTGGCGGCTGGGGACCGAGTGACGTCTACTCCGTGTTTTAAAGCCTAAATGGCAATATTTGCATAGCAAGCAGCCTGCAAATGTGCCTGCTTAGCATTTGGGCATGTGGGTGGGTGGTTGGGAACTTTCTTTTTCGTTCCAAGGCCTGGGTGGGGACAACTGAACGCTGGGCTGGGACAAAGATAAATGGTAAATCATAATGTGCAGGGCATGAGGCATCTGCACCAGTGTTTTGGACAGGGGATTGGGAAGCACTTGGCATAGAGGAAGAGGCAGTGGTGTCACCTGATGACAGAAATCGTGTACCCAGGTGTTCTGACCACCGAGTCGGGTTCTTAGATAACATGTGTCTGATCATGCTGGTGGTGGTTAGGTTCTTAGTGATCAGGCCCCTGCTGATCTTTGCATGGCACATGTTTCAAATGGCCATTTTGTTTGACTGAGAACTCTTTAAAAAAGTTCCAGACTAGGGAACACCTAACTCTTTGACGGAAAAATTCACGAATGACTGTGCTCTGCAGAACAGCTTCCCGCATTCTCGCTCTGATCACCCCACTGCCTCTTCTTGTCTGTTTCAGTGCTGCCGTTCTCTCCCCTGCAGTGCTGCTGGCCTTGCTCTGCATACCATCTTTCCAGGTTGTGTCAGTGACTTCGTCATCCACCACCTTGTCCAGGGGCAGACACTGACAGCTTGGGGCCCCTGTGCAAGAAATGTGTCTGGGCCCCTGTAGTGCAGAGGTGTCCCCACGTCGTCTTCCGGACTCAGTTTCCTCAAAGCGGAGTGGACCTTGTCTCAGGCCTCGCAATGTTCCAGGGTCAGTGCTGGAGGCGCCTCCTGCAGGGCTGCAATTTGCTGCAGCAACAGGTTATTGGTCTGTTGCTGAGTGAGGACCAGCTGCCTCAGGATTTCCTCCATTTTGTCCGCAGGCCTGGGTTGCAGTGTAGCAAGCCTAATGACAGACATGCAGATGGCTTTGGGATATGCCTCAATTCACCCTGTCCTCAATCTCCAACCAAATGGAGTGCATCGGTGTCCCCACGGTGCAGTAATGAGGCAGTGACCCAGGACAGTTCAAAAGTAAACATAGTTTTAATGTCCAAACTAACAAAAATAAAGGTATCCTCTGTATCGCAGCCGGGAAACAAGACAGTCCATAAATACGTCCGTTTGCCAAGGGTGACTACACCATCGTATTAGGCTGCGGGGTGCCAGGAGTTCGCTCTGCTTGGTTCTGTGTTCCCTCACACAGGCTGAGTTTTTGCAGAACCGTCTGCTTTGCACCTTGCAAACTCCACACTGACACACCCAATCCTCTGCTGCAGGGGTTTTCACAAGGAACCTGTGGCTGTAGGCCACATGGAAAACCCAAGCCAGGGGGAGATAATGGACCGTCCCGCTAACTTCATGTAGTCAGTTTCAAAAATAAAAGCCCATGGCAGGTTTTTTTTAATCTGCCTTAGACAAATAGCTTGTGCAAGACCAACACTCACTTTTATTCTGCATTGCAACCACAGCTACGCCTGTGACTGCAATGCACTCCTGCGTCCTCAATATGCGTCTTTGCACAACCTGGGGACATGTAGCGACCCTCGCATATGACCCCGGTCACTGCCTCACAGTCCCCCTTCTTTTATGGCAACAAAGATATATATATATATATATATATACATATATGTATATATATGTATATATATATATAATATTACTGTGTATATACATATATATATATATTTATATTATTATATCTTACATAGTCTCCTTTTTTATGTATATTGATGTCTCTTATTATACAGTGCCCTCTCTTGTTATACATAGCACCGTCCCTTACATATTGGATTATATAGAGCCCTGTCTTTATTACATACCGCGTCCTCTTCTGTTAGATGTATAACGCAATGACGGCTGATGGAGCATGGGAAAGCTTCTTTTCTAATGGAGGAGCTGATGGACTGGTTGTCTTGTCACAGACTGCTCCATCAGCAGTCATTTTATATCTAGCAAAAGAGGAGACCATGTAACACATCCCCCATCAATGCCCTTTCCCCCACCTCCATCATTTCCTTCTCACCTGTAAGGAGGAAGACCGGGCTGCGGGTACCTGCACAATGCCGGGTCCGGAACTGTTGAGGCTGCGTCCGGTGTTGCCGGGGGTAAAGAATGGGGAACCGTACAGGACCCCTGACCTGTTGAGGGGGCGTGGCAAGGCTGGGCAGGGAACAAGAAGAGCGGGAAAGGAGTTCAGTTTCCCGCCGGCTGAGAAGAGACACGAATGTGAGCCGCGCTATGCAGACAGAAGGACAGTGTGGAGATGGGACTCACCGGAGGACACGTGAGGGCCCCACAGAGAAAGTGAGTGCGCAGAGCGATGGGAGCGCAGCCATAGAGTGTGCGGTGCTCGCGTTGGGAAGCGAGTGCCAGGTGCCGGACTGTGAGCATCATTCCCCCAGGTTGACAGGAGTGCTGTGGAGCACATACCAGGTAGAGACTTCCACCCCATTGCCTATTACAGCATTGCAAATTGATGGACTAGGGATCAACGGGCAAAACCGGAGACCGCCCGTTGCTGCCAGAAGCTTATTCGTGTGTTGGAGGGCGACGCCTGAAGACTTCATACCTGCCGTTGCTGGTACTACTACCTGCAGTGGACTACCTGCGGCTGATGAGCACAAAGACACAATAAGTTTAATAACCGGACTGTTATGTTACATTACAATCCCTTTTGTTGATTTCCCTATTGTATCCCTGCGACTGCTTTTTCAGCGTACTGCATCCTGTAACCTGCTTACATGCCCACCACCCCCATCATTGCCTTCTCACCCACCACCCCATCATTGTTCTCCACCATCACCCCCATCATTGTCCTCTCCACCACCTACACACAGCACCACTCACCACTCTGCACCTTCCCCGGCAGCCGCAGCGCATACACACACACACACTCACACACACACAGCACCACTCACCTCTACGCATGTGAGTTGCCCGCCAGGGCCTGTGGGGTACTCGGCACCGAGCCCGTTCACTTCTATGGGGGATGTCACGGCGACACAGCTCGGTCCGTGGCCCTGAGCGCTCACTGAAAAGGGGGATATTTACAGGGGATTAAAGTGTTTGTAGAAATGTTCATGTCAAGTATAGTGTACAGTTCCTATAGCGTCTTGTGCTTGGGTGCGAGGAAAACACAGGAGACATAGGTTGAAATGAAATGACTTGTATTACTTCATACAAGCATGCTGAAAAGTTCACACAGTTTGCAGGAACAGCGACAGGAGACACAGCAGGCCAGAGTAACTTCAAGCACTACAATAAATCTCCAAAGCAGGTTCAGGATCTCTTCTCTGTACCGTAATTCCTCTGCAAACATGGATTCACCAAACAGCAGGTTTCCAGAGTCCAAAAGTGTTCCAAGGTTCCTCAGTAGGGAATAGCTGGAGTACAAGTCCAAGGCTTCCAGGAGTCAGGTCACAGACTGACTGAGGCTTGATTCAGGAGCACTGATTGTTCAGCTGAGGCTGCTTAAGAAGCAAGAGGGAAGAATCAGGGCGGGAACATGAAAACTGGAAACTCCATATTAACTGAGGGCAAGAGCTGCAGAAAGACAGAAAGCAAAATGGCCGACGGAAAACTGAGTTTCAAGGAACATGTCAACAGAGACAAAGAACCTTACATTACTCCCCCCTTAGGGACAACCTCCGGATGACCTCAGACCAGGCTTGTCAGGGTACCTCTGATGAAACTGGCGGAGCAGGCGAGAGCATTTACATTATTGACTGGTTCCCATGAGTTGTCCTCCACTGGGTAGCCCTGCCATTTAATCAAATATTGCAACTGATTTCTGTACAACCTGGAATCTAGAATCCTTTCCACCATAAATTCTTCCTGACCATCGACCAGCACTGGGTCAGGGCAAGGAGAAGAACGTCCAGGAAACGTATTGGGTGTTGCAGCCTTTAGTAGGGATACATGAAAGACAGGGTGGATTCTCATAGTTCTGGGCAGTTGAAGACGACAAGCAACAGCACTTATAATCTTATTGATCTTATAAGGTCCAATGTACTTATTGTCACGCTGTCTAGCAGATATATATAAATAATGTCAGTAATCTATCAAGTGGGACAACTTTCTATATAACATATAAATAGGTGACATAAACATGTATATATAGCATAGTATTACCTGACATAATATCCTGTGGGTCAATACCGAATCCTTTTCACGCTGTCTCTGGCAAGAGGTGGACCGGGGTCTATGCTGACCCTAAACTGGGGTCCTGACTAGTCCCTCTACCTGGAGGTACTGTTGATGGTACAGAGGTCCAGGCCGCCAGCGTAAACCCTGTCTCCTATAAATCCCTGACCACTGTAATCTAGTCCTTAGAAGGACCCTGATTACCACCATAGGGAATGGACAGGTAAAGGTTAACAAACGGTACAGACAAACGAGACAGACAGGGGATAAAGTAAATACTGTCTTGCATACAACATTAAAACACAGAGGGAACACCAAAGGTCTAGGAGATAAACTATAAGCAAGGAGAGGAGAAACAACAAAGGAGCTCTTAGCTTAAGTCTTCTCAGAACCGATCCTATCTGCAGTCTGTATGAATGCTTTCACCGGCATCTAACCAGCAGACTGGCAGCTATATAAAGGAAGCTAATTAGAACATAATCAAAAGCAGCCAGGCGAGGCTGGACCTAGTCTTAGCAAAGAGCTAGGTAAAATTAACTCCCTCATTACCAAACACAAAGAAACAGCAACTCAGCTGCGAGAAGTCAGAATGTGCAATCGCGACAATCTTCGTGGCGATGCACCCATGACAGTACCCCCCCTTCTACGAGGGGCCTCCGGACCCTCAGGGCCAGGTCTGTCCGGGTAAGTCGTGTGGAAGGTCCGAACCAATCGATCTGCGTTAATCTCAGACGCAGAGACCCACGTCCTCTCCTCAGGACCATATCCCTTCCAATGAACCAAATACTGAAGGGACCGGCGATTCAGACGTGAGTCAATGATCTTCAACACTTGAAATTCTAAGTTACCATTGACCACCACTGGAGGAGGAGGTAGAAGTGACGGTATAACTGGCGCCACGTACCTCTTAAGCAACGATTTGTGGAATACATTATGGATTTTAAACGTAGGAGGGAGGTCCAGACGAAATGCCACAGGATTAATTATAGAACTGATCCTGTATGGACCGATGAACCTGGGACCCAGTTTCCAGGAGGGAACATTGCGTTTTATATTCTTGGTAGACAACCACACCAGATCGTTCACACCTAGGTCCGGACCAGACACTCTCCTCCTATCAGACCTCCGCTTGAAACAGTTCCCCATAGCACTCAGACCATTCAGCACTCCTCTCCAAACTGAAGCAAGTCACGACGAGAATCGTTCCTCCTCAGGAACCCCAGATGGACGGGTATGTGGGGTCTTAGAGCGAGCACAAACTCCACAGGACGCAACAAAAGTTATTACCTCTTTATTTAAGTTAGGCCACCAAAACCGGCGAGAAAGGAGATCCACAGTTGCTTTACTCCCTGGATGTCCTGCTAAAGCAGAACTATGATGTGCCTCGATAACTTTTTGTCTTAACTGATTAGGAACAAACAGTTTCCCTGGAGGTCCTACAGGGGCGTCCCCCTGAGCCTCCAACACCTCCTCCTCAAGCTCAGAGCACACAGCCGACACCACCACTCCTTCCTGATGGATAGGAACCGGGTCATCCGTCCTTCCGGCCCCTGGGAAACTACGAGATAAGGCATCAGGAAGCAATTTTATTGAGCAGTCATACGTGCGATGAGGAGGTAACTTTTGACACCCCTCCTCTGAGAACATCTCCCCAAAGTCCTCCAGAAAAGGAGGCAAAGTCCTAGGCACGACCGCACCGATGACCGTGTTCATGCAGTTATTCTTGCAAAATTCACCCCACTGGCTTATCTTTCTGGATTGCCAATCAATCACTGGGTTATGTTTAGCCAACCAGGGAAGTCCCAACACAATAGGAGTAGGAAGACCCTCCAACACATAACAAGACAACTGTTCTTTATGTATTGCCCCTACTCGAAGGTCTATGTTAAGAACAGCTTGTACAAAGCTACCTTGACCGAGAGGTCTGGCGTCAATAGAAAGTATAGGGATCGGTTTGGCCAATACACTCAGTTGCATACCTTGCACCTGGGCAAACCGAGCGTCCACCATATTAGCCCCAGACCCACTATCAAGAAGAACAGAAATCCTCTCAACTCTCGTACCAACCACCACCTCCGCAGGCACGAGAAATTGAGACAGACCTGGGGACGAAATACCTACTCCCAGGTTGTCGTCCACAACACAACCTGGGATTAACAGTTTTTCGGTGACTTTTTTGCTCAATGAGGCACGGGAGGGACACCCCCCAACAAAATGTCCCTCTCTCCCTCAGAAGAAACACCTTCTTGTCTTGCGGAGCACCGCCGATTCCCTCCTACCCAATGATGTCCCTCCCAACTGCATAGGTTCCTCAGAACAGACCAGGGGAACCTCCATATAAGGGACTTTAGTAGTGGGTGGAGTCATAACAGGGGGCGGAGTTACCTCGCACCTTCCCCGAAGCCGTCTATCAATACGAATAGCAAGGGCCATAGCAGCCTCCAGTGATGGAGGAGAATCATACTGAGCCAAAACATCTTTTAATTTGTCAGATAACCCTTGACAAAACAGGCTCCTAAGAGCTGGGTCATTCCACTGAGTATCTGTGGCCCATCTACGGTACTCAGAAGAAAATTCCTCCGCCGGACGATCTCCCTGCTGTATCCTACGTAACTTCGTTTCAGCAAGGGAGACCCGATCCGGGTCATCATACACCAGAGCCAGGGCTGTAAAAAATCGATCTACTGACTGGAGAGCCGGGGAGCCCGGGGGAGAGAGAACGCCCAGGATTGAGGGTCCCCTTGTAAGAGCGAGATGACAATTCCCACTCTCTGCTCCTCATTCCCCGATGACCGAGGCCGTAGCCGAAAGTACAATTTACATACCTCCCGGAAGGTAAAAAATTTGTCCCGCCCACCAGTGAACCTGTCCGGGAGAGCAACCTTAGGTTCAGATCTGATTTGCTCCGGGGGGGACAAAACCTTGGACTTAATGTCCGTAAGCTCCATGGACAACTTCTGCAACTGCAGGGCAAGCTGGGCCACTGGATCCATGGTAGCTGGGGAGAATCTTTAGTATGTCCGGTGAAAATGTCACGCTGTCTAGCAGATATATATAAATAATGTCAGTAATCTATCAAGTGGGACAACTTTCTATATAACATATAAATAGGTGACATAAACATGTATATATAGCATAGTATTACCTGACATAATATCCTGTGGGTCAATACCGAATCCTTTTCACGCTGTCTCTGGCAAGAGGTGGACCGGGGTCTATGCTGACCCTAAACTGGGGTCCTGACTAGTCCCTCTACCTGGAGGTACTGTTGATGGTACAGAGGTCCAGGCCGCCAGCGTAAACCCTGTCTCCTATAAATCCCTGACCACTGTAATCTAGTCCTTAGAAGGACCCTGATTACCACCATAGGGAATGGACAGGTAAAGGTTAACAAACGGTACAGACAAACGAGACAGACAGGGGATAAAGTAAATACTGTCTTGCATACAACATTAAAACACAGAGGGAACACCAAAGGTCTAGGAGATAAACTATAAGCAAGGAGAGGAGAAACAACAAAGGAGCTCTTAGCTTAAGTCTTCTCAGAACCGATCCTATCTGCAGTCTGTATGAATGTTTTCACCGGCATCTAACCAGCAGACTGGCAGCTATATAAAGGAAGCTAATTAGAACATAATCAAAAGCAGCCGGGCGAGGCTGGACCTAGTCTTAGCAAAGAGCTAGGTAAAATTAACTCCCTCATTACCAAACACAAAGAAACAGCAACTCAGCTGCGAGAAGTCAGAATGTGCAATCGCGACAATCTTCGTGGCGATGCACCCATGACACTTATGTCCCAATTTAGACGATGGAATCTTTAATTTAAGATTTCTGGTTGACAGCCAGACCAAATCTCCTACCTTGAAAGCTGGTGCAGGTTTACGAAATTTATCTGCTGCTTTCTTGTACCTTTTCTGAGCCAATTCTAGATTTTCCTTTAGAAGATCCATATTCTTTTGTAAAGAAGTGATTCTTTCAGCCACTGCCGGCAAGGGCGTATCTATGGGAAATCGAGGAAGAATGTTAGGATGATAACCTAGATTGGAGTAAAAAGGAGACTGCTTAGTGGAGGCGCTCTGAGAGTTGTTATAAGAGAACTCAGCCAGTGGAAGTAGATCCACCCAATCATCCTGTAGGTGGCAGATAAAACAGCGGAGATACTGCTCCAGGGTCTGATTGGTTCGTTCTGTCTGTCCATTAGTCTGGGGATGAAAAGCAGAAGAAAGGTTTACTTTAATGTCCAATGCTGCACAGAAATTTTGCCAAAACCCTGAAGTGAATTGCACCCCTCGATCCGAAATGACCTCATCCGGTACTCCATGTAAGCGAAACACATTCTTAATCATCAAGTCTGATGTCTGTTTTGCAGTGGGTAAGCCGACACTAGGGATAAAATGAGCTGCCTTTGTTAGACGGTCAACCACCACTAGAATGGTGTTCTTCCCTTGAGAGGTTGGTAACTCCACAATGAAGTCCATAGAAATGGATCCCCACGGGCGGGACGGGGTGGGAAGAGGTTGCAACAGACCAGTTGGTGAGGAGCGAGGTGTTTTGCATCTTGCACAGACTTCACATGAAGTGACATAGTTTAAGACATCTTTCCTGTAAGTGGGCCACCAAAAGAAACGAGAAAGAAATTCTTGTGTCTTTAGAATTCCCCTATGCCCTATCTTGGAATCGTGGATGAGTTGCAATACTCTCAATCTGACTGTTTCAGGTATATACAGACGTTGTCCCTGAATCCACACACCATTCTTAAAGACAAGACTTACGTCCCTTGGGGGTTGAGCCAACAAAGAATCCGCATGGTATGCTTCCTTGATGTCCTTAAGTAGGTCTTGATTATGAATCACTCCCAGGAATCTAGAGTCAGGAAGAATAGTCTTAGGAGGAGTAAGTGGACGTGTCTCTGCTGAATGAATCCTAGAGAGTGCATCAGCCTTTCCATTGCGCGATCCTGGTCTATAAGAAATGACAAAATTAAATTGGTTTAGGAAAAGATTCCAGCGAGCCTGGCGAGGAGTCAGGCACTTAGCCGACCTGATAAATTCAAGGTTACGATGGTCTGTCAGGACGACTATTTGCTGTGCAGCTCCCTGAAGAAGGTGTCTCTATTCCTTGAAGGCGGCAATAATGGCCAACAATTCTCTATTGCCCACATCGTAGTTCCTCTCAGCCGAAGACAACTGCTGGGAAAAGAAGGCACAGGGATGCAAGACATTCTTCTCACCTGTTCTCTGAGAGAGTATAGCTCCAACGGCACAGTCTGAAGCATCCACCTCTATTATGAAGGCAAGCTCGGGGTTGGGATGTACTAAGATAGGTGCGGTGGTAAATTTATCCTTTAAACAGGAAAATGCTTCCTGAGCTTGCGGGGTCCAGGAGAACCTAGACTGTTTCTGGGTAAGTTGGGTGATAGGTGACACTACCTCAGAAAAATTCTTAATGAAACGTCTATAGAAGTTGGCAAACCCGATGAAACGCTGCACCTCCTTCACATTTCTAGGAATTGGCCAATCCTTGATGGCTTGGGTCTTGCTTCCATCCATACTAATCCCTTGCGTAGATAGTACATACCCCAGAAATTGAATTTCGGTCCTATGGAATTCACATTTTTCAAGTTTGATGTAGAGATGGTTTTGTCTTAGGCGTTCTAAGACCATTCTCACATGTCCATGATGTTCCTCTGTGGAGTTAGAAAAAATTAGAATATCATCCAGATAAATCACCAGAAATGTAGCTAGGAGATCCCTGAAGATATCATTCACAAAGTGTTGGAAAGTGGCTGGGGCGGTACTCAGACCAAAAAGCATAACTAGATATTCAAAGTGTCCATAGCGTGACCTGAAAGCAGTCTTCCATTCATCCCCAGGTCTAATACGGACCAAGTTATAGGCCCCACGGAGATCCAGTTTAGAGAAAATTTTGGCATGCCGCACTCTCTCCAACAACTCAGGGATTAAAGGCAATGGATAACGGTTTCTAATAGTAACCTTATTGAGTTCCCTATAGTCTATGCAGGGTCTCAGAGCTCCATCTTTCTTCTTCACAAAGAAGATGGGTGCACCTGCGGGAGATGAAGAGGGGCGTATGAAGCCCTTGGCTAAATTTTCGTCTATATAATCCTTCAAAGCTTTTAGCTCGGGCCCCGCTAGGGGGTAGATCTTACCAAAAGGTATCTCGGCTCCGGGCAATAATTCAATTGGACAATCATATGGATGGTGAGGAGGAAGCTGATCAGCGTTCTTCTTGTCACATAAATCCACATAGTCCTGGTATACAGCTGGTAGTTCAGGGACTGACATGGTTCCTTTAGGAACAGAGCAAGCTGAAACTCCTTGACTCATCTGTTTCTCCGGAAAGTGTAATTCCTTGGTCTCCCAGTTAATCGTAGGATTCTGCGCCTGCAGCCATGGTAGCCCTAGAATGATGGGAAAGTGGGGAGAAGAGATAAGCAAAAAAGACATTTTCTCCTGATGATCTTTACCCATAAGGACCCTCAAAGGCTCTGTTTCTTGATCCACTGGTCCAGAAGTCAGTAGAGAGCCATCCACAGTCTCCATCTGTACTGGAGTAGCCTTCTTCACTGAACGTATCCCCTGTTTCAGAGCAAAGGAGATATCCATAAAATTTCCACTTGCTCCTGAGTCGATCATAGCAGAGCTAGACACCCAGACTGAGTCAACCCAGAGTTTGATGGAAAGGAAGCAATGAGAATTGTTTCTTTTACAACTCAGCTGGGACAACCGCTGAGGAAACTTGAAAAATTGCAGCGTTTATACCGTCATCGTCCCCAGAACTAACAGAGTTTAAGTCAGAGAAATCAAGATCTCTTGCAGCAGATCTCTCTGGAGTCTGAGGCTCGGACATGACAGAGCTCCTCTCGCAACACTCACAGTGAATGACTGCTGCAGTAGTCTTACGAGAACGGCTGGGGCAGTTTATAATGAAGTGCCCTGACTTACCACAGTAGAAACATAGATTTTCCTTTATACGATGTTCTTTGCGTGCATCACTAACCCGTCTTTGCAAAGAGTCCACCTGCATGGGTTCAGGTTCTGGTTCCCTTGTGATCCTACTCAAAGGTTCCTTAGCTGAGGAGGGAGGTAGTAAAAGGTTAGTGCGATTATTTTCGAACCATCTCTCTTGTCTGCGTTCAGTCAGACGAGCATCAATACGGATACAATAGTTGATAAAGTCACCTAACGCAGTGGGAGGGTCGGCACGAGCAAGTTCATCCTTAATCAGTGGAGACAACCCTTTCCGAAAAGTAGATTTTTTAGCGGAAGTGTCCCAAGTGGTATCAAGAGCCCATCTCCTGAAATCCAGGGCATATTCGGCTACTGAACGCTTACCTTGGCGCAAAGTTAACATGGCTGCTTCAGCTGTTGCACCTCGATTGGGGTCATCAAACACCTGCCCCATGGCTGAAATAAAAGCATCAAGGTGATTCAAACAATCATCCTCAGTCTCAATCAGAGGGTTTGCCCACATCAAAGCCTTATTGGTAAGCAACATGATTATAGTAAGCACTTTGGATCGTTCAGTGGGAAATTGTGAAGCATGTGCAGAGAAAAATAAATTGCATTGATTAATAAATCCCCTGAATTTCTCACGTTCACCGCCAAAACGAAAAGGAGGTAATTTGGGGATCCCAGAACTTGGGGTTATGGCAGGAGCCTGGGCTCGTTCCTCTAGAGCCTCAATCCTGGCTCGCAATTCCTGGGTAGTCTGTCCAAACACTTGCAAATTATGATTAGTGAGGTCCTGTAGGCTTGCAAAACGGGTTTTTAAAGTCTGTACATCTGAAAGGATTGTATCAGTCACTCCGCAAAGTTCCTTTATGCGGGCCTCCATCTTCCAGATCTTTTAAGGCAGAGGTGCTGGAAGGAGAAGAGGAAAGGAAAAAAAAAAAAAAAAACAATAGTGTTTACCTGTGGTAACACTCCAGAGTAAAATTTTAAGGGAATGCGCTCACCTGGAATGGTTGTGAGAAGTCACAACCACTGTCATCACATAAGGTATTAAACGGACATCTGATATCCACAGTCACAGCAGACACGGCTTTCCCAGACCCAGCAGACACTAAACATTGGCTCCTGAATCTTGTCAAGTATAGTGTACAGTTCCTATAGCGTCTTGTGCTTGGGTGCGAGGAAAACACAGGAGACATAGGTTGAAATGAAATGACTTGTATTACTTCATACAAGCATGCTGAAAAGTTCACACAATTTGCAGGAACAGCGACAGGAGACACAGCAGGCCAGAGTAACTTCAAGCACTACAGTAAATCTCCAAAGCAGGTTCAGGATCTCTTCTCTGTACCGTAATTCCTCTGCAAACATGGATTCACCAAACAGCAGGTTTCCAGAGTCCAAAAGTGTTCCAAGGTTCCTCAGTAGGGAATAGCTGGAGTACAAGTCCAAGGCTTCCAGGAGTCAGGTCACAGACTGACTGAGGCTTGATTCAGGAGCACTGATTGTTCTGCTGAGGCTGCTTAAGAAGCAAGAGGGAAGAATCAGGGCGGGAACATGAAAACTGGAAACTCCATATTAACTGAGGGCAAGAGCTGCAGAAAGACAGAAAGCAAAATGGCCGACGGAAAACTGAGTTTCAAGGAACATGTCAACAGAGACAAAGAACCTTACAGTTCGTGATGCCACCTGTGGTACCTGGTCAAGTGACCAGCGCTGCTATGCAGATCCGCTGAAGGTTGGTGTTGGGCAGCAAGGTGTTAAGCCTTCCACAGGCAAGGCTGGGGTCCTTCAGGGTAAACGGAGTGTAGGGTGCAGGATGGAGAAGGAGAGTTCAGCCGCAGGAGTAATAATGTGAACACACACACAAAAGTCTCTTTCTGTAGATTCTAGCAAGCTCGGACCCGGTGTCCAGTTATTCAGAGTAGAGGTAAGCTATCAATGCTATTTCCACCTCTGGCACTCTCTTCTTCTCTTCCACTCGCCTTTCGTTATCGCTCACTACCACTCTGCTCTGCAATAGTGGCTGCTTCTTCCCTTTCTTCACCGCTCTCAAAGTGTCGGCACGCTTGCTCACTGAACTGCACTCGGTTGACTCAGTTCTGACTAGGCTGGAGTGGCTATCTTCCACTTGTACTAGCCTCCACATGTTGAACTAAGCTTAGAGCTGCAGATTTCAGGTTCTTTCAACAACTGCTGTTCTCTCTCTCACTTCTTCCTTCCAAGCTCTGTCTGGAACGGCTATCAGTCTTCACCGTCTGACCTGCACCTGGCTTTGCAGACTAACTGATCTGTGCTCGCTCCTAGAGCTCACTCTCTACTTGCTTCTCTCCAAGAGAACTAACAACTAACAACTCTCCTCTCGTTCTCCGAGGTGACACTGCAGGCTGCAGCCCTCAGACTAACTAACTCCTGTGGCTTCACCATCCTTATATATTCTAAAAAGGCTCCAGGGATTGGTGAAGATGTGTGTATGCATATTGGGTCCTCTAGTGGTCATTACCTTCGGTGCATTACTCTGGGAAATGAGATTCCAAGCGCAGCTGGGCTCCACATCCCCCCCTGGTTAAGATCAGCACTCCCGGGCTGAAAGAAAATATTTTTAAATACAACGTTAACATTAACTCTTCCCTTACGGGAGGTGAGGATCTTTAAACGTTACAACAATAAATAACACTTTTATTACAGTAGAAAATGCAGTGCAAAATACTTGTGGAGGACCCGCTCCAAACCTCCCACGGTGGTCTTGGGTGGGCTGCAAGACTTCTCTTTTAGCAAACCTCACTTTCGGCCACACCAAACGGGTTTTGTCTTTTTGAGGTAGTAATGGTTTACGTAAAACCAAGATGGAGCACAAAAGTGCTAACTATATACAAAGGAATGTTTTTGTGCTGCAAGTGTCCTCAGCACCAGTCCATATCAAAGAACATTATCACATAAAATGCACTGATTACCCAACTGGGGTATACTCTCTTCTCATAAAAGGTAAACACTTTATAAGGCACAACATGTAAACAATAAAACTGACATGCACCCGTTCGGGTGAAGCAACCTTTAAACTTTCTACAGTTCAGTAAACCCTGTCCGGGTCCTACTGGTCTTCTTCTGGAGGAGAATCTCTAGGCATCTCGACGTTTTCCACCCCTGGGGCTGGAAACACACCATGTCTCCTTGAGTTTAGCACCATTATATCGTGTGCTGCTACCGGGGTCTGGGTAGCCACAGTTCTCATTACAACTTTCTCCATATGATTTCCTGGAGGCCTGACAGGTGCCTCACGTAAAATTGAACTTTGCAACGTGCACAAGCATGGCTCAGCAGGGGGTGCGCTAGCAGCCGCTGCGCTCTGCAGCGTATCAGAGCGTGGCACTGGTGCGCGGACAGGTGCTGGAGTAATTGAGGCCTGGGACGCCGAGACACGTGGCGCATTCCCTGCTTCCGGGACTGGGGCGCTGACTCTGGAGACATTTAGGGCATACAACCCCTTAAGCCCCCAATGCCGCGTGTAGGTGACAACATCCCCTATTAGCAAGTCCCACCGGGTGTCCCTCAGGCAGATGGGCCTCTACGGCCCGGCAGTTTACAAAAACTTCCTGGTAGAGCCCGGGCTCATGTATGAACCCCCAGCCTCCCTGGAGCTTGAACTCCTGTATTGCCCCCTGGCGCCGCGGTTCCCGGAGCATACCTCTGTCTCGCCGTACATTCTCATCTGCGAGATCTTGCTCTCTGTACCTCTGGCGAAGCCGCTGCGCCTCACGCTGCTCCCGTTGCTGCTGCGCCTCCTATTCACGGCGTCTCCACTCGTTATCTTTCTGGGCAGCGTACTCCTCGTCGTCCAGGATCTCCATTTCCTCCCAGTCCACTTCAACAGCTCCGGGCAGGATCTTTTCCATCGTCCCTACCGGGGACTGCATTCCTTTGTTTCCGGTACAACATCTGGTTCCAGGCATGGCTGGCATTCCGGTCCGGGCAAGGCCTCCGGAGCCTCCTCTCCTCTCGCCGTGTCCTCGGCGGGGTCAGGTACAGCTCTTCCGGGTTCGGCCTCCGGCTCCTTCTCAGCCACTGGCTCCAGTGGTGGCGCGAGTGGCAGTCGCGCATCCAGGGGGAGAGCGGTCGGTCCCGCTGCAGCCGCAGCTTCAGGGCCCGCCAGCTCCGCTCCATCGCCTCCATCTCAGCGCTGTGTCGGGCCAGATCCCGCAGCACAGCATCCACCTCCTCCGCACGACAGGGCTCTCTATCTCCTTCCCAACCTGGGGATGGTTCGGGCACAGGCTGCGCCTCTTCAGGGCAACAGGGTCTGCGCACCTCCATTCCCCCACACAGCGACTCCTGTCCTTCTGCCATCTTTCTCCAGGCCAGACTGTGTTTCCCATCCGGAACGCTCTGGTCTTTTCCGTGGAGGCGGGACTTTCGCTTTTTCTTCTTTGCACGGAGGATGAAGAGGAGGCGGATCTCCTTTGCTGTGGGGCACGACCTTATGTTGTAGAAACATTTGGATAGGGCAGCCATAATTTTCGCGCCACAGGGGGGTACGCCCACGAATGCACGCCCCCCTTCTTCACCAGCGCCTCAGGGCGCGAACATGGCGGTAAAATGGCGGCAAAGTCACAAAAATAGCAAGTACAGTCTTTTTGCACAAAACAGTAAATTCAGGCACACAGGACTCGCATTTCACGAGTTTCGGATCCTGTTCGTGACGCTATGCAGATCCGCTGAAGGGTTGGTGTTGGGCAGCAAGGTGTTAAGCCTTCCACAGGCAAGGCTGGGGTCCTTCAGGGTAAACGGAGTGTAAGGGTGCAGGATGGAGAAGGGGAGTTCAGCCGCAGGAGTAATAATGTGAACACACACACAAAAGTCTCTTTCTGTACCTTTACTGATGGAATGGCAGGCACTTCCCGGGTGCTGGCAGGGTGAAGTGTTATGTTTCGGTAGCTGAGGAGTGCAGGTAAAAAAGGCAATACACCAGAGCAGTTGGAATCTATGAGATTGCAGTACCCTGACTAACCACCACAACTAGAGGCAGCCGTGGAGCGTTCTGTAATGTATGTGATACAGTTCATATAGCGTCTTGTGCTTGGGTGCGATGAAAATACTTGAGACACAGGTTGATAAAGAAAGTCTTGTATTGCTTCATACAAATTGGCAAAAATAAACACACAGGTTGCAAACACAGAAGCAGGAGACACAGCAGGCCAGAGTAATCTAAGCTCAGCAATAACTCTCCACAACAGATTCAGATCTTCTTCTCTGTTACCGCAAGTCCATGCAAACGTGAGGCTCTCAAGAGCAGAGTTCAGAGTCCACAAGTGCTTCAGAGTTCCTCAGTAGGAATGGCTGGAGTACAAGGTCCAAGGCTTCAGGAGTCAGAACACAGGTTCACTGCAGGCTAGATTCTGAAGCACTGATTACTCAGCTGTGGCTGTTTAAGAAGCAAACGGAGAGAATCAGGGCGGGAACATGCAAGCTGGAAAACTCCATTTTGACTGAGGGCAAGATAGCTGCAGCAAAACAGAAAGCAAAATGGCAGACGAACAAACTGAGTTTCAGAAACAGATACACAGAACCTTACATTACTCCCCCCTTAGGGACAACCTCCGGATGACCTCAGACCAGGCTTGTGTGGGTACCTCTGATGAAACTGACGGAGCAAGCGAGGAGCATTAACGTTATTGACTGGCTCCCATGAGTTGTCCTCCACTGGGTAGCCCTGCCATTTAATCAGATATTGTAACTGATTTCTATACAACCTGGAATCTAAAATCCTTTCCACCACAAATTCTTCCTGACCATCGACTAGCACTGGGTCAGGGCAAGGAGAAGAACGTCCAGGAAACGTATTGGGTGTCGCAGCCTTTAGTAGGGATACATGAAAGACAGGGTGAATTCTCATAGTTCTGGGCAATTGAAGACGACAAGCAACGGCACTTATAATCTTACTGATTTTATAGGGTCCAATGTACTTATGTCCCAACTTAGACGATGGAATCCTTAATTTAAGATTTCTGGTTGACAGCCAGACCAGGTCTCCTACCTTAAAAGCTGGTGCAGGTTTACGAAATTTATCTGCTGCCTTCTTGTACCTTTCCTGAGCCGATTCCAGATTCTCCTTTAGAAGATCCATATTCTTCTGCAAAGTCGTGACTCTTTCAGCCACTGCTGGCAAAGGCGTCTCTATGGGAAATCGTGGTAGAATGTTAGGATGATAACCTAGATTAGAGTAAAAAGGAGACTGTTTAGTGGAGGCACTCTGAGAGTTGTTGTAAGAGAACTCAGCCAATGGAAGTAGATCCACCCAATCATCCTGTAGGTGGCAGATAAAGCAGCGGAGATACTGCTCCAGGGTTTGATTGGTTCGTTCGGTTTGTCCATTAGTCTGGGGATGAAAAGCAGAAGAAAGGTTTACTTTAATGTCCAATGCTGCACAGAAATTTTGCCAAAACCTAGAAGTGAATTGCACCCCTCGATCCGAAATAACCTCATCCGGTACTCCATGTAAACGAAACACATCTTTAATCATCAAATCTGATGTCTGTTTTGCAGTGGGTAAGCCGACACAAGGGATAAAATGAGCTGCCTTTGTTAAACGGTCAACCACCACTAGAATAGTGTTCTTCCCTTGAGAGGTTGGTAATTCCACAATGAAGTCCATAGAAATGGATCCCCACGGGCGGGACGGGGTGGGAAGAGGCTGTAACAGACCAGTTGGTGAAGAGCGAGGTGTCTTGCATCTTGCACAAACCTCACACGAAGTGACATAGTCCAAAACATCCTTCCTACAAGTGGGCCACCAAAAGAAACGAGAAAGAAATTCCTGTGTCTTTAGAATTCCTCTATGCCCGGCTATTTTGGAATCGTGAATGAGTTGCAATACTCTCAATCTGACTGTTTCAGGTATATACAGACGTTGTCCCAGAATCCACACACCATTCTTAAAGACAAGACTTACGTCCCTTGGGGGTTGAGCCAAAAAAGAATCCGCATGGTATGCTTCCTTGATGTCTTTAATTAGGTCTTGATGATGAATCACTCCTAGGAATCTAGAGTCAGGAAGAATAGTCTTAGGAGGAGTAATTGGACGTGTCTCTGCTGAGTAAATCCTAGAGAGTGCATCAGCCTTTCCATTGCGCGATCCTGGTCTATAAGAAATAATAAAATTAAATTGGTTTAAGAAAAGATTCCAGCGAGCCTGGCGAGGAGTCAGGCACTTAGCCGACCTGATGAACTCAAGATTACGATGATCTGTCAGAACGACTATTTGCTGTGCAGCTCCTTGAAGAAGGTGTCTCCATTCTTTGAAGGCGGCAATAATGGCCAACAACTCTCTATTGCCCACATCGTAGTTCTTCTCAGCCGAAGACAACTGCTGGGAAAAGAAGGCACAGGGATGCAAGACATTCTTCTCACCTGTTCTCTGAGAGAGTATAGCTCCCACGGCACAGTCTGAAGCATCCACCTCTATTATGAAGGCAAGCTCTGGGTTGGGATGTACTAGGATAGGTGCAGTGGTAAATTTATCTTTTAGACGGGAAAATGCTTCCTGGGCTTGGGGAGTCCAGGAGAACTTAGACTCTTTCCGGGTAAGTTGGGTGATAGGTGACACTACCTCAGAGAAATTTCTAATGAAACGTCTATAGAAGTTTGCAAACCCGATGAAGCGCTGTACCTCCTTCACATTTCTAGGACTTGGCCAATCATTGATGGCTTGGGTTTTACTTCCATCCATACTAATTCCTTGTGTAGACAGTACATACCCCAGAAATTGAATTTCGGTCTTATGGAATTCACACTTTTCAAGCTTGATGTAAAGATGATTTTGTCTTAGACGTTCCAAGACCATTCTCACATGTCCATGATGTTCCTCTGTGGAGTTAGAAAAAATTAAAATATCATCCAAATAAATTACCACGAATGTATCTAGGAGATCCCTGAAGATGTCATTCACCAAGTGTTGGAAAGTGGCTGGGGCGGTACTCAGACCAAAAGGCATAACCAGATATTCAAAGTGTCCATAGCGTGACCTGAATGCAGTCTTCCATTCATCCCCAGGTCTAATACGGACTAAGTTATAGGCCCCACGAAGATCTAGTTTAGAAAAAATTTTGGCATGTCGCACTCTCTCCAATAACTCAGGGATTAAAGGCAATGGATAACGGTTTCTAATAGTAACCTTATTGAGTTCCCTATAGTCTACGCATGGTCTCAGGGATCCATCTTTCTTCTTTACAAAGAATATGGGTGCCCCTGCAGGAGATGAAGAGGGGCGTATGAAGCCCTTGGCTAGATTTTCGTCTATGTACTCTTTTAAAGCCTTCAGCTCGGGCCCCGCCAGGGGGTAGATCTTACCAAAAGGTATCTCTGCTCCAGGCAATAATTCAATTGGACAATCATATGGACGGTGAGGAGGAAGCTGGTCAGCGTTCTTCTTGTCACATAAATCCACATAGTCCTGGTATACAGCTGGTAGTTCAGGGACTGACATGGTTCCTTTAGGAACAGAGCAAGCTGAAATTTTTGGACTCATCTGTTTCTCTGGAAAGTGTAATTCCTTGGTCTCCCAGTTAATGGTAGGATTCTGAGCCTGCAGCCATGGTAGCCCTAGAATAATGGGAAAGTGAGGAGAAGAGATAAGCATAAAGGACAGTTTCTCTTGATGATCTTTACCCATAAGAACCTTTAAAGGCTCTGTTTCCTGATCCACTGGTCCAGAGGTCAGCAGGGAGCCATCCACAGTTTCCATCTGTACTGGAGCAGCCTTCTTCACTGAACGTATTCCCTGTTTTAGAGCAAAGGAGACATCCATAAAATTTCCACTTGCACCTGAGTCGATCATAGCAGAGCTAGACACCCAGGCTGAGTCAACCCAGAGTTTGATGGAAAGAAAACAGTGAGAATTGTTTTTCTTACAACTCAGCTGGGACACCGCTGAGGAAACTTGAAAGATGGCAGCATTTACACAGTCAACATCCTCAGAGGTAACGGAGTTTAAGTCCGAGAAATCAAGATCTGTTGCTGCAGCTCTCTCTGGAGCCTGAGGCTCGGACCTGACAGATCCCCTCTCGCAACACTCACAATGAATGAGTGCTGCAGTAGTCTTGCGAGAACGGCTGGGACAGTTAATAATAAAGTGCCCTGACTTACCACAATAAAAACATAGAATCTCCTTAAAACGATGTTCCTTGCGTGCATCACTAACCCGTCGTAGTAAAGAGTCTACCTGCATGGGTTCAGGTTCAGGTTCCCGTGTAATCCTACTCAAAGGTTCCCTAGCTGGAGAGGAAGGCAGGAAAAGGTTAGTACGATTGCTTTCGAACCATCTCTCTTGCCTGCGTTCAGTTAAACGAGTATCAATACGGATGCAGTAGTTAATAAAGTCACCTAACGCAGTGGGAGGGTCGGCACGAGCAAGTTCATCCTTAATTAGTGGGGATAACCCCTTTCGAAAAATAGATTTTTTGGCGGAATTGTCCCAGGTGGTATCAAGGGCCCATCTCCTGAAATCCAAGGCATATTCAGCTACCGAGTGCTTACCTTGGCGCAAAGCTAACATGGCTGCTTCAGCTGTTGCACCTCGATTGGGGTCATCAAACACCTGCCCCATGGCTGAAATAAAATCATCAAGGTGATTCAAACAATCATCCTCAGTCTCAATCAGAGGGTTTGCCCATATCAAAGCCTTGTTGGTAAGCAACATAATTACAGTAAGCACCTTAGATCGTTCAGTAGGAAATTGTGAAGCATGTGCAGAAAAAAAAAGATTGCATTGATTAACAAATCCCCTGAATTTTTCACGTTCACCACCAAAACGAAAAGGGGGCAACTTGGGAATCCCAGAACTCGGGGCCACGGCAGGAGCCTGGACTCGCCCCTCCAGAACCTCAATCCTGGCTCGCAAATCCTGGGTAGTCTGTCCAACCACTTGCAAATTGTGATTATTTAGGTCCTGAAGATTTGTAAAACGGGTCTTTATATTCTGCAAATCTGCAAGGATATTATCAGTCACTCCGCAAAGTTCCTTTATACGGGCCTCCATTTTCCAGATCTTTTAAGACAGGATTCTGGAAGAAGAGGAGAAAAAAAAAAAAACAATAGTGTTCACCTGTGGCAACACTGAAGAAAGAAAAAACTTTAAGGGAACTGCTCACCTGGAATGGTTGTGAGAAGTCACAACCACTATCATCACAGAAAGCTTTCAACCAGACATCTGATATCCAGAGTTTCAGCAGACAAAAGAGAAGAGAAAAAAAAAAACAAAACAATAGTGTTTACCTGTGATAACACTGCAGAAAAAAAAACTTAAGGGAATTGCTCACCTGGAATGGTTGTGAAAAGTCACAACCACTGTCATCACAGAAAGTACAACCGGACATCCGTTATCCACAGTACAGCAGACAAGCCTTTCCAGACCCAGCAGACACTAACGTTTGGCTTCAGAATCTTGTAATGTATGTGATACAGTTCATATAGCGTCTTGTGCTTGGGTGCGATGAAAATACTTGAGACACAGGTTGATAAAGAAAGTCTTGTATTGCTTCATACAAATTGGCAAAAATAAACACACAGGTTGCAAACACAGAAGCAGGAGACACAGCAGGCCAGAGTAATCTAAGCTCAGCAATAACTCTCCACAACAGATTCAGATCTTCTTCTCTGTTACCGCAAGTCCATGCAAACGTGAGGCTCTCAAGAGCAGAGTTCAGAGTCCACAAGTGCTTCAGAGTTCCTCAGTAGGAATGGCTGGAGTACAAGGTCCAAGGCTTCAGGAGTCAGAACACAGGTTCACTGCAGGCTAGATTCTGAAGCACTGATTACTCAGCTGTGGCTGTTTAAGAAGCAAACGGAGAGAATCAGGGCGGGAACATGCAAGCTGGAAAACTCCATTTTGACTGAGGGCAAGATAGCTGCAGCAAAACAGAAAGCAAAATGGCAGACGAACAAACTGAGTTTCAGAAACAGATACACAGAACCTTACACGTTCCTACGTTGGTCCTAGACGCCTCGTCACAGCCTGAGAAACTAACTACACCTAAAGATAGAAATAGGAAAGCTATCTGCCCCGGAGCAGAACCCCAAAGATAATAGAAAGCCCCCAAACATGTAATGGCTGTTAGACAAGATGAAATACTGACACAGAAAGAAAATAGTATGAGCAAACGCTGGGGCCCAAACTATCTAAATAGAAAAGGATAGGAAGGGTACTTACTGCAATCCCAGAAAACCCTGAAAAGCACCAACTCTACTAATTTCAAAAATACCTGGGATCACACGACCTCTTCCACCTAAATTAGTTCTCTGGTGTAACAAAATCAAAACAGCAGCCACTGAAAAAACTGGAAAAAGCAAAAGTACAAACATCAGTGGCTGAACTAAACTGAGAGGGCAAAAGCCCCCGGAGGGGACCCTGAAGGCCCCCACAGAAGTGCAGGACAAAATGCAAAAATATAGCACAAAAACAAAAAGAAGAAAATGTCTTATCTGTTAGCAGGAGATGCAGACACGACACAGCAGGCTACAAGGGAAACAGGAATGAAGGATTCAGACCAGAACAATTGATCACCGGCAACCCTGATGGGAAGGTGACTCCCTTATATAAGACCAGTCAGTAACACCTGATTCCCAGTCCTCACAATCTTCACTGGACAGACCAGCACCGCTTGTAACCACCAGAGGAAGCCTCTGCTCAGAACTCATCTCAAACCCATTCACAACAGTACCCCCCCTTGAGGAGGGGTCACCGAACCCTCATTTGAGCAACCAGGTCGGTCAGGATGAGTTCTATGATACGCACGGATGAGTCTCCTAGCATGGATGTCCGAAGCAAACACCCAAGAATTGTCTTCCTGACCATAACCTCTCCATTTAACCAAATACTGGAGTTTCCGTCTAGAAAAACGAGAATCTAATATTTTCTCAACCACATACTCCAGATTGCCCTCAACCAAAACAGGGTCAGGAGGCACAGCAGCAGGAACCACTGGCTCAACAAACCTCTTCAACAAGGACTTGTGGAACACGTTATGGATCTTAAATGTCCCTGGAAGAAGCAAACGAAAAGAAACAGGATTAATAATCTCCATGATCTTATAAGGTCCAATGAACCTAGGCTTAAATTTAGGAGATGCTACTCTCATAGGAATATTCTTTGAGGACAACCAGACCAAGTCCCCCACTTTAAACCGAGGACCATCAGTCCTATGCCGGTTAGCAAACCGCTGGGCCTTCTCCTGAGAGAGGGACAACCTCTCCACTACCTGGTCCCAAATCTGTTGCATACGCTCCACAACAGAGTCAACACCTGGACAGACAGAAGCCTCCGTCTGTCCTGAAGAAAATCGAGGTGAAACCCAGAATTACAGAAAAACGGAGACATCAAAGTGGCAGAGCTAGCCCTATTATTAAGAGCAAACTCAGCCAAAGGCAAAAAAGAGACCCAGTCATCCTGATCAGCAGACACAAAGCATCTTAGATAAGTCTCCAATGTCTGGTTTGTTCTCTCAGTTTGACCATTGGTCTGAGGATGAAATGCGAGGAGAAAGACAATTGAACACCCAGTTTAGAACAAAAAGTCCTCCAAAATCTGGAAACAAACTGGACTCCTCTGTCAGACACAATGTTCTCAGGAATGCCGTGTAAACGAACCACGTGCTGAAGGAACAACGGCACCAATTCAGAGGAGGAAGGCAACTTAGGTAATGGCACAAGATGTATCATTTTGGAAAACCTATCACAACTTACCTAGATGGTGGTCATTCTCTGAGAAACAGGAAGGTCGGAAATGAAATCCATAGAGATATGGGTCCATGGTCTCCTGGGCACAGGCAATGGCATCAACAAACCACTAGAGCGAGAGCAAGGCTTGGAGCGAGAGCAAGTCCCGCAGGACTGCACAAATTCCCTGACATCACGAGACAAGGTAGGCCACCAAAAGGACCGACTAACCAAGTCTCTGGTACCAAAAATTCCGGGATGCCCAGCCAATGCGGAACAATGAATCTCAGACATCACACTCTTTTTCCACTGGTCCGGGACAAACAATTTTCCAACAGGGCAGCGCTCGGGCCTATCCTCCTGACACCCCTCCAGAGCAAGTCTCAAATTGGGCGAGATGGCGGAAAGAACTACACCCTCTTTCAAAATAACAGAAGGATCAGATAACTCAGGAGAGTCCGCAAGGAAACTCCTCGAGAGGGCATCCGCCTTAACATTCTTAGTGCCAGGAAGAAAGGAAACCACAAAATTAAAACGTGTGAAAAAAAGGCCCACCTGGCCTGTCTAGGATTGAGTCGCTTGGCAGATTCCAGATAGACCAGATTCTTATGGTCCGTAAGGACCACCACCTGATGTTTGGCTCCCTCCAGCCAATGTCTCCACTCTTCAAAAGCCCACTTCATGGCCAATAACTCCCGATTACCCACGTCATAATTACGTTCAGTAGGAGAAAATTTTCGAGAGAAAAAGGCACAAGGGTTACTTTTAGAGGTCTCTGGATCTTTTTGGGACAAAACGGCACCTGCCCCAATTTCAGAGGCATCAACCTCCACCTGAAATGGCAGAGAAACATCAGGCTGCCGTAGAACAGGAGCAGAAGTGAATCTCTGCTTAAGTTCCTGAAATGCAGAGACTGCCTCAGGAGGCCAATTCACCAAATCAGAACCCTTTCTGGTCAAATCAGTTAATGGTTTAACAATAACCGAGAAATTACCAATAAATTTACGATAAAAATTGGCAAAACCCAAAAATCTCTGAAGAGCCTTTAATGAAGTAGGTTGGACCCAATCACAGATGGCCTGAACTTTGACCGGGTCCATTTCAATAACAGATGGGGATAAAATGAATCCCAGAAATGAGATCCTCTGAACGCCAAAAAGACACTTTGATCCCTTCACATACAGAGCATTCTCTCTCAAAATCTGGAATACAGTTCGAACATGTTTCACATGAGAATCCCAGTCATTAGAAAAAATCAAGATATCATCCAAATAAACAATCAGAAATTTGTCCACAAAATCCCTGAAAATGTCATTCATGAAGGACTGGAAGACGGAAGGAGCATTAGTGAGCCCAAAGGGCATCACTAGGTACTCAAAATGCCCTTCAGGGGTATTGAATGCCGTCTTCCATTCATCCCCGTGCTTAATGCGAATAAGGTTATACGCCCCCCTGAGGTCAAGCTTGGTAAACCAAGTAGCGTTTTTCACCCTGGAAAACAGGTCAGAAATCAAGGGTAACGGGTATTAATATTTCACAGAAATATTGTTCAAGAGACGATAATCAATACACGGCCTTAATGAACCATCTTTTTTGGCCACAAAGAAAAAACCGGCACCTAAGGGTGAAGAGGATGGTCTGATATGACCCTTCTCCAATGATTCCTTGATATAAGACCGCATAGCGTCATGTTCAGGTACAGACAAGTTAAAAAGGCGACCTTTAGGGAATTTACTACCCGGCACTAATTCAATAGCGCAGTCATAGCTCCTATGGGGAGGCAAGGATGCAGATTTACTTTCGCTAAACACATCAGAAAAATCAATTTAAAAAGTCAGGAACATCCTGAGCCTGGGGGGAGGCAGAAAAAACAGGAGTGTTGGTATTAACACATTGGCAGCCCCAACTGGTTACAGACACAGATTTCCAATCCAAAACAGGATTATGAGACTGTAACCAAGGGAAACCCAGCACGATAATGTCATGCAGATTATACAGAACCAAAAATTTGCAGCACTCCTGGTGATCAAGTTCAACCCTCATTATCACCTGAGTAGAAAACTGGGGTTTATTCTCAGCCAAAGGGGTAGAATCGATCCCCAGTAGGGGAATAGACTTCTGTAGGGGTATCAAGGGAAACCCACAACGTTTAGCAAAATCATAATCCATCAGGTTAATAGCTGCTCCAGAATCAACGAAAGCCTGAGCAGAAAATGAGGACAGAGAGCATATCAGAGTGACAGTTAATAAAAACTTAGTCTGAACACTACCCAAGACACTGAGCGTGCAAAACGTCTTCCCCGCTTAGGGCAGACTGAAATAGCATGAGAGGCATCACCACAGTAGAAACATAACCCATTGCGCTTTCGAAACTCATGACGCTGTGCCCCAGACACCACTCTATCACACTGCATGGGTTCAGAAGCTGGTTCACAAGGCAACACCATTCCACGCATACTTCTCCGCTCACGCAAACGTCGTCAATTTGAATCGCTAATGACATAGAATCATTGAGACCAGAGGGGACAGGGAATCCCACCATAACATCCTTTACATTATCTGACAGACCTTCCGGAAAAGGGCTGCCAAAGCGTCGTCATTCCATTTGGTCAGGACTGCCCACCTACGGAATCTCTGACAGTATAACTCAGCGTCATAAGGCCCCTGATTTAATGCCAACAAGGCTTTTTCAGCTTGATCAGTGACATTAGGCTCATCGTACAATAACCCCAAAGCCTGAAAAAATGCATCAACATCACTCAAAACAGGATCCCCAGGTGTCAGGGAAAAAGCCCAATCCTGAGGATCGCCGCGCAGGAGAGAGATGATAATTTGAACATGCTGCGCTGCGTTCCCTGAGGACTTAGATTTTAAGGCAAAAAACAATTTACAATTATTTTTGAAATTCTGAAACTTAGCTCGATCCCCTAAAAACAAATCTGGCATGGGATCCTAGGTTCCACAGCAACCAGCAAGATATGCAGCAATACTCTGAACCTCAGTGGCAAGCTGATCCACACGGCCAGACAACTGTGCAAACTCCATTGGGAGAAAAGATCCTCCCCAGCACCCAGAGATACAGGGGGAAAAAAAAAAATGCAACAAACAGAAAAATATCTCTGACAACTCTGACAACATTTTCTTTCAACAATATTTTTTCCCTTCTGTGAGTACCATACAATTTCAATTTTTAGGCCGGTGATACTGTTATGTTTCGGTAGCTGAGGAGTGCAGGTAAAAAGGCAATACACCAGAGATTGGAATCTATAGATTGCAGTACCCTGACTAACCACCACAACCAGAGGCAGCCGTGGAGCGTTCCTACGTTGGTCCTAGACGCCTCGTCACAGCCTGAGAAACTAACTACACCTAAAGATAGAAATAGGAAAGCTATCTGCCCCGGAGCAGAACCCCAAAGATAATAGAAACCCCCCAAACATGTAATGGCTGTTAGACAAGATGAAATACTGACACAGAAAGAAAATATATGAGCAAACGCTGGGGCCCAAACTATCTAAATAGAAAAGGATAGGAAGGGTATTTACTGCAATCCCAGAAAACCCTGAAAGCACCAACTCTACTAATTTCAAAAATACCTGAGATCACACGACCTCTTCCACCTAAATTAGTTCTCTGGTGTAACAAAATCAAAACAGCAGCCACTGAAAAAACTGGAAAAAGCAAAAGTACAAACATCAGTGGCTGAACTAAGCTGAGAGGGCAAAAGCCCCCGGAGGGGACCCTGAAGGCCCCCACAGAAGTGCAGGACAAAATGCAAAAATATAGCACAAAAAAAAGAAGAAAATGTCTTATCTGTTAGCAGGAGATGCAGACACGACACAGCAGGCTACAAGGGAAACAGGAATGAAGGATTCAGACCAGAACAATTGATCACCGGCAAAACCCTGATGGGAAGGTGACTCCCTTATAAAAGACCAGTCAGTAACACCTGATTCCCAGTCCTCACAATCTTCACTGGACAGACCAGCACCGCTTGTAACCACCAGAGGAAGCCTCTGCTCAGAACTCATCTCAAACCCATTCACAACAGTGAAGGAGCACGTCCCGTTCTTCCCACTGAGTAGGTGTAGGGCCTCCTTACTTCTATAATGTGACTCTGACCTGTATGAAACGAGGCCTAACTCTGTCTTCAACTTTACATGCCCGCTGACTTTGTGGTAGGGCCTTCTCTTGGATAGAACAGTGTCTCTGTTTGCAGGGCCCTGCTAGACTCCGTCTTCCTGACCCCAGTTACGTATCAGCACTCCGGGCCCTGGAACTTGAAGTTCTCCAGGATCTCTGGTATTCCTACTAATCGTGTAGATTCAGCAAGCTTGGGGCCCGGTGTCCGTTATTCAGAGTAGAGGTAAGCTATCAATGCTATTTCCACCTCTGGCACTCTCTTCTTCTCTTCCACTCGCCATTTTGTCCTACTCGACCCTCAATAAGCACACTCTGGCAATAGGTGGCTGCTTCTTCCCTTTCTTCACCGCTCTCAAAGCGTCGGCACGCTTGCTCACTGAACTGAACCGGTTGACTCAGTTTTTGACTAGGCTGGAGTGGCTATCTTGCCACTTGTACTAGCCTCCACACGTTTGAATTAAGCTTAGAGCTGCAGATTTTCAGGTTCTTTCAACAACTGCTGTTCTCTCTCCTCACTTCTTCCTTCCAAGCTCTGTCTGGAACGGCTATCAGTCTTCACCGTCGACCTGCACCTGGCTTTGCTGACTAACTGATCTGTGCTCGCTCCTAGAACTCACTCTCTACTTGCTTCTCTCCAAGAGAACTAACAACTAAACAACTCTCCTCTCGTTCTCCGAGGTGACACTGCAGGCTGCGGAGCCCTCAGACTAACTAACTCCTGTGGCTTCACCATCCTTATATATTCTAAAAGGCCCCCTGGTGGCTCTAGGATTGGAGAAGATGTGTGTATGCATATTGGGTCCTCTAGTGGTCATTAAACCCTTTGGTGAATCCCCCTGGGAAATGAGATTCCAAGCGCAGCTGGGCTCCACACACATGTTCCCCGAAGCATCTGCGTCACTGGCAGCTTTCTGTCTGACACAGAAGCGCGCTAATGCTGATGTCATCCAGCCGCATGCTGTGTCAGACAGGGAGCGCAGCCAGGGAGCAGGACATATCCCTGCAGCTCCGCTGCCATTTTCTCCTATAGGCAGCGGAGATGCAGAGAAACATTTCATCTGGCCAGGGGCCCCCCGAAGTCTTGGGTTCTGGATAAACAGGCCATTTTGCCCTCTGTGTTAGCTGCCCTGCAGGTGCCCCCCCCTCCACCTCCGGGCCCCGGTGCAGCCGCACCAGCTGCACATGCGATATGTCCCCTCCTGACCTTGTCTTCCACCACCCCACCCTGGCCTCCTGACTTTGCAGCTTAACAACAAGACTAAGTGGCACTGTGTCTCATCATCATCTTATCCCAAATCTGCCGTTCCCTATCATCATGTTCTTGTGGACATGGCTGCTCTTTGTTTTGTGCATCCCTAAACAGCATGTCCGCCTGCCCTCTTGGAGCATGCAGGTTGAGAGACCACAATCAAGAAATATGGTCCTAGTGTGGGATCACTAGTCTCCTGGGACTCAACATGGTGGGAGGAAGGAGGATAGGGTGAGAATAAAGCCCCCTCACACACAGCGATCTCGCTAGCGAGATCGCTGCTGATCACTATTTTTTGTGACGCAACAGCGATCTACCCAGCGATATCGCTGTGTGTGACATTCGCGACGATCAGCCCCCCTGCTGGGTATCGCTGATTGTCGCTGAATGTCCTGGACATTTTTTTGATCGTTGGTCTCCGCTAGCCAGCACGCACCGCGTGTGTGGAGGCAGGAGACCAGCGATCAGCTGGTAACCAAGGTACATATCGGGTTTCCAGGTGCGGGGCTGTGCCGGAAATCCGATGTGTAATTGGAACCAGCCCGCTGCGCGGGGAGCTGGTACCAAGGACACAGCGTTTTCCAGTTGCACGCAGCGCCTGGAAACCCGATGGTACCTTGGTTACCACTTCCTGCACAAGCGGGGGTACCAACTTACACTGCGGGTAACTGGCCATTACCCGCAGTGTCCTGTCCTGTCGCGCTGTTTGGCAGTCAGCAGCGATCATGAGCGATCACCAGCGATCCTGATCGTTGTTGGGATCGCGGTGGTCGCAATGTGTGAGGGGGCCCCCTAAAAGGGTTTGTGCAAAAGCCTGCTGGAAGCATAATCTCTATCACCTGTTGAACTCCTCGGCTTCAGAAGTGGTGTACCATGCCCCCCTACAAAGGGGACGGACCAGTGTCGTGGAGGGCTGCTTTTTTGTGCTCCAGCAACAGGCGTAGTAAAACACCTCCCAATGTCCTCAGCATCCGCAGCAAATGAAGCGCCCCGCAGGGCCGTGGGGTACCGGTACCCGGGCCGGCCTTCTTGAATGCGAAAGCACAGTGACCCGGGTCCGTGGCCTGGGCGCCAAAAAAATAAATGAGGAGGATAGTTAATAGGGTATTACTTTGGCGCCACCTGGATTTTCGGCAATAAGGAGATAGCCGACGCTGCCAAGGAGACCGAGGGGGCCCCGTTGGTGATGCAGCAGAGTTGTTACAGCCTTCACGGGAAGAGCGGGGCCCCAGGCATTAAGTTCTTTGAAAGATAGTGAAGTTGGGGTGAGGACTGAGGGAAAATGAATAACTGCAGACACTTGAACGTAGTTTCCTTTACCTTTACTTGAATTTGAAGTGCAGACCGGAGCACTGCTACAATGGAAATGGATCCGGACAGCCTGGAAGCAATTGAGGTTCCCAAAACCAATGGTGTTGGAGGCCTGGCTTACTGGCTGCCTATTGGGAGGTGCCTCCTTTGTACTTCTGTAAGCCGAGAGTTTGATGGGCCAGGAACCTGCAGTTCCCTGCCCTCCGGATTAGCTCTGGGACCTAGTACCCTTGAACCCCCGGACTCCTGTGCCGTCATTTAGCGCCTACTCTGGGGTGACTCCACTCCCCAGGTTTTCCAAACTTTTCCCTCTTCCCTCTAAATCTCTCTGACCAGACTGCAACTCAGTCTGGGGACGAGCTCCTCACTCTTCCATCCCCGAACTGACTGACAACCCTGCCTCCACCAAACTAATAGGGAACTCCTTCTAAAACCGGGTTTGAGGTCCCCCTTTGGCCTGGAGTCAGGAAAAGTGTTGGATTCTGATGTTATTTTGATCAGGGAACTCCTCCTTGCTTCCAAGCAAGACATCACCCCCCCTTTTGAGGGGGGGCAACCAGTGGTAACCGGACTCCGGGGTGCCACACACCATCATCAGCACTTCCTTTCCCCTCCCTTAATGCATGCCTTACACTTTTTAATTGCTAGGCTCTTGAAACCAAATTTATTTTAATGAAAGAAATTGGTCACTGCCGCAATCAAAGCATTTTTGTGATTTACTCCACCAAATGTAACAGAAAGAATGCAAAAGTGATGAACATGATCAAATTCAATTCAGAAAAATGTTGCAATGCTTTTTCCTCAGTTTTGAGACACAGAAAGTTCACTGCCACATAACACTGTTGTCTAAATGAACTTACAATTTTTTTTTTAAAGCTTTTGTCCTTTTTTTGAGATCACAAGAATTTTTCCCCAGACCATGTAAAAAAGTGTGTCTGAAATGGAGGCTTTTGTTCACTGAGACCAGAAATTTGCTCCACATCCAGACTATGTATAGCGAGAAATTTTTCCCAAGAAAAATGTTTCAATGATTTTTTGGGGTGTTATAAACCCAAAAAGGACCTTAAAACCATAATATTTAGGATCAAAATACGTTTAATTTTTTCTGCACCCAAAAAAAACCCGCAGAATATTTTATATTTGCCAATTATTGACAGGCCTAAACCCTGTCTACAGACTGGGTTCTGTCACTCTCCCTGCTCCTTGGGCTCTCTCTGCCTCCTTAGGCTAAATGCAGATTGTATGCCACAATCGTTACCCCTTAAAGAGCCTTGGTTGATGGCTCAGGTTCAGCACCAATATCACACTACAGGCCTCTGATTTGTTTATAGTGTGACCACCAGGCCTTGACAACACTTTCTCCCTCCAATACGTAGTCACAGAGCTGGGGCAATGGGGGTCAGTGTGCCGAGCCGGCGGCATGTTCTTTTATAACCTCTGGGGATGTCACGGGGCCAGCCGTCACAGAAATTCCACAACCAAGTGGCTACAGCATTGCAGTGATCAGAGGCAATATTGCTTATATATGCTTATTGACTGCGAAAAAGTTCCCAAAGAACAGGGATTTGAGTTTACATCGAGTACCGCCCATTACTGCTGAGTACGAGCACATCCGAGCACCGTGAACTTTGTAATAACTAGAACACCGAGCAACTTCGCTCTCCCTATTGTTTAATAACCTGTTTAAATTGTCAAAATGCCCTTTCTCCCCACATGATTAATTTTACATCAATGCAAATATTCTATTTGCAAAAACACATATCATTTTTCCCCCAAATACATCTCCGTTTAGGCAATGTCCAAAAACTTCTTTGTTCTGCTGCCTTTTAAGAAAATTTTAAGCTGCGTTTTACAGTCCAGCAGGCTTATGAACCTCAGAAACTCATAAAACATACTTGGTTTTAATTTCCTGCTAAAATTGGCAAACTGCTGCGTTTTTGAAAACTGCAGCATGTCCACTTGTTTCACAATTTTTTGCAGTATTTTTTCACCCAAGGAAACAAAAAATAAGTGCAAAAAAATACAGGTATCAGATTTTGCTGCGTTTTTGGTGCAAAAACCTTAACCCCTTTCTGTACGATTACACCCGTCCGGGGTGACCCGGGCCCATATGACCTGTACGGTTATACTACGTCTTTATGAAAATCAGCTGCACTCACGGGGGGGAGCGCAGCTGAACGGACCGGGTCCTGATTATCACAGCGACACCTCGCATTTAAGTGCCAGGAGTTTCCCCGGACCGCTCCCACACATTAACCCCCGGGCAAACTGCGAACAAACATAATCGCATGTTCCGGCAGCATAGGGAACATCCGCAGGTGGGCTCACTGGGTGCTACCCTGAGACCCTCAAACACATCCCCCTGCGGCCCCCGGATCCAAAAATGGCCACGGGGCCCCGGGGTCTGCAGGGAGGTGGCTTCTCAGTGCCTCGAGAGAAGGCGCTGAGAAGCCTCCTCCCACTGCCTGTCAATCGCGATTGACACAGTGCCGGCCAGTGCTGCCCACTATTAAACCCCCTTTAAATGAACCCCATAAAAAAGAAACAAGGCAAAAAAACAATGTTTTTATCATCAAAACCGCCGAACAAAATGGGAATAAAAACGCGATAAAAAGATGGATATAAAAAACACAAACCGCTGAAAACGTCCTCTTGTCCCGCAAAAAAACGACGCCATACAGCTCATCAGCGAAAAAATAAAAAAGTTATAGCTCGCAGAATTAAAGCGATGCAAAAAAATTATTTTTTATATAAAATTGTTTTTATGTATAAAAGAACCAAAACAAAAAAAATGATTAAAGAGGTACGCAGAATCGTTAAGAAGAATAAAACTGCCCATCGATTTTACCACACAGGAACGGATAAAGGCCCCCCCCAAAAGAAATTCATGAATTGCTGGGTTTTTTTTCATTTCTGCCCCCCTAAAAATCATAAAAAAAGCGATCAAAAAATCGTCCCCCCAAAAAATAAACCTCACATGACTCTGTGGGCCAAAATATGCAAAAATTATAGCTTTCAAAAGTGGTGATGCAAAACCTTTTTTGCAATAAAAAACGTAATTTAGCGTACAGCTGCAAACATAAAAAACCCGCAAAAAGTAATCAAACCCCCCTTTTTTCACCCCCACAATTTAGGGGAAAAAAAAAAAATTTAAAAAAAATATTTATTTCCATTTTCCCATTAGGGTTAGCGTTAGGGTTGGGGGAGGGTTAGGGTTTGGATTATTAGGGGTGGTTGGGGTAGGGTTGGAGTTAGAAATTTGGGGGGGT
The DNA here is from genome assembly GCA_033576555.1 of Oophaga sylvatica. NCBI lineage: Eukaryota > Metazoa > Chordata > Amphibia > Anura > Dendrobatidae > Oophaga > Oophaga sylvatica. Next base: position 913,083,001 of record JARQOD010000001.1, on the reverse strand, counting down.
TTTCCCCTGTTTTAGGTACATAGGGCTCTCCAAAGCGACATGCGCCTATCTCAATTCCAGGCAATTTTGCGCTAAAAAGTCAAACGGCGCTCCTTTTTCCTTCAGTCCTCTCCGGTGCCCGAAACAGTGGTTCCCCCCCCACAAATGGGGTATCAGCGTACCAGGACAAATTGCACAATAACTATTTGGGGCCAATTTTTCCTGTTTTCCCTGGGAAAATAAAAAAAAACAAAAGTCATATCCAAATAATTAACAAAAATCACCCTGCAAAGGGGTTTCTAAAAATTTAAGCATTTTGTGGCCATATCTCTGTGATTTAAGGGCATGAAAAAACAAGTTGAAAAATGGGAAAATTTTTAAAATTTTCGCCAAATTTCCATTTTTTCACAAAATAAAACGCAAGTTATATCAAAAAATTTTACCACTAACATAAATACAATATGTCCGAGAGAACAATTTTCAGAATCACCAGGATCCAGGAAGCGTTCCCCCGAGTTATAACCTCATAAAGGGACAGTGGTCAAATTGTAAAATGGCCCGGCAAATTGCAACCCACCCTTGGGGGTAAAGGGGTTAAGGAAGTAGCATTATTATTATTTTTTTTGGGGGGGGGCTTAAACTTATGAGCATTCACCCAAAAACAAAATTTAAAACACAGCAAAAAAAACGCAGAAAACCGCTTTTCTTGTAGCACTTACGCAGGTTTTGCCTGCAGAAAAAAAAGCGCAAAAAACGTGTGAACAAAAACCTTGCACTTTGTATGTACTTTGCAGTTGATGGTAATAGAAACCTGATATATACATAATGACCACAAGGCACCAATGCAGCAAGCCTAGTGTTAGTCTGCCTGCCCACAAAATATTTAATATACATCAACTTTTTAAGAATATAGAAAACAGTACTCATTTTAACCATAAATGATATGAATATGGCGTCACAATCAGTAAGAAGAACCTTTAAGAACACAAAACAGTGCCGTATCCACACGAAAGCAAAAATGAGAGATTCAAAGATTCAAAGAAAGTTTTCTACACCCGGCTTACTTTGCGCGGTCTCTCGCCTCAATAACCCGCACTGCCATCGGCATCGGACAGGGCGTTCACTGCATAGAAATACATGCACTGCCACTCCTTCCCAAGTTCGGAGCATGCGGGTTATTTACAGAGACTGGCGCGAGTTTCTCGCGTTGCACCGCAAGGTGACCCTGGCCTAAAAGCGGTGACAAAACAAAAACCCGAAATTGTGGGTAATCCCAAGCACTGATTAACAAGAATGTGTGCTTGTGGAATGTATGTATGTGTTTAAAATCAATGTGGTTCTCGCAGACACGCCCCCGTAAACAATGTGCTGCAAAAAACGTTACTGCGTGGAACATTTTCAACTTTTTGGACTGTCCCACCCCATGTCTTTTTCTGAAATTTTGCGACTCATTACTTATTTCTCAGTCTTTTATATAAAAACTTGTATGATAAAAACACAAAACCCGATAACAAAGGTCTCCATATTATTTTTAGATAAGGACGGGGTCACTGCAGAAAATGCACGGTCTCGTATATCAATACCCCACGCCCCGGCATTCGGGCCGGATGTGCGCTGCATAGAAATTCAGCCGGGCCCCAATACTCCGTCCCTGAGGCGGCAGTGTCGGGAATTTTAA
>JARQOD010000001.1:913021286-913081244 GCA_033576555.1 Oophaga sylvatica | reverse complement strand
CGTACACTGCGGGTAACTAGGCGACATTACCCGCAGTGTCGCTGTCCTGATCGCTGCCTGTTTGGCAGCTCAGCAGCGATCATGTAGCGATACACCAGCGATCCTGATCGTTGTTGGGATCGCTGGTGTGTCGCTATGTGTGACGGGGCCCTAAGTGTGGTGTTGCAAAGCCTGCTGGAAGCATTATCTGCTATCACCTGTTTGAACTCCTCTGGCTTCAGAAGTGGTGTACCATGCCTCCCTACAAAGGGGGACAGGACCATGTGTCGTGGATGGGCGTGCTTCTTGTGCTCCAGCAACAGGCGTAGTAACACCTGCCCAATGTCCTCAGCATCCGCATGCAAATGAAGCGCCCCGCAGGGCCGTGGGGTACTCGGTACCGGGCCGGTCCTTCATTGAATGTCGCAGCAGCAGTGACCCGGTCCGTGGCCATGGGCGTCCAATAAAATAAATGAGGAGGATAGTTTATAGGGTATTAACTTGTGGCGCCACCTGTGATTTTCGGCAATAAGGAGATAGCCGACGCTGCCTAAGGAGACCGATGGGGCCGTTGGTGATGCAGCAGAGTTGTTACAGCTCTTCACGGGAAGAGCTAGGCCCCAGGCAGTTATAGTTCTTATGAAAGATAGTGAAGTTGGGGTGCAGGACTGAGGGAATAATGAATAACTGCAGACACTTGAACTGTAGTTTCCTTTACCTTTACTTGATGATTTGAAGTGCAGACCGGAGCACTGCTAGCAGATGGAAATGGAGATCCGGACAGCCTGGAAGCAATTGAGGATTCCCTAAGCCAGATGGTGTTGGAGGCCTGCTTACTGTGCTGCCTATTGCAGGTGTCGCTCCTTTGTGATCTGCTGTACGCCGAGAGTTTGATGGGCCAGGAGACCTGCAGTTCCCTGCCCTCCGGATTTAGCTGCTGGGACCTTAGTACCCTTGCAACCACGGACTCCTGTGTCCGGTCATTTAGCGCTCTACTCTGGGGTGAGCTCCACTCCCCAGGTTTTCCTAGACTTCCCTCTTCCTCTCTAAATCTTCTCTGACTCAGACTGCAACTCTAGTCTGGGGACGAGCTCCTCACTCTTCCAGTCCCCAGAACTGACTGACTAACCCTGCCTCCAGGCCAGAACTAATAGGGAAGCTCCTCTAAAACCGGGTTTTGAGGTCCCCCTTCTGGCCTGGAGTCAGGAAAAGTGTTGGATGCTGATGTTATCTGATCAGGGAACTCCTCCTTGCTTCCAAGCATGACATCACCCCTTGTGAGGGAGGCAATGCCACTGTGGTAACCGGACTCCTGGGGTGCCACACACCATCATCAGCACTTCCTTTTCCCCATCCCTTAATGCATGCCTTACACTTTTTGTAATTGCTAGGTCTCTTGAAACCAAATTTATTTTTAATGAAAGAAATTGGTCAGCTGCAGCAATCAAAGCAGTTTTTGTGAGTTTACTCCACCATAATGTAACAGAAAGAATGCAAAAGTGTATGAACGATGATCAAATTCAATTCAGAAAAATGTTGCAATGCTTTTTCTCAGTTTTAGAGATCACAGAAATGTTCACATGCCACATAACACTGTATGTCTGAGAAATAGAAGCTTACAATTTTTTTTTAAAGCTTTTGTTCCTTTTTAGAGATCACAAGAATTCTCACAGACCATGTAAAAATGTGTGTCTGAGAAATGGAGGCTTTTGTTCACTGAGATCACAGAAATTTGCTCCACACTACAGACTAGTGTATAGCTGAGAAATTTAGCCCAAGAAAATGTTTCAATGATTTTTGGGTGTGTTATATAACACAAGAAAGGACCTTAAAGCACATAATATTTGATGGATCAAAATACGTTTAATTTTTTCTGCACCCACAAAAAAACCCTGCAGATATATTTTATATTTGCCAATTGATTGCACAGGCCTAAACCCTGTCTACAGACTGGATTCTGTCACTCTCCCTGCTCCTGTGACTCTCTCTGCCTCCTTAGGCTAAATGCAGATTGTATGTGCCACAATCGATTAGCCCTTAGAAGAGCTCTTGGTATGATGGCTCAGGTTCAGCACCAATATCAACACTACAGGCCTCTGATTTGTTATAGTGTGACCACACAGGCCTTGACAAGCACTTTCTCCCTCCAATACGTAGTCACAGAGCTGTGCAATGGTGTCAGTGTGCCGAGCCAGGCGGCATCTGTTCTTTTATAACCTCTGGGGATGTCACGTGGCCAGCCGATCACAGTAATGCCACAACCAAGATGGCTACAGCATTGCAGTGACTCAGAGGCAATATTGCTTATATATGCTTATTGACTGCGTAAAAGTTGCCAAAGATCAGGGATTTGAGTTTTACATCGAGTACCGCCCATTACTCGCTGAGTATCGAGCACATCCGAGCACCGTGATACTTTAGTAATAACTGAGTATCACCGAGCAACTTCGCTCATCCCTATTGTTTAATAACCTGTTTAAATTGTCAGAATGCCCTTTCATCCCCACATGATATGATATGACATCATATGACAAATATTCTATTTGCAAAAAACTATCATATCATTTTTCTCGCCAATACATCTCCTGTTTAGGCTATGTCCACACGTTGCGTTTGTTCTGCTGCTCTTTTAAGAAAATTTTAAGCTGCGTTTTACAGTACCAGCAGAGCTTATGAGACCTCAGAAATCTCATACACATACATTGGTTTTAATTTCCTGACTGAATTGGCAAACTGCTGCGTTTTTGAAAACTGCAGCATGTCACTTGTTTCAGCATTTTTGCAGTATTTTTTCACCCATAGGAAACAGCAAATAAGTGCAGAAAAAATACAGGTATCAGATTTTGCTGCGTTTTTGGTGCAAAAACCTTAACCCCTTTCTGATATCTGATGTACTATCCCGTCCAGGTGACCCGGGCCCATATGACCGTGTACGGTATACTACGTCATATGCAATCAGCTGCACTCACGGGGGGAGCGCAGCTGAACGTGACCAGGTGTCAGCTGATTATCACAGCTGACACCTCGCACTAAGTGCCAGGAGTGGTCACGGACCGCTCCCAGCACATTAACCCCCGGCAAACTGCGAACAAACATGATCGCAGTGTTCCGGCAGCATAGGGAAGCATCGCGCAGGGAGTGGGCTCACTGCGTGCTACCCTGAGACCCTCAGAACACATCCTCCCTGCAGGCCCCGGATCCAAGATGGCCACGGGGTCCCTCTGGGTCCTGCAGGGAGGTGGCTTCTCAGTGCCTGCTGAGAGAAGGCGCTGAGAAGCCTCCTGCACTGCCTGTCAGATCGCTGATCTGACACAGTGCCGTGCACAGTGCTGTCCCACTAGTTAACCCCTTTAATGAACCCCATAAAAAAGAAACAAGGCAAAAAAACAATGCTTTATCATCATACCGCCGAACAAAATGTGGAATAACACGCGATCAAAAGATGGATATAAATAAACACAATACCGCTGAAAACGTCATCTTGTCCCGCAAAAAAACGAGCCGCCATACAGCATCATCAGCGAAAAAATAAAAAAGTTATAGCTCGCAGAATAAAGCGATGCAAAAATAATTATTTTTTATATAAAATTGTTTTTATAGTATAAAAGAACCAAAACATAAAAAAATGATATAAATGAGGTATCGCAGTAATCGTACTGACCCGAAGAATAAAACTGCCTCATCGATTTTACCACACGAGGAACGGTATAAAGGCCCCCCCCAAAAGAAATTCATGAATTGCTGGTTTTTGTTCATTCTGCCTCCTAAAAATCATAATAAAAAGCGATCAAAAAATCGTCCCCCAAAAAATAAGACCTCACATGACTCTGTGGGCCAAAATATGCAAAAATTATAGCTTTCAAAATGTGGTGATGCAAAAACTATTTTTTGCAATAAAAAGCGTAATTTAGCGTGACAGCTGTCAAACATAAAAACCCGCTATAAATAGTAAATCAAACCCCCCTTTATCACCCCCTTAGTTAGGGAAAAATAATAAAATTTAAAAAAAATTATTTATTTCCATTTTCCCATTAGGGTTAGCGTTAGGGTTAGGGCTAGGGTTAGGGTTTGGATTAGGGTTAGGGGTGTGTTGGGGTTAGGGTTGGAGTTAGAATTGGGGGGTTTCCACTGTTTAGGTACATCAGGGCTCTCCAAACGCGACATGACGTCCTATCTCAATTCCAGGCAATTTTGCGCTGAAAAAGTCAAACGGCGCTCCTTTCCTTCAGTCCTCTGCCGTGCGCCGAAACAGTGGTTCCCCCCCACATATGGGGTATCAGCGTACTCAGGACAAATTGCACAATAACTATTGGGGTCCAATTTTTCCTGTTACCCTTGGGAAAATAAAAAAAAACAAAAGTCATATCAGAATAATTAACAAAAATCACCTGCAAAGGCTTTCTAAACGTATTAAGCATTTTGTGTGCCATATCTCTGTGATTTAAGGGCATGAAAAATCAAAGTTGAAAAATTGCAAAATTTTTCAAAATTTTCGCCAAATTTCCATTTTTTTCACAAATAAACGCAAGTTATATCAAAGAAATTTTACCACTAACATAAAGTACAATATGTCACGAGAGAACAATGTCAGAATCACCAGGATCCATGGAAGCGTTCCAGAGTTATAACCTCATAAAGGGACAGTGGTCAGAATTGTAAAAATTGGCCCGGTCATTAATGTGCAAACCACCCTTGGGGGTAAAGGGGTTAAGGAAGTAGCATTATTATTATTTTTTTTTGGGGGGGGGCTTAAACGTTATGAGCATTCACAAGAGACAATTAATACACAGCAAAAAAAACGCAGCAAAACCTGCTTTTGCTTGTAGCAGCTTACAGCAGGTTTTGCCTGCAGAAAAAAATGCAGCAAAAACGTGTGAACAAATCCTTGCACTTGTATGTACTTTTGCAGTTGATGTGTAATAGTAAACCTGATATATACATAATGACCACAAGAGGTCACAAATGCAGCAAGCCTAGTGTTAGTCTGCCTGCCCACAAGAATATTTAATATACATCAACTTTTTTAAGAATATAGTAAAACAGTACTCATTTTACCATAAATGATATGATATATGGCTGTCACAATCATGTAAGTAAGAGACCTTTAAGAACACCACAAAGCAGTGCCGTATGCCACACGAAAGCAAAAATGAGAGATTTCAAAGATTCAAAGATGTTTTCTACACCAGGCTTACTCGCGCGAGTCTCTCGCCTCAATAACCCGGCACTGCCATCGGCACTCGGGACAGGAGCGTTCAGCTGCATAGAAATACATGCAGCTGTCCACTCCTGTCCCAAGTGTCGGCAGCAGTGTCGGGTATTGAGGCGAGAGACTGGCGCGAGTTTCTCGCGTTGCACTCGCAAGTGTGACCCTGGCCTAAAAAGCGGTGACAAAACAAAACACAGAAATTGTGATAATCTCCAAGCACTGATTAGACAAGAATGTGTGCTTGTGGAATGTACTGTATGTGTTTAATATCAAGTGTGTGTTCTCGGCAGCACATCGCCCATGTAAACAGATGTGCTGCTAATAACGTTACTGCGTGGAGACATTACAATCTTTTAGTGACTGTCCTACTCCCATGTCTTATGCTGAATGTTTGCGACTCATGACTTCATTTTCTCAGTCTCTTATATATAAAACTTGTATGTATAACACACAATACCCGATAACAAAGGTCTCCATATTATTTCTAGAGTAAGGACGGGGTCAGACATGCGAGAAACTTGCACGAGTCTCGTATATCAATACCCGTCACTGCCGCTGGCATTCGGACCGGAGTGTGCGGCTGCATAGAAATTCATGCAGCCACATACTCCTGTCCGAGTGCAGGCGGCAGTGTCGGGTATTGACATGTGAGACTCGTGCGAGTTTCTCGCATGTCTGACCCCGGCCTAAGAGTATCTTTCATCCTTAGCAAGTTGATGGAATCTGTATATAGGTGCAAAGTGCCTATTTACAAAAACTTTTATTACAGGTGAAAGAGCACGTAGGGCTGGGGGCTGCGAATACAAATAATAGTGATGCTTAATGACTACAAAGGTTGCGCAAAGTTGGTTAAGTGTCTGGTTTCAGGATGACTGCATATCAGTCGAGGTTGAAAAAGTTCTGAATTGTTTCCTTATGAAGGTTAAACAGTAACTAAACATTTGCTGATCTATTTATACAGTGAAAACCTAAACAGATGAACTGGAGTATAAGTTGGTCTACATGTAACGTGTAGACAAATGTTCACACTCGCCAGTAAACAGAAAAAAACTAAAATAAAAACAAAATGAGCAAATACCCTGCAGTAATTAAATGAATAGCAATAGTGCACAGCAAGCACGGTCTCACGTTGGATGAGGCCCTCGGGAAGTTCTGAACAGGTCTTTCAGCACAGTCTCCTCTGGAGTTTTCTTTCTGGTTCCACCCGAACCCCATACCTCACTTCCACCATTCTGTTTGCAGAGATGATGGTTGGATGCAGGCCTACCTTTACTTCTTTCAGGTTCATTGTGTTCTGTGCTTTTTTTTATCCCACGAATCACGTTTTATGCCACGGGGTGTTGGGCATGGCAAGAGATGTGGCTATCGTATCCACCATGAGTGTCCCTGATTTGTGGTTTTTGATAACCTCATTGATAACATTGTAACCCAGGATAGGTTCTTCAGCCACCTTCTGATCACTGGTGACAAGAACAGATACCAATAACTCAATGGCGTTGCAGTTCTTCGTGGCCCTGAGTTGAAATGTGACTTCCACCCAGTCTATGATTAACAGATTTTCGTTGGCGTTCCACAAGTCCTAAGAGTTATTTTAGAGGACGAAGGCAGGTATGTGTGAAGATGACACCTTCTCCATTCTTCACTTAGGAAACTCGCTTGGGCACCTGTGTCCCACAGCACTTTCACCAGGATCCCTTATAACTTACATTGAATAAAGCATCTTTCACCGATTAAGCTGATAAGGATATCCTTATTGACCAAGGAAGCCTCTTGTTATGCAGGAAACCCCTATATATAATGTAAAATTACAAACTACACTTATCAATTAATTCATCTAGGGGTGCAGTGAGTAGGTTGACACCATATGTGCCTCACAGAAATTTATACCATTGGATGGTGAAGAAAGAATAGTTACATTTTCCCACTAAAATGTTGTTTTAGCCCCAAATTTAAAATTTTATAAAGAGTAATAGGAAAAAATGAATTCTCAGTTTGTTGTGCAATTTTTTCTGTTTGCACCATTACCTTACATGTAATCGAAAACTACTTTTCAGGCACAGTGCAAAGCTCAGAAGAAAAGGCGCGCCATGTTATAGTACAGATTTTACTGTTATGGTTTGCGGGTGCCATAACCCACTGGGAGAGCCCATGAGGTGCCAGAACAGCAGAATGCCCTATAAGTGACCCCATTTTACAAACTACACCTCTCAACGAATTCATCTAGGGGTGCAGTGATCATTTTGATACCGCATGTCACAGAATTTTATACCATTGGGCAGTGAAGAGAAAATAATTAAATTTTTACCACAAAAATGTTGTTTTAGCCCCAGACTTTACATTTTCACACCAGGAAATAGTTAAAAATGGCACTAAAATTTGTCACATAATTTCTGCTGAATGTAGCAATACGCCATATGTGGATATACAGTACTGCTTAGCCATACGGAGAGACTCGGGAGGGACGGAGCGCTATTTGCCTTCTGGAGTGCAGATCTTCCTAGAATAGTTTGCAAACTCCATATACAGAACACACCTCCTGACAAAGACAAGATCGAAGTTGGGCAGAGGGGACAACACACATACTGGTGGTCATTTCATGTAAGTGTTTACCTTTAACTATTTAATCTATTATCTTACCCACCTGCTTGATTATAAGGGAGAAGTATATCCCTCGACATTACATATACAGCTCTGGGAAAATTTAAGAGACCACTGCAAAATTTTCAGTTTGTCTTGATTTTTCTCTTTATAGGTATATTTGAGTAAAATGTAAATCTCTCTTTTATTCTATAAACTACTGACAACATGTCTCCGAATTTCCAAGCAATAAATTTTGTATTTATTTTAAGAAAATGAGAAATGGTCTAAATAACAAAAAAAATGCAGTGCTTGCAGACCTCAAATAATGCTAAGAAAACAAGTTCATAATATTTTAGAAACAACAATACTAATGTTTTAACTCAGGAAGAGTTCAGAAATCAATATTTTGTGGAATAACCATGATTTTTAATCATAGCTTTCATGCATCTTGGCATGCGTTCCACCATTCTTTCACACTGCTTTTGGGTGACCTTATGCCACTCCTGGTACAAACATTTAAGCAGTTCTCCTTTGTTTGATGGCTTGTGACTATCCATCTTCCTCTTGATTACATTCCAGATGTTTTCAATGGGGTTCAGGTCTGGAGATTTGGGGTGGCCATGACATGAATTTGCTGTGGTGGTCCTTCATCCACACATTGATTGACCTAGCTGTGTGGCATGGCGCATTGTCCTGCTGGAAAAAACAGTCCTCAGAGTTGGGGAACATTGCCTAAGCGAAGGAATCAACTGTTTTTCCAGGATAACCTTGTATGCGGCTTGATTCATATGTCCTTCGCAAAGATTAACGTGCCCAATTCCAGCCTTGCTGAAGCATCCCCAGATCATCACCGATCCTCCACCAAATTTCATAGTGGGTTCAAGACACTGTGGCTTGTACGCCTCTCCAGGTCTCCGTATAACAATTAGACGACCAGGTGTTGGACAAAGCTGAAAATTAGACTCATCAGAGAAGATTACCTTACTCCAGTCCTCTATGGTCCAATACTTATGGTCTTTGGCAAACTTCAGCCTGGCTCTCCTTTGCTATTCATTGATGAAAGGCTTTTTTCTAGCTTTACATGACTTGAGTACTGCCTCTAGGAGCCTGTTATGAACTGTTCTTGCCGTGCACTTCACCCCAGCTGCCATTTGCCATTCCTTTTACAGGTCACTTGATGTCATCCTGCGGTTGCTGAGTGACATTCAAATAAGATGACTGTCATCCCGGTCAGTGGAGAGTCGTTTTCGCACTCTGTCAGTCTGTAGCTTTGTTGTCCCCAGTGTCTGCTGCTTGACCTTGTTGTAATGGACTGCAGTCTCAGAAATTTTAAGGATGGAGGCAACATGACGCTCACTGTATCCCTCTGCTAGTAAAGCCAGAATTGAGCCCTTCTTTTCCTCACTGAAGACTTTTCTTTTCAAATCCTTTGGCATAGTTAAAAGTTATTACTTTTGGGATATTATTAGCACTTGTTTTGCCATCCAGCTTGTCCTATTTCAAGAGGATTGTGAACACCACAGCAGTGTTTTTATACTTTCCTTCATTAAATAAGATTTGGTTCAGGTGATCACCTAATCAGAAGCACATTAAGTAGAATGAGATGCACTCTGGTTGGAATTCAACTGACACTGGAATGGAATGGCTGTCAGACATGTAGAGAAGCTGATTTTTATAAAACTGTGCAGTGGTCTCTTAATTTTTGCCAGAGCTGTATGTGGCTAGGTGAAATTGACATGCTATTTGGACATGTCAGTGTTACCACCATGTGTATAAGTGTTTAATGTCCTTGCTTTAAGGACAGCAGCCTTTGTTCTTATTTCTGTATTGACTCTACTAAAAAATCTTTTAAATTTCATTAATAAAAAGTATTTTAAGGGGCAAAATATACTCTTTTGCTCTTTGATTTGGACATATACAAAGCCCCTAAGTGCTAGAAGATCAGAATACCACCCTTAAGTAACCCCATTTTGGAAATTATACCCCTGCCAAAAATGTGGGCGCTAAATGTGGTTTAGACACACTGGGGCTCAGAAGGGAGGGGGGCATTTCGATTTGGGAGTGCAGAATTAGCTGAATTTCTTTTGGGGCGAGGAGCCGTAACGCTTTCCAGCCTCTTTGTACTACCAGTAACATGGAAGTCCCCTATATTTTCATTAACAGATGATGGACCTTAGTGGGGACTTGTTGTTTTTGTGGATTGACTTGATGCTTTTGTTGGGAACATTTTACATAATGTTTTGGATCACATTTATCCTGCGCTCTATGCTGAGCACTTATATCTGGGTTTCCATATAAATCTCCGAATTACATCATTAGGGCTCATACTCACTGGCTGGAAAAAAATCGGTCCGTTTTCTGCAGGGAAAAAACGGTACAATTGTTGTAAAAAGGCATGCGATTTGCATGCGATTTTAAATCGCACCATGCATTTTCCATCAGTTTTCCATCAGTTTTCCATCTGTATGCAATTCGATTTTAACATGAAGTTTTACATAGAGCAGTTATCTCTATGTAAAAAGTCATGTAAAAATCACATTGTAACAAAAAAATGTACACAAAAAGCAAATAATTATATATATATATATATATATATATAGGTCATACACTTCTACATAGTATAATAGCCGCTAATTCATCCCCGGCTATACTGTAAAATCACACTGACAGCTTTAATAAAGAATAGAAACAATACATATACACAAATAGAATACATATATATATATATATATATGTAATTGTGACATGTATATATGTCTCGACCACGCACCACAATTGTGGGTTTCCAGGGATATGGGGTACTCGGAGCCGAGCCCATGAAAGTCTATGGGATTTGTCACTGGTAGCGGTGGCTCGTTCCGTGTCCCTGGCGGTCAGGCGTATGATGGGGGGGATTATTTACAGGGGATTGGTAGATAACAGTTCGTGACGCCACCTGTAGTTTTCTAGTCACTAAGACCAGCGCTGCTGTAGATCTCTGAGGGGATGTTATGGCAGCTAGATGACGGGTCCCCCACAGGTGGGACTGGTCCCTCAAAGTCTATGGTTATAATGATGTAGGGTGCAGATAAATGAATCAGTCTCACACCATCCAGCGTCTTTCCGTACCTTTTACTTGTCAGATGTTTAGGCAGGTCCCGGGGAGCTGGTCAGGGTGGAGAATGTGCTTCGAGATAACAGCTGAACAGGTTAGAGGCCTCCTTTACTTCCAATATGATGAGTCCAACTTGCTTGAAGCTAAGTTAACTCCGAATACTCCAGCTAACTCCATAGCTGTACTGCCCGGCCAGCATTGTGGTGGAGCCTTCCAGTGGTGAGACCCAAGTCTATATTTGCTGATCAGGCTAGACTGTTCTCCCTGACTCCGGTTACGTACCGACACTAAGGGCTGCTCCTGCGACTTATAGTCCAGCGAGACTCTGGTTGTTCCGTTACTATGCCTGAAGCGATAGCAACACTTCGGTCCCCAGTGACCGGGTAAATTGTGCAGGTAATCCTATACCTAAGGCACTGCTCTAACTTCTTCCACTGCGCCCTTCGCCCTGCTCGCGCTCTTAACATAAGCACTCCACACTTCCTAGGATGGTACAAGTCAATCCTTTCTTACTTCTTCCTTGGAGCTCGCTGACAGATTCTCAGTATTCTCCTAGTTCAGGAACACATCAACTGAACTTCACTGTCCTTGGGACAGGCGACTGAAGTTTCTGCTGCAAACTTCCCTTTCTCCAAAGCTGTCTCCGTCTGTCTGACTTTAGCTCACACAGAGCTCTGACAGGAAATGCAATCTGATCTCCTCTGCACACTGGTGGGATGACTCACTGCTGAGCCACCCGAGCTAGACTCCTTCCTCCCTCCAAGTCCAGACTAGACCCTGTCTGACCTGTCACTACCTTATATACCCTATGGGTGTGTCCAAGTGTGTGATGGAGTGAATGGATATCAAGCATTAAACTGTTACCTCTCCGCACATCCTCCAGGATACTGTGTGCCTTACACACCAGGGCTACACATCCCCCCTTGGTAAAACACAGCACTCCCGGGCTGTAAAATACAAAAAGAAAGACATTTTTGTTTTGCATTTAAACAATAACATCAAACTCATCCCATCCGGGAGGTGAGGATTCTTAAACGTTGCATTTTGTACAGTAGGAAAATACAAAAGTATTAAAACATCAAGACACTTCAATAAATATTCACATTAATACTTGACTTTATTCTTTTTGGAGGACCCGCACCAAAAACCTCCCACGTAGGTCCTGGGTGGGCTGCAGGACTTTATTGCAGACCTCTTTCTGGTCCCACTACACGGGTTTTTCTTCTGAGGTAGTTGTGTAATAGTAGCTTCATGTAAAACCAATATAATGCACCGAAGCGCAACTATGTACAAAGATAAGTTCTGGGCTGGCACAGTCCTCAGCCTCTCAGTCCATGGCATGGTTAAGGACACATATATATACTTTTCACTTCAATATTTACATTATAATTCTAACGATATTTACCCAACCAGGGTATTCTATATGTAAAACTATGCAATCAACATATTACTTTTTAATTTCTCAAAATTCTTCAACTTTTCAAAATTCCTTTTACCCAGCCGGGTATTTTACTCAATATATATAAAACTATGTAAACACTATACAGAGCAATAAAGTGCAAAACAGCAATTATTTCTTTTATCAAAACTTTTTACATCTTCTTAGTTGCGGTAAACCCTGTCTGGGTCCTACCGGTCTTCACATTTTCTTGCTGACTTCAATTACATTTTCCACCCCGGGGGCTGGAACAACGCGATGCTCTTTAGAGCGCATTACAAACAGGTCGTGACCTGCTATCAATGTCTGGGTCGCTACAGTCCTTGTGCGAACCGCTAGGGGCACGCCGGGTGCTTCCTCCTTGTGAGACGCCGATTGCGTCGCTGTTTGCGTAGCAGGGGGCGATTCAGCTGTAACCGCAGTTTGCGATGTAGATTGGATCGCCGATTGCGATGCAGAGTAGATCGCCGATTGCGATGCAGATTGCGATACGGAGGTGTACGCAGGGGGCGATGCCGATGCACAATGCTGGTGTGATGCAGAGCAGGAAGCAGGTGTGCACAATGGCTCAGTTGGGGACGCACTAACCTGCTGCTGTCGCTGCTCCATCACAGACGGCTGGGTTCCCTCCGGTGTCCCTACCGGGGATCTGTAATCCGCTGCGGCCTCCTGGCCTAGCTGGTACTCCGGAACAGGCAGGACCTCCTCAGCCTCCTTCGCTTCCACCTCTCCACCGGTGGGATCAAGTACAGCACTTTTGGTGGCAGCCTCCGGTCGTCCTTCAGCTTTCTTCAGCAGGGATCTTGGAAAAGCAGGTGACGGCATTATGCTTGTGGGAGAGAGCACTGCGTCCCACAGCAGCCGCTGTATCTGGGCACGCCAGCGTCTCTCTGTCTCCTGCAAGTCTGCATGACGCTGGATTAATCTTCTGAGCACTGCATTCTCCCTCTGCAGCTCCAGCATAGTTTGTTGAAGTTTCGGTATTAGGGATGGCTCTGGTTCAAGCAACAGCTTCTCCGGGGAGCAGGGCCTGTGCTCCACTGCTCCACTGCATAGCTGCTCTTGTCCTTCTGCCACCTCGTCCCAGGTCTCACTGTGGTATCCAACAGGAACATTCTGGTCCTTTCCATGGAGGCGGGATTTGCGTCTCCTCCTCTTCGCCTAGAGGATGAAGAGGAGGCGTATTTCTTTAGCAGTGGGGCTGGATCTCACATTGTAATAGGCCTTGGAGAGGGCGGCCATAACTTTTCGCGCTTCAGGGGGGTACACGCCCACGAATGCACGCCCACCTTCTTCACCAGCGCCTCAGGGCGCCAACTTGGCGGTAAAATGGCGGTATTTGGCGCCAAAAGTAACATACAGCAAACAGTTCAATCTAGGCACACAGGGCTTACAATCTTGTAAGTTTCGGATCCTGTTCGTGACGCCAAGTTTTTGTCTCGACCACGCACCACAATTGTGGGTTTCCAGGGATATGGGGTACTCGGAGCCGAGCCCATGAAAGTCTATGGGATTTGTCACTGGTAGCGGTGGCTCGTTCCGTGTCCCTGGCGGTCAGGCGTATGATGGGGGGGATTATTTACAGGGGATTGGTAGATAACAGTTCGTGACGCCACCTGTAGTTTTCTAGTCACTAAGACCAGCGCTGCTGTAGATCTCTGAGGGGATGTTATGGCAGCTAGATGACGGGTCCCCCACAGGTGGGACTGGTCCCTCAAAGTCTATGGTTATAATGATGTAGGGTGCAGATAAATGAATCAGTCTCACACCATCCAGCGTCTTTCCGTACCTTTTACTTGTCAGATGTTTAGGCAGGTCCCGGGGAGCTGGTCAGGGTGGAGAATGTGCTTCGAGATAACAGCTGAACAGGTTAGAGGCCTCCTTTACTTCCAATATGATGAGTCCAACTTGCTTGAAGCTAAGTTAACTCCGAATACTCCAGCTAACTCCATAGCTGTACTGCCCGGCCAGCATTGTGGTGGAGCCTTCCAGTGGTGAGACCCAAGTCTATATTTGCTGATCAGGCTAGACTGTTCTCCCTGACTCCGGTTACGTACCGACACTAAGGGCTGCTCCTGCGACTTATAGTCCAGCGAGACTCTGGTTGTTCCGTTACTATGCCTGAAGCGATAGCAACACTTCGGTCCCCAGTGACCGGGTAAATTGTGCAGGTAATCCTATACCTAAGGCACTGCTCTAACTTCTTCCACTGCGCCCTTCGCCCTGCTCGCGCTCTTAACATAAGCACTCCACACTTCCTAGGATGGTACAAGTCAATCCTTTCTTACTTCTTCCTTGGAGCTCGCTGACAGATTCTCAGTATTCTCCTAGTTCAGGAACACATCAACTGAACTTCACTGTCCTTGGGACAGGCGACTGAAGTTTCTGCTGCAAACTTCCCTTTCTCCAAAGCTGTCTCCGTCTGTCTGACTTTAGCTCACACAGAGCTCTGACAGGAAATGCAATCTGATCTCCTCTGCACACTGGTGGGATGACTCACTGCTGAGCCACCCGAGCTAGACTCCTTCCTCCCTCCAAGTCCAGACTAGACCCTGTCTGACCTGTCACTACCTTATATACCCTATGGGTGTGTCCAAGTGTGTGATGGAGTGAATGGATATCAAGCATTAAACTGTTACCTCTCCGCACATCCTCCAGGATACTGTGTGCCTTACACACCAGGGCTACACATATATATACATATATTTATAGTTCACACACTTCTACATACTGTAATAGCCGCTAATTCAATTGCCGGCTTTTGTGAAATCACAGAAGCCGACATGAAATGATACATTGTTTCCACACAGTTAACCATGTCATTTCATGTATTTTGATATATGGTTTTAACTTACAATTACATAAGTGTATGTGTGCAAAATTTCAGACATGTAGGGGTTAATTAAAGGTGTAAATTCGTTGAAAAAAAATGTGTGGGCTCCCGCTGTATTTTCTCCACCAGACAGACAAAGCAAGCGAGTGGGGGCAGATAATAATAGCCTAGGGAGGGTACATTTTTTTTGTGCCCCCCCTGGCTACTAACATCTGCCCCCAGACACCCCAGAAAGGGCAAATCTCTAATTAGATTAGCCCTTTCTGGCACTTTGCCCGTCTATTCACATTGCCCTGTAGCGGTGGCGAATGGGTTAATAAGGGGTTAAAGCCACCTTGCAATTGAAAGGTCACTTTAAGCCAGGTTAATAATTGAGAGCTGTCAATTAGACAACTATCAATTATTAATCCTATTGAAGTAAATAAAAAAACACACACACTTTAAGAATAAATAATTTTAATGAAATAAAAACACATTTTTTTGACCATCTTTTATTTTACTCTTAATCTGTGCGCAGCCCTTGATCTCCTAAAATAAAGAAAAAATAATAAAACAACATTATTATTACCTATCTGGCGATCTGTCATGTCCCACGCTGTAATCCTTCACAAAGGGTTAACTAGCTTTCAGCTAAGCAGCGCAAGTAATCCTGCATGCTCAGCTGAAAGCTCCTGAATGAATAAGTTCCTCTCCCGGCGACAGGAGAGGATGTGATTACTGTGGGAAGCTTAATTGATTGCGTCCCACTTTCACTTTAGGTCAGGTCACTGAAGTGAAAGTGGCAATAAATCAATTAAGCTCCATTCATTAATCACTTCCTCTCCTTTCCCTGGGAGAGGAAGTTATTCATTCAGGGTGTTACAGCTAGCAGGCAGCATTAGCTCCCTGCTCGCTGTAACCTGTTAACCCTTTCTGATGGATTACAGCGTGGGACCTGACTGTGCATCGGATTGGTAAGAATAATTTTGCTTTTTTATTTTATTTTTATTACAGGAAATGGTTTTAGCAGGAAAATAAAATATGGTCAAAAACTGTGTGATTATTTCATTAAACTTCTTTTTTATTAAAGTGTGTGTGTTTGATTTTTCTTTCATACAATAGGATTAATAATTGATAGTTGTCTAATTGACAGCTCTCAATTATTAACCTGGCTTAAAGTGACCTTTCAATTGCAAGGTCATTTTAACCCCTTATTAACCCATTCGCCACCGCTACAGGGCAATGGGAATAGACAGGCAAAGTGCCAGAAAGGGCTAATCTAATTAGAGATTTGGCCTTTCTGGGGTGTCTGGGGGCAGATGTTAGTAGCCAGGGGGGGCACAAAAAAATGTACCCTCCCTAGGCTATTATTATCTGCCCCCACTCGCTTGCTTTGTCTGTCTGGTGGAGAAAATACAGCGGGAGCCCACGCATTTTTTTTCAACGAATTTACACCTTTAATTAACCCCTACATGTCTGAAATTTTGCACACATACACTTATGTAATTGTAAGTTAAAACCATATATCAAAATACATGAAATGACATGGTTAACTGTGTGGAAACAATGTATCATTTCATGTCGGCTCCTGTGATTTCACAAAAGCCGGTAATTGAATTAGCGGCTATTACAGTATGTAGAAGTGTATGAACTATAAATATATGTATATATATATGTCACAATGACATGCATATATATATATATATATATATATATATATATACAGGTCCTTCTCAAAAAATTTGCATATAGTGCTAAATTTCATTATTTTCCATAATGTAATGATTACAATTAAACTTTCATATATTTTAGATTCATTACACACCAACTGAAATTTGTCAGGTCTTTTATTGTTTTAATACTGATGATTTTGGCATACAACTCCTGATAACCCAAAAAACCTGTCTCAAAAAATTAACATATTTCAACCGTCCAATAAAATAAAAGTGTTTTTTAAAAACAAACAAAAAAAACATCAAATAATAAAGTTCAGTTATGCACTCAATACTTGGTCGGGAATCCTATTGCAGAAATGACTGCTTCAATGCGGCGTGGCATGGAGGCAATCAGCCTGTGACACTGCTGAGGTGTTATGGAGGCCCAGGATGCTTCGATAGCGGCCTTAAGCTCATCCAGAGTGTTGGGTCTTGCGTCTCTCAACTTTCTCTTCACAATATCCCACAGATTCTCTATGGGGTTCAGGTCAGGAGAGTTGGCAGGCCAATTGAGCACAGTAATACCATGGTCAGTAAACCATTTACCAGTGGTTTTGGCACTGTGAGCAGGTGCCAGGTCGTGCTGAAAAATGAAATCTTCATCTCCATAAAGCATTTCAGCCGATGGAAGCATGAAGTGCTCCAAAATCTCCTGATAGCTAGCTGCATTGACCCTGCCCTTGATGAAACACAGTGGACCAACACCAGCAGCTGACATGGCACCCCACACCATCACTGACTGTGGGTACTTGACACTGGACTTCAGGCATTTTGGCATTTCCTTCTCCCCAGTCTTCCTCCAGACTCTGGCACCTTGATTTCCGAATGACATGCAAAATTTGCTTTCATCAGAAAAAAGTACTTGGGACCACTTAGCAACAGTCCAGTGCTGCTTCTCTGTAGCCCAGGTCAGGCGCTTCTGCCGCTGTTTATGGTTCAAAAGTGGCTTTACCTGGGGAATGCGGCACCTGTAGCCCATTTCCTGCACACGCCTGTGCACGGTGGCTCTGGATGTTTCTACACCAGACTCAGTCCACTGCTTCCTCAGGTCCCCCAAGGTCTGGAATCGGTCCTTCTCCACAATCTTCCTCAGGGTCCGGTCACCTCTTCTCGTTGTACAGCGTTTTCTGCCACATTGTTTCCTTCCAACAGACTTCCCATTGAGGTGCCTTGATACAGCACTCTGGGAACAGCCTATTTGTTGAGAAATTTCTTTCTGGGTCTTACCCTCTTGCTTGAGGGTGTCAATGATGGCCTTCTTGACATCAGTCAGGTCGCTAGTCTTACCCATGATGGGGGTTTTGAGTAATGAACCAGGCAGGGAGTTTTTAAAAGCCTCAGGAATCTTTTGCATGTGTTTAGAGTTAATTAGTTGATTCAGAAGATTAGAGTAATAGGTCGTTTAGAGAACCTTTTCTTGATATGCTAATTTTTTGAGACAGGTTTTTTGGGTTATCAGGAGTTGTATGCCAAAATCATCAGTATTAAAACAATAAAAAACCTGACAAATTTCAGTTGGTGTGTAATGAATCTAAAATATATGAAAGTTTAATTGTAATCATTACATTATGGAAAATAATGAAATTTAGCACTATATGCTAATTTTTTGAGAAGGACCTGTATATGTATTCTATGTGTATGTATCTAGTGTTTTGTGAGCTGTCAGTGTGATTTTACAGTAGCCGGGGATGAATTGCCGGCTTTTCAAAGGAGACTGGTGCATATAAATCGGACAGCACTTGCATGGTGCGAGTGCTGTGCATTTTTTAATCACACCCATTGACTTGCATTGGCGATTATCATCCCAAAATCGCATCAAATCGCAGCTTGCTGCGATTTTTTTCTCACACCAATTTCTGATGAGAAAAAAATCGCAAATGAGAACTCACCTATTGAATAACATTGGTCAGATTTGAATCCGATTTTTTTTCGTCTGATTATCATCCGTTTTCGGCGCCAGTGAGTATGAGCCCTTAAGATGAAACCCCGAGGGATCCATTCACTATAATGAGGCAGCAGGGTTACTCTGGACTCCGTCTGGCCTCTGTTCAATGTTGTTCTTCTTTTCAGAAGTGCACAAAACTGTGGCCGACCGCGCTTTCATGAACGCCTAAATAGACTGACACTGCTGGATCATAGGCAGCCACACGGTGCTCACAGTGCCTCCATCTGCCTCATTATAGGGAATCTTCTGTCAGGGGGGTTTCATCTGAATCACATGTTTCAGAGATTTACATGGAAACACAGATTTACATGGAAATCCCAGTGTAAGCGCTCAGTGTAGAGCGTAGGATAGATGTACGCTGAATTTTTCTACAATATTTGTGAGACAGGATGAAAAATTCAATAGTACACTGTTTCTCGTCTGGTATAAGTGATTAGACGACTTTACCTGATTTATATAGGTTTTTTTTATTGTTTGGCTGCTGTCACACCCTATGTAACACCAATAGTTAAAAAACGCAATCCGTTAAAATCATGATAAATTTTTATTAGGAAAGTACACAGGTTAAAAACCATATAGAAAAAATGGGACACTATAGGTAAGAAATGGGGAACACCCAAAAGCTATATATTAATCCACATGGAAGACTTGCTGCTATATAGACTAGTCTCAAAGAATCATATGTAGGTATAAACAAGTAAAGTATAAGTACATAAGTGATATAGATAGTATGGTAATTAAGTAAAGACAATAGGTAAAACATCTATGTTAATCTAAGTGCATACATAGATAACAAATTCAACAAATCCATAAGACAGTGATTACCAGCGTAGTTCCAAGTCTGCTGCAAGTCACTACGGGAGTCTCACGGCACCTGACTCTTGTTTTGTAACGAAAGCTTCGTCCAGGGGTCACTGTCACATACTAAAAGACACTTTTTTTTTGCAAAATAAAGTTTTAGCATTGTCATTTTGAGAGCTATAATTTTTTCCATATTTCTGC
Organism: Oophaga sylvatica; assembly: GCA_033576555.1. Lineage (NCBI taxonomy): Eukaryota > Metazoa > Chordata > Amphibia > Anura > Dendrobatidae > Oophaga > Oophaga sylvatica. Next base: position 913,061,470 of record JARQOD010000001.1, on the reverse strand, counting down.
TGACAGTCATGTGAGGGCTTGATTTTTGCAGGACGAATTGATGTTTTTATTGGTACCATTTTCGGACACATAACCTTTTTGATCTCTTTCTATTCTGATTTTCGGGAGGCAGCATGTACATATATAACATCAATTCCGAAATTTTGTTTTTATTATTTTATACTGTTTCACATGTGGCAAAATTGATAAGGCAGCTTTATTCTTCGGGTCAGTATGATTTCAGCGATATCTCATTTATGTAATTTTTTCTGTTTTGCCACTTTTACGCAATAAAAACTTTTATAGAAAAAATAATTTTTGCATTGTTTTCTGAAAGCTATAACTTTTTAATTTTTCTGCTGATGGAGCTGTGTGGTAGCTTGTTTTTTGCAGGACAAGATCACGTTTTCAGCAATACCATTTTTATTTACATTTGTCTTTTTTTACCACATTTTATTCCTCTTTGTTTCCAGAGGTATGATGAAAAATTAGTTTGCCAAGGTTTTTTTTTTTTTTTTACGGCATTCACTGCAGGGGCTAACTAGTGTGATAGTTTTATACATTGGGTTGCTCTGGACACTTCCAACCATGTGTACTTTTTTGTTTATTTTTCTACATAAAAATGTGTATTTATTTGTATAATATTTTTTTATTTTGTAATTTTTTTTATATTTTTACAATTTCTTTAAAATTTCTTTTTTACTTTTTCAATCTGTGGGACTTTCACTTTGATTATACAGGTATAATGCACATGGGGCGTCGTTCTGCAGGCAGATGGAGTTCAATCCCTCTGCCTACTTTCTAAATGTTGCAATTGCTCTCAATTGCAGCATTTACGGGGTTAAACAGCCAGGGGTAGTACTGGCACTGTCCCTGACTGATAGTGCAGGAGCTCGGCCACTAGCAACACCGAGCTCCTGCTGTGATCTGGCTAAGGCCGGGATCACACATGCGAGAAACACGGCCGAGTCACGCATGTGAATTCCTAGAACTGGCGCCGGTACTCGGGAGTGGAGCGAGCGGCTGCATAGAAATACATGCAGCCGCTCGTTATCAGTATACTCGTTATTTGGGTTTACTTGGGTTTCCCAGAGCATGCTCAGGTGATCTCCGAGTATTTGGAAGTGCTCAGATATTTAGTTTCTGTCTCTGCAGCTGCATGATTTGCAGTTATTTGACATCCTTAAGACATGTGGGGATTGCGTGTTTGTTAGGGAATTCCCACATGTACTCAGGCTGTCAAGTAGCCGCAAATCATGCAGCTACGGCAACAGAAACTAAATCTCCGAACACACCCAAATACTCGGAGATCACCCGAGCATGCGCTGGGAAAGCCGAGCAACGAGCATACTCGCTCATCACTAGTGCACTTCCTGCATGATCATGCTGTGATCGGTCAGTCATATTGACTGACCGATGACAGTCACCTGAGTGCGGAGACTGACAGCATGGATCCCAGCACCTCTTCCCGTTACGCTCAGCTGTCAGTGCCAGCTGTCAGCATGGAACTGTCACTGCGTGTTTACACGCAGTGACAGTTTAAAGTCACGAAAGGGCTTAGCACTGACACTCACTCATGACATGCTATGTACGTCATTGGTCGTTATCGTTGGATAATAGTTGAGTGTTAGGCTCACTATATGAGGTGGCTCCTCAAAGCCCAAGGTTCGGGTAGTCACATTGGCCATGGCCATTGATGAAGCAGACAGTTGAGACACACGGGAAACAGATAGCAGACGTATGGGAGACCGTAGACAGACAGGAGTTCAATAACAGGTAGCAGAGGTCCTGGAGACTGCAGACAGGTACAGAGGTCCTGGAGACTGCAGACAGGTAGCAGAGGTCCTGGAGACTACAGATATGTAGTGCACAGACAAACTAAGGTTATGTGCACACGATCAAGAATGGCTCAGTATTTCCTCAGGATTTGATGCAGGTGAAATCTGCATCTGAGGTCACTGGCAGGTCACCTGCATTTTTGATGTGTTTTTACATGCGTTTTTTCATTGCATGCATTTTTTTTCGTCACTTGAAATAAAGCTAATTGAAAAAAAAGTAATTTCCTGTGTGCAGATATATTGGGGTATGTGCACATGGTCAGTAAACGCTGAGGGTTGGAAGCTGCATCCAACCTACAGTGTCCAGCTGTTACAGCATAGTGGATGGGATTTCAAGAAATCCCATGCCCACTATGCGCGCACCAATGCCCGAGGTTCACCCACAGAGACGGACATGCGGCGCGTCTTTCCAGACCACAGCATGTCAATTTATGAGCATCTCTGCGTAAATTACCATACACTTTCATTAGATGTGGTAAAACCGCATTATCTTCCTAGTCACATGTGTATTAAGTGCGGGAACGCAGATTACTATGCATGTGTACTAATTTAAATAATGGGGAATCTTGTGAAACAGATAGAAGTACCGTACATGACACAGGAAGTAGAGGAAAGCACGGAGAGAGGTCCCCTCCTTTTTAATAAATAAATAATAATTTAAAAAAATGGCATGGGGTCTCCCAATATTTGTTAACCAGCCAAAGTAAAGCAGACTACTGGGACTGGTATTTCAGGCTTGTAAGGATCCTATATCCATGAACCTTACCAGCCTGATAATACCAGGCCACAGCAGTCTGCTTACCTTGGATGGTTAGCAAAATAGTGGTATCCCCTCCAAAACAATAGAGTGGGGTCCCCCTATTTTTGCTAACCAGCCAAGGAAAAAGCAGACAGCTACGTCCTGTTATTCGCAGGCTGGCGAGGCCCATGGATTTTGGCCCTTAGCAGCCTAAAAATAGCAGCCCGCAGGTGCCCCACAATTGGCACATCCAAAGATGCACCAATTGTGGCACTTTACTCGAATCTTCCCACTTGCCCTGTTGCGGTGGCAAGTGGGGTAATTTTTTGTGGGGTTGATGTCACCTTTGTTTTGTCAGGTGACATCAAGCCAATGGATTAATAATGGATTAGTAATGGAGAGACGTCTATAAGACACCTATCCATTACTAATCCTATAGTTACATGGCAAATAAAGATGCAGCCAGAATAAAGTCTTTTAATTGAAATAATGACATAGACTCTGTTGTGAATGGACTTGAAATGAGTTCTGAGCAGAGGCTCCCTCTGGTGGTTACAAGCGGTACTGGACTGTCCAGTGAAGATTGTGAGGAGTGGGAATCAGGTGTTACTGACTGGTCTTATATAAGGGAGTCGCCTTCCCATCAGTGTTGCCGGTGATCAATTGTTCTGGTCTCAATCCTTGAGTTCTGTTTCCTTTGTAGCCTGCTGTGTTATGTCTGCATCTCCTGCTAACAGATAAGACATTTTCTTCTTTTTGTTTTTGTGCTTGATTTTTGCATTTTGTCCTGCACTTCTGTGGGGGCCTTCAGGGTCCCCTCCGGAGGCTTTTGCCCTCTCAGTTTAGTTCAGCCACTGATGTTTGTACTTTTGCTTTTTCCAGTTTTTTCAGTGGCTGCTGTTTTGATTTTGTTACACCAGAGAACTAATTTAGGTGGTAGAGGTCGTGTGATCTCAGGTGATTTTGAAATTAGTAGAGTTGGTGCTTTTCAGGGTTTTTTGGGATTGCAGTAAGTGCCCTTCCTATCCTTTTCTATTTAGGTAGTTTGGGCCCCAACGTTTGCTCATACTTAGTGTTGAGCGATATTGCTCGATATCTAAAAATATCGTATCGAAATTGTATCGCCAATAGCACTAAATATCGTCGATATCCGATTTCGATACCGGAAGTCCCATGTAAGTCTATGGGAACAAAATATCGCAACAAAAAAACCCCTTTCTTTCGTTGTAAACACAAAATATACACACATAGAATACATATATATATATATACATGTCATTGTGACATATATATATATATACATATATTTGTAGTTTATACACTTCTACATAATAAAATCGACTCTAATTCAATTGCCGGGTAAAGACGTGACATACCCCATAGAAGTCGACGGGCTCGGTGCCGAGTACCCCGAAAACCTCTGGCTCTGTGCGACTCAACTTGGGCGTCACGAACAGGATTCTGTAGCTCGCTATAAGCGAGTCCTGTGTGCCTGAATTGCACTGGTTTTGTGCTTGAGAATTGCTAAAATCATCAGAGAATGTATTTGCCATTTTTCCGCCATATCTGCGTCACGACGAGGCACTGGTGAAGAAGAAGGGCGTGCTCTTCGTGGGTGTCACTCACTCAGTGGCGTGAAAACGATGGCCGCCCACTGTAAATGGTACTGCAATGTAACATCGTGCCCCACAGCTCTGGAGTTCCGCCTCCTCATCCTCCTCAGTGTGCGGAAACTAACACGAAGGTCCCGCCTCACTACAAAAGAGGGGCCCTCTCCAGATGCTAATGACACATGTGACTTGGCAGAGATGGCTAATGGACACGACGAGCAGAAGTGGGAAGGGATGGAGCAGTCAGAGCTCTCCCCCCACGGAAGCGACCCGATCGCCACAGAATCACCGTTGGGCACCCGGCCTGTAAACCCTCCTACGCTGCAAGAAGCGGAGGATACCCTAAGAGGCCTGGCCCGGCACCGGGAGGAGGTCGCCAGGATGGAAGCCAGCTGGCGTGCCCTAAAAATAAACTTGGAGCGGCGCCAATCCCTCTTACCTGAAGTGTCTGTACCGGAAGGTGAGGCACCCGTTCTAGTAGAGGAGTCCTTGCAATGTGATCCAGTTGATGTTGTCGCAGTGGAGGCACCCGTTCCTGCAAAAACCGCAGCACCGTCAGCAGTACCCCAGATCCCGCTGTCTGCCCCGTCGCTGAGACAGAAGAAGAGACACCCGTCCTCATGGAGGAGGCCGCGCAGGCACCAGAGCACTACCTGCCTGTACCGGAGCCCCGACTGTCATCTGATTTAGAGCCGTCTGCTTCCTCCGCAGGGGAGCGCCGCCAGGACTGGGGGGCGACAGGAGAGCTGCCGCAAACCGGACACTGTAAGCTGCAGTGGAGTGGTGGAGACATGGAGCAGCTGGTGGAGGAGAATTTCAACCGGCGTCAGGAGGAAGAGTGGAGACGTTGGGAGCGGGAAGCAGAGCGACAAAGGGAGCAGCGAGAAACCCTAAAACTTCGCCAACGTCACCTGGAGAAGGACCGGGCAGATAAGGACCGGATGAGAAAGGATAAAGGAACCCTGAGTGAGCCGCGGCGTAAGGGTGCAGTACGGAGCTTTAAATTGAAAGGTGGTTGGGGCTTCATCAAGGAGCCTGGACTTTATTTAGAAGTCTTTGTGACCCGGCGGGACGTGGAGGCTCACCTCCCAGAAGGACACCCGGGGAGGGACCTGTTGCCAGGAGACTTGGTGACTTACACCCGACACTGGGGTTACAATGGGTGGTACGCCCTAAATGTTACCAGGTGCGACCCCTACTCCCCAGTGTGTGAGGAACCTGTGAGACCCTCGAAGCCTTCAGCCTCCCACATCCAGGCCTCTGCAAAAGTGCCCACCCCACGCCGTAAATCTCCCCAGCCTCCCTCAGTGGTCTCCTCAGCAGCCCCAGCTATGGACATGATAAGTATAGCTGGCCCGTACCCGGCGCCTGTTAGGCCCCCTGGGGTTCGTACAGTCCGGGACATAGGGCTCCAGACCCGGAGGGAGATGAAAGAGGTGGCCACACAGACCCAGATAGCGGGTCACGACGTCACTGTACAGGCCACACGACGTCATCAGGTCCTGGTGGTCCTTGGTGCCTCAGATGTTTGGCAATCTCAAGAAGAGTACCAGGTGGTACCTGGAAGAGGCCAGCCAAAGAAGTCTAAATAACCCGGACAGGGTCCCTGTATGTAAATAGTTAAATTGTTTATGTACCCGGACGGGTGAATGTTCCTAAAAAAGTTTTTTAATTTAATAAAAAAAAAACAAACACAGTTTTCATTTCTTTTATTACTGTCTCATCCTGCGACGCCATCGATCTCCTGTAAAAAAATGAAAAAAAAGTATACCACCTGACCGACGCAGTCCATAGTAACGAGTGTCCCACGACGATCCAGCTCTGCTACATCAGAATGACAGGCAGAGCCTGTCATCCCGGCGCAGCACAGCTGATTACCTGCTTCCCCGGCGGTGACGTCATCGGACTGACTGCTTTACGGCCGGGATTACCCAGCAGTCACTGCAGTTATCGCGAGAAACTGCATGTGACCGCCGGGGAAAGATGATGGCGGCCATGAAGCAGTCCAGCCCGTGACCGCCGGAGATCTTCTGCCAGGTAAGTGCCGCTGACTCCTGACAGACCCGACCGACGGACACTCACAGTGACAGTGACAAATCCGATTCCGGTATTCGATAAGACGAAAATATCGAAACGAATTATCGAAAGGCCGATAGAGCTAATATCGGCCGATAGCCGATATTTGCATTATCGTATCGCTCAACACTACTCATACTATTTTCTGTCTGTGTCAGTATTTCATCTTGTCTAACCGCCATTACATGTTTGGGGGCTTCCTATGTTCTTTGGGGATCTGCTCCGGGGCAGATAGCTTTCCTCTTTCTATCTTTAGGTGTAGTTAGTTTCTCAGGCTGTGACGAGGCGTCTAGGACCAACGTAGGAACGCTCCACGGCTGCCTCTAGTTGTGGTGGTTAGTCAGGGTACTGCAATCTCATAGATTCCAACTTCTCTGGTGTATTGCCTTTTTTACCTGCACTCCTCAGCTACCGTAACATAACAGTATCACCGGCCTAAAAATTGAAAATTGTATGGTACTCACAGAAGGGAAAAAATATTGTGAAAGAAAAAAGGTTGTCAGAGTTGTCAGAGATATTTTTCTGTTTGTTGCATTTTTTTTCCCTCTGTATCTCTGGGTGCTGGGGAGGATTTTTTTTTTTTTCTTTCAATGGAGTTTGCACAGTTGTCTGGCCGTGTGGATCAGCTTGCCACTGAGGTTCGGAGTATTGCTGCCTATCTTGCTAGGTTGCCTGTTGTGGAACCTAGGATTCCCATGCCAGATTTGTTTTTAGGGGATCGAGCTAAGTTTCAGAATTTCAAAAATAATTGTAAATTGTTTTTTGCCTTAAAATCTAAGTCCTCAGGGAACGCAGCGCAGCAGGTTCAAATTGTCATCTCTCTCCTGCGCGGCGATCCTCAGGATTGGGCTTTTTCCCTGACACCTGGGGATCCTGTTTTGAGTGATGTTGATGCATTTTTTCAGGCTTTGGGGTTATTGTACGATGAGCCTAATGTCACTGATCAAGCTGAAAAAGCCTTGTTGGCATTAAATCAGGGTCTTGATGACGCTGAGTTATACTGTCAGAGATTCCGTAGGTGGGCAGTCCTGACCAAGTGGAATGACGACGCTTTGGCGGCTCTTTTTCGGAAGGGTCTGTCAGATAATGTAAAGGATGTTATGGTGGGATTCTCTGTCCCCTCTGGTCTCAATGATTCTATGTCATTAGCGATTCAAATTGACAGACGTTTGCGTGAGCGGAGAAGTATGCGTGGAATGGTGTTGCCTTGTGAACCTGCTTCTGAACCCATGCAGTGTGATAGAGTGGTGTCTGGGGCACAGCGTCATGAGTTTCGAAAGCGCAATGGGTTATGTTTCTACTGTGGTGATGCCTCTCATGCTATTTCAGTCTGCCCTAAGCAGGGAAGACGTTTTGCACGCTCAGTTGTCTTGGGTAGTGTTCAGACTAAGTTTTTATTAACTGGCACTCTGATATGCTCTCTGTCCTCATTTTCTGCTCAGGCTTTCGTTGATTCTGGAGCAGCTATTAACCTGATGGATTATGATTTTGCTAAACGTTGTGGGTTTCCCTTGATACCCCTACAGAAGTCTATTCCCCTACTGGGGATCGATTCTACCCTTTGGCTGAGAATAAACCTCAGTTCTCTACTCAGGTGATAATGAGGGTTGAACCTGATCATCTGGAGTGCTGTAAATTTTTAGTTCTGTATAATCTGCATGATATTATCGTACTGGGCTTCCCTTGGTTGCAGTCTCATAATCCTGTTTTGGATTGGAAATCTGTGTCTGTAACCAGTTGGGGCTGCCAATGTGTTAATACAAACACTCCTGTTTTTTCTGACTCCCCCCAGGCTCAGGATGTTCCTGACTTTTTGATTGATTTTTCTGATGTGTTTAGCGAAAGTAAATCTGCATCCTTGCCTCCCCATAGGAGCTATGACTGCGCTATTGAATTAGTGCCTGGTAGTAAATTCCCTAAAGGTTGCCTTTTTAACTTGTCTGTACCTGAACATGACGCTATGCGGTCTTATATCAAGGAATCATTGGAGAAGGGTCATATCAGACCATCCTCTTCACCCTTGGGTGCCGGTTTTTTCTTTGTGGCCAAAAAGGATGGTTCATTAAGGCCGTGTATTGATTATCGTCTTTTGAACAATATTACTGTAAAATATCAATACCCGTTACCTTTGATTTCTGACCTGTTTTCCAGGGTGAAAAACGCTACTTGGTTTACCAAGCTTGACCTCAGGGGGGCATATAACCTTATTCGCATTAAGCACGGGGATGAATGGAAGACGGCATTCAATACCCCTGAGGGGCATTTTGAGTACCTTGTGATGCCCTTTGGGCTCACTAATGCTCCTTCTGTCTTCCAGTCCTTCATGAATGACATTTTCAGGGATTTTGTGGATAAATTTCTGATTGTTTATTTGGATGATATCTTGATTTTTTCTAATGACTGGGACTCTCATGTGAAACATGTTCGAACTGTATTCCAGATTTTGAGAGAGAATGCTCTGTATGTGAAGGGATCAAAGTGTCTTTTTGGCGTACAGAGGATCTCATTTCTGGGATTCATTTTGTCCCCATCTGTTATTGAAATGGACCCGGTCAAGGTTCAGGCCTTCTGTGATTGGGTCCAACCTACTTCATTAAAGGCGCTTCAAAGATTTTTGGGTTTTGCCAATTTTTATCGTAAATTTATTGGTAATTTCTCGGTTATTGTTAAACCATTGACTGATTTGACCAGAAAGGGTTCTGATGTGGTGAATTGGCCTCCTGAGTCAGTCTCTGCATTTCAGGAACTTAAGCAGAGATTCACTTCTGCTCCTTTTCTACGGCAGCCTGCTGTTTCTCTGCCATTTCAGGTGGAGGTTGATGCCTCTGAAATTGGGGCAGGTGCCGTTTTGTCCCAAAAAGATCCAGAGACCTCTAAAAGTAACCCTTGTGCCTTTTTCTCTAGAAAATTTTCTCCTACTGAACGTAATTATGACGTGGGTAATCGGGAGTTACTGGCCATGAAGTGGGCTTTTGAAGAGTGGAGACATTGGCTGGAGGGAGCCAAACATCAGGTGGTGGTCCTTACGGACCATAAGAATCTGGTCTATCTGGAATCTGCCAAGCGACTCAATCCTAGACAGGCCAGGTGGGCCTTGTTTTTCACACGTTTTAATTTTGTGGTTTCCTTTCTTCCTGGCACTAAGAATGTTAAGGCGGATGCCCTCTCGAGGAGTTTCCTTGCGGACTCTCCTGAGTTATCTGATCCTTCTGTTATTTTGAAAGAGGGTGTAGTTCTTTCCGCCATCTCACCCAATTTGAGACTTGCTCTGGAGGGGTGTCAGGAGGATAGGCCCGAGCGCTGCCCTGTTGGAAAATTGTTTGTCCCGGACCAGTGGAAAAAGAGTGTGATGTCTGAGATTCATTGTTCCGCGTTGGCTGGGCATCCCGGAATTTTTGGTACCAGAGACTTGGTTAGTCGGTCCTTTTGGTGGCCTACCTTGTCTCGTGATGTCAGGGAATTTGTGCAGTCCTGCGGGACTTGCTCTCGCTCCAAGCCTTGCTCTCGCTCTAGTGGTTTGTTGATGCCATTGCCTGTGCCCAAGAGACCATGGACCCATATCTCTATGGATTTCATTTCCGACCTCCCTGTTTCTCAGAGAATGACCGTCATCTGGGTGATTTGTGATAGGTTTTCCAAGATGATACATCTTGTGCCATTACCTAAGTTGCCTTCCTCCTCTGAATTGGTGCCTTTGTTCCTTCAGCACGTGGTTCGTTTACACGGCATTCCTGAGAACATTGTGTCTGACAGAGGAGTCCAGTTTGTTTCCAGATTTTGGAGGACCTTTTGTTCTAAACTTGGTGTTCAATTGTCTTTCTCCTCGGCGTTTCATCCTCAGACCAATGGTCAAACTGAGAGAACAAACCAGACATTGGAGACTTATCTAAGATGCTTTGTGTCTGCTGATCAGGATGACTGGGTCTTTTTTTTGCCTTTGTCTGAGTTTGCTCTTAATAATAGGGCTAGCTCTGCCACTTTGATGTCTCCATTTTTCTGTAATTCTGGGTTTCACCCTCGATTTTCTTCAGGACAGACAGAGGCTTCTGTCTGTCCAGGTGTTGACTCTGTTGTGGAGCGTATGCAACAGATTTGGGACCAGGTAGTGGAGAGGTTGTCCCTCTCTCAGGAGAGGGCCCAGCGGTTTGCTAACCGGCATAGGACTGATGGTCCTCGGTTTAAAGTGGGGGACTTGGTCTGGTTGTCCTCAAGAAATATTCCTATGAGAGTGGCATCTCCTAAATTTAAGCCTAGGTTCATTGGACCTTATAAGATCATGGAGATTCTTAATCCTGTTTCTTTTCGTTTGCTTCTTCCAGGGACATTTAAGATCCATAACGTGTTCCACAAGTCCTTGTTGAAGAGGTTTGTTGAGCCAGTGGTTCCTACTGCTTTGCCTCCTGACCCTGTTCTGGTTGAGGGCAATATGGAGTTTGTGGTTGAGAAAATATTGAATTCTCGTTTTTCTAGACGGAAACTCCAGTATTTGGTTAAGTGGAGAGGTTATGGTCAGGAAGACAATTCTTGGGTGTTTGCTTCGGACATCCATGCTAGGAGACTCATCCGTGCGTATCATAGAACTCATCCTGACCGACCTGGTTGCTCAAGTGAGGGTTCGGTGACCCCTCCTCAAGGGGGGGTACTGTTGTGAATGGACTTGAAATGAGTTCTGAGCAGAGGCTCCCTCTGGTGGTTACAAGCGGTACTGGACTGTCCAGTGAAGATTGTGAGGAGTGGGAATCAGGTGTTACTGACTGGTCTTATATAAGGGAGTCGCCTTCCCATCAGGGTTGCCGGTGATCAATTGTTCTGGTCTCAATCCTTGAGTTCTGTTTCCTTTGTAGCCTGCTGTGTCGTGTCTGCATCTCCTGCTAACAGATAAGACATTTTCTTCTTTTTGTTTTTGTGCTTGATTTTTGCATTTTGTCCTGCACTTCTGTGGGGGCCTTCAGGGTCCCCTCCGGGGGCTTTTGCCCTCTCAGTTTAGTTCAGCCACTGATGTTTGTACTTTTGCTTTTTCCAGTTTTTTCAGTGGCTGCTGTTTTGATTTTGTTGCAGCAGAGAACTAATTTAGGTGGTAGAGGTCGTGTGATCTCAGGTGATTTTGAAATTAGTAGAGTTGATGCTTTTCAGGGTTTTTTGGGATTGCAGTAAGTGCCCTTCCTATCCTTTTCTATTTAGGTAGTTTGGGCCCCAACGTTTGCTCATACTATTTTCTGTCTGTGTCAGTATTTCATCTTGTCTAACCGCCATTACATGTTTGGGGGCTTCCTATGTTCTTTGGGGATCTGCTCCGGGGCAGATAGCTTTCCTATATCTATCTTTAGGTGTAGTTAGTTTCTCAGGCTGTGACGGGGCGTCTAGGACCAACGTAGGAACGCTCCACGGCTGCCTCTAGTTGTGGTGGTTAGTCAGGGTACTGCAATCTCATAGATTCCAACTTCTCTGGTGTATTGCCTTTTTTACCTGCACTCCTCAGCTACCGTAACATAACAAGACTCCTTTAATAATCTTAATTAAACCATACTTACAGCGTCGCCTAATTCCACTGACGTCCTCGTCTCCTGGAAGAGAATTAAAATAAAAAAGCAACAATATCCTTACCTGTCCGTCGAGAAGATATGCATACTGTCCCACGACGAGTCCATCTCTGCTACATCTGGATGCCTTTGGCTGAACAGTGGCAATATGTCACCATTCAGACTACATCCAGACACAGCGGAGCTTGAAGATGATGACCGCAGACGTCCCCGGCAGTCATGTGCACTGCAGCTCAGCTCATCGTGAGAACTGCATTGTACGCTAACTTCGAGCTGAAACAAGGTACACCTTTATTTAAATTAGTACACATGCGTAGTAAGCTGCATTCTCACACTTAATGCCCATGTGACTAGGAAGATAATGCGGTTTTACCGCATCTAATGATAGTGAATGGGTAATTTACGCAGCTACATAAATTGACATGCTGCGGTCTGAAAAGACGCTCCGCCTGTGCATCTCTGCAGGGAAGCTGGAGGCTTGAAATCCCATGCACTATGCTGTAACATCTGGCCGCTGCAGGTTTGACGCTGTGGATGAACGAAACGTCCAAACCGCAGCGTTTACTGACATGGGAACATACCTTAAGGCCTCTTTCACACGTCCGTTTTTTGCCGTCAGGCGCGATCCGGAGCTTTTTCAAAAAAACGGATCCGGTTTTTTAAACCGCCAGATGCATTTTTTGTCATTGACTATCATTAACGCCGGATCGCGCCGGATGTCATGGCGTTGCGTCCGTTTTTTTCTGGATCCGGTGGAAATGTACAGTATAGCAGTGATATATATATTTATATATATGTGAGATCTAATACTGTAAACATTATTTCTATATCATTTAGGCTATATGCACGTTCTTGTATCTGTGGTCCTCCAGGTGTGGCCACTGTATGTCAAGACCCTAATTATACATGGAGATGTCATTCCATGAGAAAATTCCCACCATACAACTGTCATGTCAGCTCCACCGCGCTCCTCTGCAGCCGTCAAGACTGGAATGTCACTGGAATTCCTTCTCACTTCTGTTCAGCCAAATTTTTTATAGAAGAAATAGATGTCTATCTGCCGTTTCCTTATTCTTTTTCAGGAAAACATAAGGTTGTTGACTTCCTCTCTCCTCCCTTCCTTCCTTCTTTCCGAAGGTACTCATCTGAAAAAGGAGAAGAGAAGCAAATGATTGTTCCTGTTCTCTTTCTTAAGTCACTTTTATGCACTGTCCTCACTAAACTCTCCACCAAATCTCACTGACAGGGAGCGCGAAAGGACAAGACATTGATAAAAGGGTGCTAAGAGCATCAGAGAGAAGACCCAGCTCTCCCTCCGCGGGGATCAGTAAGTAGATTTCCTGCTTACACGCTAAGGACATGAAGATGATGAGTGATAGAACTAGATGTCTAATACAATTCCATAAGTATCAGAAAGGACTGACATACACATGTGGGGTTCCTTGGTACCTATCTTGGAGTTTGCAGCGGTCTGCACCTGGGAATCTGGATCTAATAAAATGGCTGTTTGGTGACAAATTACTAAATTTATCTAATCTAATTATCTATCTATCTATCTATCTATCTATCTATCTATCTATCTATCTATCTATCTATCTATCTATCTATCTATCATCTAATAGCGGCAGCTTTCCAAATTATCAGGTGAAAAAAAGAGGGGTTACTTTATTTATCCATGTCCCACAGCAACAATTCAGTTAGACATTGATCATTTCAGTTCCTGAACGTGATGTGATTGTGAGATGTGGTTAAATAAAGCAACTGTGCTGTTCACCTAGAAATTCGGAGTGCTGCCGCTATTTAGTGTCTATTACAAATGGAAGGGGATTTGTACCCTCCCTACTGCCATGGTGCTGCTTAAGCCTTTCTTATCTATCTATCTATCTATCTATCTATCTATACTATCTATCTATCTATCTATCTAATCTATCTATCTAACTATTGTCTATGTAATATCTATCTATCCAATATCTTTCTATCTATTATCTATCTACTATCTATCTATCTATCTATCTATCTATTATCTATCTATCTATCTATCTATCTATCTATCTATCTATCTATCTATCTATCTATCTATCTATCTAACTATTGTCTATGTAATATCTATCTATCTATCCAATATCTTTCTATCTATATTATCTATCTATCTATCTATCTATCTATCTATCTATCTATCTATCTTATCCTATCCATCTATCGCATGTACATAATGTCTTTTTATCTGCATAATATTTTAGCAATTGACTAGCGACGTTGTACATTGTAGTGACAATTTCAGCTCTCTGTGAGTCAAAATTCAGTGTATATGCTGTATATTCAGCTACACATTACCTGTCTGCTTATGGTTTCACTGTCCAATTTTATTATTTTTCTATTGCTGTAAATATTGAGTTATTTAATATGTCTCTAACTATAGCAAAATATATCTCTTTAACGCTTATGTAACTTAATACATTCACATTGTTTATAATATATATATATATATATATCACATATATCTCCACTGTGTCATTAAATCTGAAACCAGTATTAATAATTGTATTTACCTACATTATTATATTATCTATTTATCCATCTTGATAAAGATTCCTTATAACTGAAACATCGCTACACCAAATGGGCTAATGAAAGTCCATATTCCTTTTACAACAGCTGTGGAGCGCTGCCTTCTTTTATTTTGTTACAATTATTCAGCTGAAAAAGACATGTATGGGAGACCTTGCACGCACCATCATTTTTGTCATTGTGCTGCTCCACTATTCTTTCTATCTATCCATGATATCATAATGGTATTACTTGTCTGTGTCCTCTTTTAATGCTAAAACACACAAGTTTTCCCCCGCCAGTGAGTTAGAAACCACATTTTCTTTTCGCGCCCCTGCAGGTGTCTGCACAGATGTTTAAAGCTCCAAACACCATTGTCCATTTGTGCATTAGTGTTAGTAAGGAGGTGACAGCATCATTACACTTTTATAGTAGAGAAATGGTGGCTCAGTGGTTAGCACTATAAGGTGGCTCAGTGGTTAACACTGTTTCTTTGCAGCCCTGGAGTCCTGCGTACAAATCCCACCAAGTAGAACATCTGCAAGGAGTTTGTATGTTCTCCCAGTGTTTGTGGGGGTTTTCTCCTGTTACCGTTAACACTCCAAAGACATAATGATGGGGAATTTACATTTTGAGCCCTAATGAGGACAGTGATGATGATGTCTGGAAATTGATGCAAAATATGGTGGTGCTTTATAAGTCAGCATAGTAAATAAATTAAAAAACTATTACTACACACCACAGTAAGAGTCAGATCATATTTGTATCTATGTATAAAAATGGGAATAGCAGCACTCCAATTCCAAAAAAAGGATGGTGTGTATTCGCCCAGCATGGCAACGTTTCCCTTCATGGGTGAACCTTTCTCAAGCAAAGCATAAGTGCATATCATCAGATGTATATAGGCACAGCAGTTACGTGAATGAAGTGTGGATTTTCCTTAATCTATGAGATTGACAACAGACAATAACATCGGATTACAAAAAATGTATAAAGATATACAGTTTGTGACTAATCATCCAGAAATTAAAAACTCTGTGGACTCGGACTGACTGATGTGATTACCTTTAACAAGACCATAATAACTCTAGATGGAGCACGTTACAGATAACACGTTACTGTGCACATTTTTCACCTATACCAGTGTCTGTAAAAACTACCAAGCATTGTACATTGAGGCTATGTTCCCACGATCAGTAATCGGCAGCGCTTTGGATGCAACACTTGTCCACTGCCTCCAAAGCGCTGCCGGCTATTGAACGCAGGTGATTCCGCATGTGTTTATTGAACCGTGCGGAATCAACGCATACAATACATTGGATGGATGAAATTTCTCTTGCAGAGACTGAGCATCTCTGCAAGATAAATAGACATGCGTCTGGAAAGACGCGCTGCATGTCCGTCTCCGCAGGTGAGCCACGGGTGTCAGAGCACGCATAGTGGACATGGGATTTCTTGATATCCCATCCACTATGCTGTAACATCTGGCCGCAGCGTCCAACCCGCAGCGTTTACTGACCGTATGAACATACCCTGACAGCCGCTATTAGTGGATACAAGTGAACTGAAAAGTCCATTGTCAATTATATCCTCTTCTTGGAGCACTACAAGTTCATAAACTCTGTTTACCCCTAGTTCTGAGCTTGATAAATGAATGAGATTATTCCTGAAATGTTGCATTTATCATCATAGCACAAAGTGAAAGTTGCAGCCGACAGTGTTAAAATTGTCCTGCATATGTACTTTAACTACTGCTTTGAGGATAACTGAATATATATATTCAGTGACCATCAAATGCGGCATATACCAAGGTGATGCACTGTCTCCATTGCTGTTCTGCATAGGATTGAACCCCCTCAGTAAGATAATTACAGAGTCTGGCTATGGATAAAAGTTCAAGAGTGGAAGCACCGTCAGCCTCCTCCTCTATATGGATGACATCAAGCTATATGCATAAACCAAACGAGACATCAATTCACTGATCCACCTGACAAGGATCTGCAGAGAAGACATTGGGATGTCCTTCAGACTGGAGAAGTGCGGCCGGTTGGTAATAAAGAAAGGAAAGGTAGTCAAGACTGATGGAGTGGAATTACCAGCAGGGCACATAGCAGATGCACAGACATGCTACAAGTACCTGGGCATCCCCCAGGGATACGGTAACCATGATGAGGAGGCAAGGAAAGCAGCAACATCCAAATACCATCAAAGGGTAAGACAGGTCCTGAAGAGCCAGCTCAATGGGAAGTATAAAATCTGTGCCATCAATAGATATGCCCTGTTAGTTATCAGATACCCTGCTGGCATAGTGTGCTGGCCAAAAGAAGAGATGGAAGCTGCAGATGTGAAGACACGAAAGCTCCTCACAATGCATGGAGGCCTCCATCCTAAGTCTAGCACCCAAAGATTGCATACCAACAGAAAGGAGGGTGGTCGAGGCTTGATAAGCATCCAAGCCACCATCACGGATGAAACAAGGAGTGTTATGATTTGGTAGCTGAGGAGAGCAGGCAAAAAAGGCAATACACCAGAGAGGTTGGAATCTACTGGATTGCAGTACCCTGACTAACCACCACAACTAAAGGCAGCCGTGGAGCGTACCTACGTTGGTCCTAGACGCCTCGTCACAGCCTGAGAAGCTAACTACACCTAAAGATAGAAAGAGGAAAACTATCTGCCCCGGAGCAGATCCCCAAAGAACATAGGAAGCCCTGTTATGTTTCGGTAGCTGAGGAGTGCAGGCAAAAAGGCAATACACCAGAGCAGTTGGAATCTATGAGATTGCAGTACCCTGACTAACCACCACAACTAGAGGCAGCCGTGGAGCGTTCCTACGTTGGTCCTAGACGCCTCGTCACAGCCTGAGAAACTAACTACACCTAAAGATAGAAATAGGAAAGCTATCTGCCCCGGAGCAGAACCCCAAAGATAATAGCAAGCCCCCAAACATGTAATGGCGGTTAGACAAGAAGAAATACTGACACAGACAGAAAATAGTATGAGCAAACGTTGGGGCCCAAACTAACTAAATAGAAAAGGATAGGAAGGGTACTTACTGCAATCCCAAAAAAAACCCCCTGAAAGCACCAACTCTACTAATTTCAAAAACACCTGAGATCACACGACCTCTACCACCTAAATTAGTTCTCTGGTGTAACAAAATCAAAACAGCAGCCACTGAAAAAACTGGAAAAAGCAAAAGTACAAACATCAGTGGCTGAACTAAACTGAGAGGGCAAAAGCCCCCGGAGGGGACCCAGAAGGCCCCCACAGAAGTGCAGGACAAAATGCAAAAATCAAGCACAAAAACAAAAAGGAGAAAATGTCTTATCTGTAAGCAGGAGATGCAGACACGACACAGCAGGCTACAAGGGAAACAGGAATCAAGGATTGAGACCCGAACAATTGATCACCAGCAACCCTGATGGGAAGGTGACTCCCTTATATAAGACCAGTCAGTAACACCTGATTCCCAGTCCTCACAATCTTCACTGAACAGACCAGTACCGCTTGTAACCACCAGAGGGAGCCTCTGCTCAGAACTCATCTCAAGCCCATTCACAACAAAGCCCCCAAACATGTAATGGTGGTTAGACAAGAGGAAATACAGACACAGACAGAAAATAGTATGAGCAAACGTTGGGGCCCAATCTTCCTAGAAAGAAAAGGATAGGAAGGACACTTACTGCAATCCAAAAAACCCTAAAAAAATACCAACTCACTAATTGCAAAAACACCTGAGATCACACGACCTCTATCACCTAAATTAGTTCTCTGGTGTAACAAAACTAAGCAGAAGCCACTGAAAAAACTGGAAAAGGCAAATGAACAAATAACAGTGGCTCAGATAAACTGAGAGGAGCACAAGCCCCCGGAGGGGACCTGGCTGACCTCCACAGAAGTGCAGGACAAAATGCAAAAAGCAAGCACAAAAAATAAAAGCAGAAAATATCTTATCTGTTAGCAGAAGATACAGGCAAGACACAGCAAGCTTCCAAGTGAACCAGGAACCAAAGTTGAGACAAGAACAATTGATCACCGGCAACCCTGATGGGAGGGAACCTCCCTTATATAAGACCAGTCTGTAACACCTGATTGCCAATCTTCACAATCTTCATTGAATAGTTCAGTACTGTTTGTAACCACCAGAGGGAGCTTCTGCTCAGAATTCATTTCTAACACATTCACAACAAAGGAGTATCCAGGAATACATCAGAAAAATGGCACCAAAAGATGAGATGCTGAGAGAAAGCCTAAGGCAGCAACAACAGATCTGGAAGGAAGAACAGGAACAAGAAGCACCATGGCAAGACAAGCCGCTGCATGGGATGTACCATCGACAGATAATGGAGGTGGCTGACATGGAGAAATCCTACCAATGGCTGGAGAAAGCTGGACTCCAAGACAGCACCGAGGCACTAATCATAGCGGCACAAGAGCAAGCACTAAGCACCAGATCCATAGAAGCAGGAATCTACCACACAAGACAAGACCCAAAGTGCAGACTATGCAAAGAAACCTGAGAAACTGTCCAACACATAGTGGCAGGATGCAAAATGCAAGCAGGAACAGCGTATACTGAACGCCACAACCAAGTAGGAGGAACTGTATACAGTAATATCTGCAAAGTCCAGATGGGAGACCCCAGAAAAAGTGGTGGAGAATGAAAGGGCTAAAATCCTGTGGGACTTCAAGATCCAGACGGATAAGCAGGTGTTGGCTAACCAACTAGATATTGTGATAGTAGACAAGGATCAGAAGACAGCAATGATAATAGATGTGGCAGTGCCAAATGACAGCAACATCAGAAAGAAGGAATATGACAAGCTGGAGAAGATGTGGAAGGTGAAGGCAACAGTGATTCCAGTGGTGATAGGAGCACTTGGAGCAGTGATCCCTAGGGTGGAAGGTTGGCTACAACAGATCCCAGGAGCAACATCTGAGCTCTCTGTCCAGAAAAGCGCAATGCTGGGAACAGCTAAGATCCTGTGCAGAACCCTCAAACTCCCAGGCCTCTGGTAGAGGACCCAAGAATGAGAAAGGACAACAAAGACCACCCCCAGTGGGGGTGAGAAAGAAGTTGTTGTTTTTTTTTTACATTTAATATATTCAGGTATAATATATACCTATAAACAGGTGCTTCTCACAAAATTAGAATATCATCAAAAAGTTAATTTATTTCAGGTTTTCAATACAAAAAGTGAAACCCATATATTATATAGAGTCATTACAGAGTGATCTATTTCACGTGTTTATTTCTGTTAATGTTGATGATTATGGCTTGCAGCCAATGAAACTCCAAAAGTCATTATCTCAGTAAATTAGAATAATTCACGAAAAACACCTGCAAAGGCTTCCTAAGCATTTAAAAAGGTCCCTTAGTCTGTTTCAGTAGGCTCCACAATCATGGGGAAGACTGCTGAGCGACTTGACAGATATCCAGAAGGCAGTCACACTCCACAAGGAAGGTAAATTTTGCATTTCATTTGGAAATCAAGGTTCCAGAGTCTGGTGGAAGAGTGGAGAGACAGATAATTCAAGCTGCTTGAGGTCTAGTGTGAAGTTTCCACAATCAGTGATGGTTTGGGGAGCCATGTTATCTGCTGGTGTAGGTCCACTGTGTTTTATCAAGACTGAAGTCAGCGCAGCAGTCTACCAGGAAATTTTAGAGCACTTCATGCTTCCCTCTTCCGACAAGCTTTTTGGAGTTGGAAATTTAATTTTTTCAGCTTCATTCCCCAGCAGGACTAGACACCTGTCCACACTGCCAAAAGTACCAATGCCTGGTTTAAAAACAACAGTATCACTGTGCTTGATTGGCCAGCAAACTCGCCTGACCTTAACCCCATAGAGTATCTATGGGGAATTGTCAAGAGAAGGATGAGAGACACCAGACCCAACACTGCAGACGAGCTGGAGGCTGCTATCAAAGTAACCTGGGCTTCCATAACACCTCAGCAGTGCCACAGTCTGATCGCCTCCATGCTACGCCGTATTGATGCAGTAATTAATGCAAAAGGAGCCTCGACCAAGTATTGAGTGCATTTACTGAACATACATTTCAGTAGGCCAGCATTTCAGATTTTTTAATTATTTTTCAAACTGGTGTTATAAAGTATCCTAATTTACTGAGATAATGACTTTTGGGTTTTCATTGGCTGTAAGCCATAATCATCAACATTAGCAGAAATAGAAAAATTGAAATAGATCACTCTGTTTGTAATGACTCTATATAATACAGTATATGAGTTTCACTTTTTTGTATTGAAGAATTGAAATAAATTAAATTTTTGACAATATTCTAATTTTGTGAGAAGCACCTGTATATAAAAAAGTACTGACCAGCACTTCAGAACAGAATAAGGCAAATGTGAACAGGTGCAACCTGCTATAACTGCATGATCTACAAACAAGAGAATACAGCACCCTGTAAGTACTAAGATATGTGCAAATATATATATGACAT
Organism: Oophaga sylvatica; assembly: GCA_033576555.1. Classification (NCBI taxonomy): domain Eukaryota; kingdom Metazoa; phylum Chordata; class Amphibia; order Anura; family Dendrobatidae; genus Oophaga; species Oophaga sylvatica. The sequence goes on along the minus strand of JARQOD010000001.1, from coordinate 913,040,675 downwards.
TTGGATTGCATTACTGCTCTGTAGAATATACTTATAAAAGTAACATGCTTAGTGCACAATGTGGCCAATTAATGAGAGCCCACCAGCCAGTGACAAGGACTCTAAACCTAATATTTATCAAACATGCCTCTACCGGGCCAAAAGCCCACGGCTATATAATAAAGCAATGTGTCATTAGATTGGTGTTGCCCGAACCACAGGCAGCATCAATCAGGCTCTGGTTGCACAGTTGCAGCAGTGAATGTTTTTGTCTGAAACACTTTGAAAACCTGTCTGTGTTGTGAACACACTGGATCTGACTTCTGAGTTTGGGCTCCCTCTGGTGGCTGCTGATAGTAATGAAGCTGCTTTGGCTAACAGAAGTCCTTCACCTGGTGGCGATGAGTGGCAATCAGGTGGACTGACTGGGGAGATATAAGTGAGCTACCTTCCCATGATCCTCGCAGGTGATTTGTTGCTTCCTGGTCTCTTTTGGAAGTGAGCATGCTTCCTGCTCCTGCAACTTTCAGATAAGTTATTTGCTGTTTATTTCTGTGGCTTTTGTTTTTGTCTATCTCAGTTTTCTGCCCTTCTGGAGTTTTTACAGCCAGGTTCCATGGCTGGGGCCTGCCCTGGCCTCTGTCTCTCATTTGCCTTTGTTTATGTATTATCAGTTCCCTGTTATATCAGTATCCGCTTATTTGCTACCAGTTACACCTGAGTTCTGATCTAGCGGGGGAGAGATCGTGTGGTCTCAGTATTTTGGCATATCAGACTGGTTGGAGTTTTTCTTAGAGTTTTTGCTGGATTGCAGACAATATTCTTTCCTGTTCTGTTCTATCTCGATAGTTTGGGCCCCAGCATTTGCTTGCTCTATTTTCTGCCTGTGTTTGTATTTCATCTTGTCTCACTGCCAATATATGTTTGGGGGCTTCCTATTCCTTTGGGGCTCTACTCTGGGGCAGTTAGCTTTCCCCTTTCTGTCTTTAGGCTTAGTTATCTCTCCAGCTGTGTCGAGGCGTCTAGGGCACCGTAGACATGTCACACGGCTGCTTCTAGTTGTGCTGTCAGTTCAGGCGTCTGCAATCCACTAGTTACCAACCTCTCTCGGTGTCTGGTGGCCTAGGCTATTTTGGCTACTGTCCTCCTCGGCTACCAAATCATAACACGTCTGGGCGCTGTGTGTCTCACGGACTCGTCTGATGTTGTTGCCGGCTTCTTTCTTCTGCCTTTCACTCCATGGCTAACTGACAGGTCTCTGCATATGTATACACATAGGGAAAGATTTATCAGTCAACTGGAGCGAGGAAAAAGTGGCCTCGTACCTGCTGTGGACTAGTAAACCGAGATGAAAATCCAATACAAGAAAAACTTGCCTATTCCAATACTGTAGCTACTTCTTAATATAACACATCAAAAAAGAAAAAGAGAGCTATACTACCATAAAAATAAATTTTATTGATGAAATATTAAAAAAATATATTTTCACAAAACCCATTAAAAATGGAGGAAACCAAGTGCAATTAAAGCAATCACTGGAGGAAAATGTGTACTAACCCACAATTGTTATTAAATATACAAAAATGTAATCAAATCATTGCAAAAAATACAGACACATATCATGACCATAAAGTGCAAATAGTGCAAAAACTTTTCTTTTTCTTTTTGATGTAGTAAACCGAGATGTAGAGTCCCCAGCCAGCGTTAGTCTGAAACTCCTCAGCATTTCAGGGTAAATCTTTCCTGGCTGCAATAATGCAGCCGCTATGTGCGCATCTCTCTGACGTCAGTAAGGTGGGCAGGCAGCGTTATAATGCTTTATACCTGCAGATTAACCCTATATCTGCAGGAAAATAATGTTTTCCTAGGTGACAGGTTCCCTCTAAGTTAAAAAAAAATGCCTCAAGGGTGACCATATCCATTACGACGTGTAGTAATCATACAGAAAGTCAATAAGTCAAGAGCTATCATCCACTCTCTCCTGTAAGACCATTCTGTTTCGATGGTGGAGGGGAGACAAGCCGCCGTCAGACATGTCTGCCATGGTTGTCTCAATGGGTACCAAGTAAACATTGTATTTGTCTGATCCTTGCTTCCTCCTACATTGCCAGGGCAGACATGTTTTACCAGCACACATTACCTTGCTGACTGAATATCTAACCTTTATGGCGGCCTGTATTTTTTTTCTATAATTTCCGGACTGTAGAAAACATTGTGAACATCTTTAATAACCCCTTAGTGACTAGGCCAAATTTTTAAAATTTGGCCAGTGTCACTTTATGTGGTAATAACTCTAGAATGCTTCAACAAATCCCAGTGATTTTTAGACATTTATAAATAACATTTCCCTCATGTCTACTTTACATCAGCACCATTTGTAAAATGTTATTTAATTTTGTTAGCCTTTTAGGAGGTTTAAAAATGTAGCAGCAATTTTTCATTTTTTCAAGGAAATTTAATTTCGAAAACCCACAAAAGTGAAACCATTTTAAAAACAGCACCCCTGACATATTGGCGGTCGTTAAGGGTTAAAGGTCCCAATCTCTGCAGGAATTGCTCTTTGCAAAACATTGATAAAGCGGCCTGTCACCAAATGGCATAAATTGCCAAATAGATCTCTTAGCCCTTGAGGCTGGTGTACTTACTTATTGCTACATTAGAATAATCCTATAATATGAAAGTTTGTACCCAGGGAAATAGCCAGTGGGACAGGGCCGGCTCCAGGTTTTTATGGGCCCCGGGCGAAAGAGTCTCAGTGGGCCCCTTTAACACAGACCACGATTCATGATGCACAGATACGGCAGAGAAATATGGGTACAGTACAATGCCAAATACTTCACTTCTTCCATTACATGAGTGATATCTATTGTAAATTGTACAATAGCTCAAAAACCGCCAAATCCTCACAGCGCACAGTACAGACTGGACAGTACAGTCCTCCATACAATATTATGGGCACCACATAGTCTCCCCCTCATCACCCATATAATACCCCATGCAGGATGTCACCCCCATCCCCCATATAATGCTCCATACAGAATACTGGACCCAAAATAATGCTCCATACAGAATACTGGACCCAATATAATGCTCCATACAGGATACTGGACCCCATATAATGCTCCATACAGGATACTGGTCCCCATATAATGCTCCATACAAAATATGGAGCTCTCCTCTGCGCTGTACTGCGTTCTGCACTGTAACGGCTCAGGAAAGGGTGCTGTGGAAAGACTCCCCATTATCATCATGATTTCCTCCCCATCATCATCATCGCCTCCCCCTCATAATCATTGCCTCCCCCTCATCATCATTGCCTCCCATCATCATCAATGCCTGCCCATCATCATCATCGCCTCCCCATCATCATCATTGCCTGCCCATCATCATCATTGCCTCCCCATCATCATCATGGCCTCCCCATCATTATCAATGCCTGCCCATCATCATCATTGCCTGCCCATCATCATCATCGCCTCCCCAATATCATCAATGCCTGCCCATCATCATCATGGCCTCCCCATTATCATCAATGCCTGCCCATCATCATCATCGCTTCCCCCTCATAATCATTGCCTCCCCCTCATCATCATTGCCTCCCCATCATCATCAATGCCTGCCCATCATCATCATTGCCTCCCCATTATCATCAATGCCTGCCCATCATCATCATGGCCTCCCCATTATTATCAATGCCTGCCCCTCATCATCATGGCCTCCCCATTATCATCAATGCCTGCCCATCATCATCATCGCCTCCCCAATATCATCAATGCCTGCCCATCATCATCATGGCCTCCCCATTATCATCAATGCCTGCCCATCATCATCATCGCTTCCCCATCATCATCAATGCCTGCCCATTATCAATGCCTGCCCATCATCATCATCTCCTCCCCATCATCATCAATGCCTGCTCATCATCATCATCTCCTCCCCATCATCAATGCCTGCCCATCATCATCATCTCCTCCCATCATCATCAATGCCTGCCCATTATCATAAATGCCTGCCCATCATCACACACAGACAGCACCACAGCACACAAGCACTCTCTCACATACATACATACACACACACACAAAGCACTGCACTACATACACACAGACACACACACAGACACATACACACACGCCTCACCTGTCCGGCTTCAGCGCACTCTCTGCCACAGCCGGCCGCTGAATGATGACGTCATTCAGCGGCGCTGCTGTGAGAGGAAGCGCCGGCGCCCGCTGGAGCCCGGAGCTGCAGCAGCGGAGGCACGGGAGAGGTAAGTATTGTGCCAGCTGCTCCCGGGGCCCTGAGCAAGCGGGGGGGCAGTGGCGGCGCTGACACCGCTATCATCCACTCTCTCCTGTAAGACCATTCTGTTTCGATGGTGGAGGGGAGACAAGCCGCCGTCAGACATGTCTGCCATGGTTGTCTCAATGGGTACCAAGTAAACATTGTATTTGTCTGATCCTTGCTTCCTCCTACATTGCCAGGGCAGACATGTTTTACCAGCACACATTACCTTGCTGACTGAATATCTAACCTTTATGGCGGCCTGATTTTTTTTCTATAATTTCCGGACTGTAGAAAACATTGTGAACATCTTTAATAACCCTTAGTGACTAGGCCAAATTTTTAAAATTTGGCCAGTGTCACTTTATGTGGTAATAACTCTAGAATGCTTCAACAAATCCCAGTGATTTTTAGACATTTATAAATAACATTTCCCTCATGTCTACTTTACATCAGCACCATTTGTAAAATGTTATTTAATTTTGTTAGCCTTTTAGGAGGTTTAAAAATGTAGCAGCAATTTTTCATTTTTTCAAGGAAATTTAATTTCGAAAACCCACAAAAGTGAAACCATTTTAAAAACAGCACCCCTGACATATTGGCGGTCGTTAAGGGGTTAAAGGTCCCAATCTCTGCAGGAATTGCTCTTTGCAAAACATTGATAAAGCGGCCTGTCACCAAATGGCATAAATTGCCAAATAGATCTCTTAGCCCTTGAGGCTGGTGTACTTACTTATTGCTACATTAGAATAATCCTATAATATGAAAGTTTGTACCCAGGGAAATAGCCAGTGGGACAGGGCCGGCTCCAGGTTTTTATGGGCCCCGGGCGAAAGAGTCTCAGTGGGCCCTTTAACACAGACCACGATTCATGATGCACAGATACGGCAGAGAAATATGGGTACAGTACAATGCCAAATACTTCACTTCTTCCATTACATGAGTGATATCTATTGTAAATTGTACAATAGCTCAAAAACCGCCAAATCCTCACAGCGCACAGTACAGACTGGACAGTACAGTCCTCCATACAATATTATGGGCACCACATAGTCTCCCCCTCATCACCCATATAATACCCCATGCAGGATGTCACCCCCATCCCCCATATAATGCTCCATACAGAATACTGGACCCAAAATAATGCTCCATACAGAATACTGGACCCAATATAATGCTCCATACAGGATACTGGACCCCATATAATGCTCCATACAGGATACTGGTCCCCATATAATGCTCCATACAAAATATGGAGCTCTCCTCTGCGCTGTACTGCGTTCTGCACTGTAACGGCTCAGGAAAGGGTGCTGTGGAAAGACTCCCCATTATCATCATGATTTCCTCCCCATCATCATCATCGCCTCCCCCTCATAATCATTGCCTCCCCCTCATCATCATTGCCTCCCCATCATCATCAATGCCTGCCCATCATCATCATCGCCTCCCATCATCATCATTGCCTGCCCATCATCATCATTGCCTCCCCATCATCATCATGGCCTCCCCATCATTATCAATGCCTGCCCATCATCATCATTGCCTGCCCATCATCATCATCGCCTCCCCAATATCATCAATGCCTGCCCATCATCATCATGGCCTCCCCATTATCATCAATGCCTGCCCATCATCATCATCGCTTCCCCCTCATAATCATTGCCTCCCCCTCATCATCATTGCCTCCCCATCATCATCAATGCCTGCCCATCATCATCATTGCCTCCCCATTATCATCAATGCCTGCCCATCATCATCATGGCCTCCCCATTATTATCAATGCCTGCCCCTCATCATCATGGCCTCCCCATTATCATCAATGCCTGCCCATCATCATCATCGCCTCCCCAATATCATCAATGCCTGCCCATCATCATCATGGCCTCCCCATTATCATCAATGCCTGCCCATCATCATCATCGCTTCCCCATCATCATCAATGCCTGCCCATTATCAATGCCTGCCCATCATCATCATCTCCTCCCCATCATCATCAATGCCTGCTCATCATCATCATCTCCTCCCCATCATCAATGCCTGCCCATCATCATCATCTCCTCCCATCATCATCAATGCCTGCCCATTATCATAAATGCCTGCCCATCATCACACACAGACAGCACCACAGCACACAAGCACTCTCTCACATACATACATACACACACACACAAAGCACTGCACTACATACACACAGACACACACACAGACACATACACACACGCCTCACCTGTCCGGCTTCAGCGCACTCTCTGCCACAGCCGGCCGCTGAATGATGACGTCATTCAGCGGCGCTGCTGTGAGAGGAAGCGCCGGCGCCCGCTGGAGCCCGGAGCTGCAGCAGCGGAGGCACGGGAGAGGTAAGTATTGTGCCAGCTGCTCCCGGGGCCCTGAGCAAGCGGGGGGGCAGTGGCGGCGCTGACACCGCTATCATCCACTCTCTCCTGTAAGACCATTCTGTTTCGATGGTGGAGGGGAGACAAGCCGCCGTCAGACATGTCTGCCATGGTTGTCTCAATGGGTACCAAGTAAACATTGTATTTGTCTGATCCTTGCTTCCTCCTACATTGCCAGGGCAGACATGTTTTACCAGCACACATTACCTTGCTGACTGAATATCTAACCTTTATGGCGGCCTGATTTTTTTTCTATAATTTCCGGACTGTAGAAAACATTGTGAACATCTTTAATAACCCCTTAGTGACTAGGCCAAATTTTTAAAATTTGGCCAGTGTCACTTTATGTGGTAATAACTCTAGAATGCTTCAACAAATCCCAGTGATTTTTAGACATTTATAAATAACATTTCCCTCATGTCTACTTTACATCAGCACCATTTGTAAAATGTTATTTAATTTTGTTAGCCTTTTAGGAGGTTTAAAAATGTAGCAGCAATTTTTCATTTTTTCAAGGAAATTTAATTTCGAAAACCCACAAAAGTGAAACCATTTTAAAAACAGCACCCCTGACATATTGGCGGTCGTTAAGGGGTTAAAGGTCCCAATCTCTGCAGGAATTGCTCTTTGCAAAACATTGATAAAGCGGCCTGTCACCAAATGGCATAAATTGCCAAATAGATCTCTTAGCCCTTGAGGCTGGTGTACTTACTTATTGCTACATTAGAATAATCCTATAATATGAAAGTTTGTACCCAGGGAAATAGCCAGTGGGACAGGGCCGGCTCCAGGTTTTTATGGGCCCCGGGCGAAAGAGTCTCAGTGGGCCCCTTTAACACAGACCACGATTCATGATGCACAGATACGGCAGAGAAATATGGGTACAGTACAATGCCAAATACTTCACTTCTTCCATTACATGAGTGATATCTATTGTAAATTGTACAATAGCTCAAAAACCGCCAAATCCTCACAGCGCACAGTACAGACTGGACAGTACAGTCCTCCATACAATATTATGGGCACCACATAGTCTCCCCCTCATCACCCATATAATACCCCATGCAGGATGTCACCCCCATCCCCCATATAATGCTCCATACAGAATACTGGACCCAAAATAATGCTCCATACAGAATACTGGACCCAATATAATGCTCCATACAGGATACTGGACCCATATAATGCTCCATACAGGATACTGGTCCCCATATAATGCTCCATACAAAATATGGAGCTCTCCTCTGCGCTGTACTGCGTTCTGCACTGTAACGGCTCAGGAAAGGTGCTGTGGAAAGACTCCCATTTCATCATGATTTCCTCCCATCTCATCATCGCCTCCCCTATAATCATTGCCTCCCCTCATCATCATTGCCTCCCCATCATCATCAATGCCTGCCCATCATCATCATCGCCTCCCCATCATCATCATTGCCTGCCCATCATCATCATTGCCTCCCCATCATCATCATGGCCTCCCCATCATTATCAATCCCTGCCCATCATCATCATTGCCTGCCCATCATCATCATCGCCTCCCCAATATCATCAATGCCTGCCCATCATCATCATGGCCTCCCCATTATCATCAATGCCTGCCCATCATCATCATCGCTTCCCCTCATAATCATTGCCTCCCCTCATCATCATTGCCTCCCCATCATCATCAATGCCTGCCCATCATCATCATTGCTCCCCATTATCATCAATGCCTGCCCATCATCATCATGCCTCCCCATTATATCAATGCCTGCCCTCATCATCATGCCTCCCCATTATCATCAATGCCTGCCCATCATCATCATGGCCTCCCCAATATCATCAATGCCTGCCCATCATCATCATGGCCTCCCCATTATCATCAATGCCTGCCCATCATCATCATCGCTTCCCCATATCATCAATGCCTGCCCATCATCATATGCCTCCCATCATCATCAATCCTCCTATCAATGCCTGCCCATCATCATCATTCCTCCCCATCATCATCAATGCCTGCTCATCATCATCATCTCCCCCCATCATCAATGCCTGCCCATCATCATCATCTCCTCCCATCATCATCAATGCCTGCCCATTATCATAAATGCCTGCCCATCATCACACACAGACAGCACCACAGCACACAAGCACTCTCTCACATACATACATACACACACACACAAAGCACTGCACTACATACACACAGACACACACACAGACACATACACACACGCCTCACCTGTCCGGCTTCAGCGCACTCTCTGCCACAGCCGGCCGCTGAATGATGACGTCATTCAGCGGCGCTGCTGTGAGAGGAAGCGCCGGCGCCCGCTGGAGCCCGGAGCTGCAGCAGCGGAGGCACGGGAGAGGTAAGTATTGTGCCAGCTGCTCCCGGGGCCCTGAGCAAGCGGGGGGCAGTGGCGGCGCTGACACCGCTCTCCTCCGCTAACGGGCGCCGGGGTGCCCGACGGCGAGTGGGCCCCCCTGCCTGCTCAGGGCCCCGGCACTTGCCCGGGTGTGCCGGGTGCTGACGCCGGCCCTGCAGTGGGATTTCAACTCCCCATTTTATACGTAGCATGTATTGTTTCAAAGCCAAGTCCAGCAATACCTTTACATGGCCGGTCCACTTCTCCGCTACTGAGAAATCGGTGTTTCAAATTATAAATGTAAATGAGGGTAAAGAGCTATATGTAGATCTGAAGCCTCTGTCACTCCAGCTCTATTCCTCGTCCTGTGCTGCCTCCTCCAGCTTGACTGACAGCTCCTTTACTTGAAGTCACTCAGCATAGAGGCTGTCAGTCAATGGAGGAGTGGACCGGCCATGGAAAGGTATTGCTGGTTGAAAGAGCTACATACATATATAAATAGTTTTATTGACTACTTCCTGTTGGCAGATACCATTTAAAATACATTTTTTGTTGGACTTTTGCTCCCCTATCTGAGAGCAGAATGATGTAGGTGCAGAGACCCTGATTCCAACAATGTGTCACTTACTTTGCTAGTTGCTGCAGATTTGATAAAATCACTGTTTTCTCTGCTGCAGATCTAGCAGATCTCTGAATGCTGAGCTCTGTGTAATCCTGCCCACACCACTGATTGACAGCTTTCTGCCTATGCATTGTGTACACAGTTGAACTTGCGATGCTGCCCCCTATTTCACAGGCTCCATAGCAGGAGGGAGCAGTGCAGGGAGATCGAGTCTCCCCGCTCTGCCGCAGAGTTTAACTGTATGGGCGCAGTGCGCACGCCGATACAGTTAACAGTAGCGCAGTTCCGGGTGGGCCCCTCAGAGCGCAGGAGGTGACAATCTCCTCTGCCCCCCACGACCCTCGCTAGCTATGCTACTACTCCTGATGTGAGAGTAAGAACACACCATACATGGAACTGTCTGTTATTTTCTACTTCTTTTATGTGTTTCTACCCATATTTTCAGATTCCTGTTGAGCATCTATTCCGTTACCTTCTCATTTTGATCCCTGATGAAGAGAACATAATAAAAGTACAATTATATCTTTCATTATTAAACATTTTATTAAGTAAATATATATTTGGGATATGATCATCTATAAAATGGCAAAAGTCCACACTCACGTGTAGCACATCAGGTCCAGTGTTAATGCGAACGAGGCTCTCGCATGCCGCACTGAAACATCCAGCAAAAACTAAAAACTTAGACTGCGGAATCTTGGCTACATTTTTCTTAATGTATGAGCGCTTTCAATTACGTCTTCACATGCAGAGCGCAAAGACAATAGTAGACACTTTTTTTTTTTTTACCATTTTTCATGGGTCAAAAGTCCAGTCCACAATTCTCTAAGGATGCTGCCGGGAACTGATATCAGAGTAGAGAAAAAAAGGAACATACAAAAGCAATGTATTGGGGTCCCTGACTCCCCTTCTCACCCGCGATGAGTCCTCCAAAATAGTACATGATAAAGGGGAAGGAATCCCCCAAAATGTGGCCTGTTTGGGCATGTCTCCAAACTGATGCCAGTTCCCAGTGGAGTCCCTAAAGAATTGTGAATTATCTTTCTGCAGCAATTTCAATGGACTTTTCACCTATGCACTGGTTCATCATAGTAAAAAAAAAAGTTGCTATTTTTTTTGGTGCGTGAAATGCGAATATGAAAATGATGGCTGTCAATTTTTGATAAATTAATAAAAAAATCTGCATAAAATATGTCGCAGCGAGTGTTTTTATTTTGGCTGGCTATCCATGCACAGTATAAGGATGTACCCTATAATGGGGTAGTGCAGTATTACATAGGCAGAAAAAGTTGGATAGCATAGACTCCTACTGGCAAACAGTGGAACTGCACCCCAATAACGCCTGGAGTCATATATTCGAACTATAACTATAGTGCTGCTCTGAACAAAAAAATACAGAGGTTTCTGTAAAGTTGGAGTGGTGGCACCGGTAGAAGTTGTATATATTGCTGGTGGCCAAGAACAACTAAATGTAAACTTCTCTTTATAACTCATTTTTGTAGATTGGCAGCAACTTCTTAGGTGCGATCTGTATTCAGTTACTTAAAATGGACCTCTTGGAGAACATATGTGTTAATTTTGGTTGCATGGAAAAAAAGAGGATCTATTGATGAGAAAGAAGAGAAATCTGATGTAAAGTCCCTACGTAGGAAGCATTATTTCTACCTAAGACATGGCATATTGACTATAGTTGGGGGTTATTTGTTGGAGCTCCCACCAAATGGATCAGATAAAAGTCCACGATCCTTATTATAAGCCATAGCTGCTAAATAAAAGCGGTTCCCATTCTTCTTATATAAGCCATTTAGTTAAAACAGATCTCCCCACCAGATATCACAATACAAACTGCATACCTTATTAAATAGATCGCTTAGGACCAGATGAGATTGGTGCATTTACTTTAAAAATCCAAGTCAGAATGTCTGTATAATCCTTTTTTTGAAAACTGTTAATTTTTCTTTGCCCTCCGCTTATTTTAATAGCAGGATCTGGGGCATAACTATAGTTATAGTCACACCTAGGACTTAAAAGGTCCTCTTGGCCCATATGTGATCCATATGAGAAAACCAACACTATTAACCCATTTATGTTTTGTACTTTAGCTTTTTCTCCTCACCTTCATAACTTTCTTTTTCCATCAATATACCAACCTGAGGCCTTCCATTTTTGCAGGTCACTCATTATTGCTATATACCCGAAGAAGGGTTGAACCCTATCACCCATAACACCATAGATAATTTTAATAAATTAATCTTATAATTGGATGTGCAATTCATATTTAGTGATGCATTTAATAAATTTTTGGTTTCATCATGAGTCATATGTAGTCTAATACCATTCATTTTACTATTCACTGTACTAAAAACCTAGGAACTTCCAAGTACAGTGAAATGGAGAACAAAATGCAATTCCACCTTTTTGTGTTTTGTTTTTTCGTCATTCATACCAAACTTATTTTTATTTAAGTGATTCCCAAACATTCTGAACTACATAGAAAAAATTCGGTTTGTGTCACCCTTTAGGCTTTATATAATGTAATCCACTCCTTGTTGTAACGGGTCTGGGAGGCGGAACCTCTGAGCTTTATTATACAAGGAGGCTTTCCTTGTAAAGGAGCGGGTGGCGCCCGGGGAGACGGACAGGAAGTCACGGCAAGTGACAGGGACAGTCTCTGGGTAGACGGGCAGGTAGTCACGGCAAGTGACCGGGGCAGTCTCTGGAGGGACAGGCAGGTAGTCACGGCAAGTGACCGGGGCAGTCTCTGGAGGGACAGGCAGGTAGTCACGGCAAGTGACCGGGGCAGTCTCTGGAGGGACAGGCAGGTAGTCACGGCAAGTGACCGAGGCAGTCTCTGGAGGGACAGGCAGGTAGTCACGGCAAGTGACCGGGGCAGTCTCTGGACAAACAGGCGGGTAGTCACAGCAAGTGACCGGGGCAGTCTCTGGGTAGACAGGCAGGTAGTCACGGCAAGTGACCGGGGCAGTCTCTGGATAAACAGGCAGGCAAGGGGCCGGGGCAGTCTCTGAATGGACAGGTATATACGACCTGAGATGGTGGAGCCTCCCGGTAGGCTAGCAGGCAGATGACAGATGAGCGCCCCCAAGTGAGCAGGCGAGAGTCTCTGGAATAGCCGATGGACACCGCAGGTGATGGCCGAACCTCCAGGTAGGCTTGCAGGCAGATGGCAGATGAGCGCCCCCAAGTGAGCAGGCGAGAGTCTCTGGAATAGTTGATGGACACCGCAGGTGATGGCCGAACCTCCAGGTAGGCTTGCAGGCAGATGGCTGATGAGCGCCCCCAAGTGAGCAGGCGAGAGTCTCTGGAATTGCCGATGGTCACTGCATGTGACGGCCGAACCTCCAGGCAGGCTTGCGGGCAGGTAGCAGACAGGAAACTGGCAGGAAACAGGCAGGTAACTGGTAACGGACCCTGAGGGCTGAAGCAGAGTTAAACAGTGCAACAACAACATTGCTCGGGCACCTCCATTAAGGAGGAGGTGCTTTATATAAGGTGGAGTCCACCGGCATTGGCCGGGGACCTTTTTTGAAAGATGCGCGCGGCCCCTTTAAGAGCGGGGGCGTGCACGCGCGCGTGCCCTAAGCCCAGTGGCAGGGAAGGAGCGCGCAGCCCCAGCAGGGCGGAAGGAGGACGCTGTGTGAGGGTAAGGGGAGCGACGTCCCTGCCTGGTAGAGGACGCTGGCGCAGGGGAACAGCGTCCCTGCCTGGCAGAGGACGCCGGCGCTACAGTACCCCCCCTTTAGGCCCCCCTTCTTTAGGCCAGAAAGAAATTTAGCTAGGATGAGAGGGGCATGGATGTTCTCCCGAGGCTCCCACGTTCTCTCCTCAGGACCAAACCCCTTCCAATCCACCAGAAAGTAGGTCTTTCCTCCTACCCTTTTGGTGGCCAGAATGTTCTCTACTTCAAATTCGTCTTCAGCAGACACTGGAGCAGGAGGTGTACCTGTAGACTTGACAAAAGAGTTAAGTACCACCGGTTTGAGGAGAGATACATGGAAGGAGTTAGGAATCCGCAAATTGGCCGGGAGTTTCAATTTATAGGACACCGGGTTGATCTGACTGATGATCTCAAAAGGACCGATGAACCGAGGGCCTAACTTGTAGGAAGGAATCTTGAGCCGGACATACTTGGACGAAAGCCAGACCTTATCCCCAGGACGGAATTGAGGAGGATCCAGACGTTTTTTGTCAGCATGTTTCTTCATGCGCTCGGATGACAGAATGAGTGCGGACCGGGTACTCTCCCATAAGGAGGAAAACTCGTTAACCAGAGATTCCGCAGCTGGATTGTCCACAGAGATGGAGACAGGAACAGGGATCCGAGGGTGTTGACCGAAGACTACAAAAAACGGAGATTTGGAGGAAGATTCACTCTCGTGATTGTTGTAAGAGAATTCGGCCCAAGGCAGGAGATCCACCCAGTCAGAATGGTGGGCATTAACGAAGTGCCGGAGATAACTGGTCAGATTCTGATTGATTCGCTCGACTTGTCCATTGGACTGCGGGTGGTAAGCGGAGGAGAAATCCAAGGTGACGTCTAGCAACTTACAAGTGGCTCTCCAGAAACGTGAGGTGAACTGTACCCCACGATCCGACACAATGTGACGAGGCAGACCATGAAGACGGAAGATGTGGCGGATAAAGTCTTTAGCCAACTCGGGTGCAGACGGAAGCCCTGGCAGGGGAATGAAGTGAGCCATCTTGGAAAATCGGTCAACAACCACCCAAATGACCGTACAACCGGCAGAGACGGGCAGATCTGTTATGAAGTCCATGGCTATATGCTGCCAGGGGGCAGCGGGTACAGGAAGCGGAAGAAGACGGCCGGCAGGCAGGTGTCTCGGAACTTTGTTGCGGGCACAGGAGACACAGGCAGAAACAAAGTCTATTACGTCCTTGTGCAGGGTAGGCCACCAGTAATGCCGAGTAATGAGCTGGAGGGTCTTTCTCTGACCAGCGTGGCCAGCTAGTTTAGAAGAATGACCCCAGTGTAGGATTCTCTTCCGATCGGTTACTGATACGAACGTCTTACCAGGAGGGAGACGATTTAGACTCACGGGAGCCACCTGCATCACTCTGGCGGGATCGATGATATGTTTAGGTTCCTCCTCGAGATCCGACACCAGGAAGGACCGGGACAAGGCGTCCACCTTGATGTTCTTGTCAGCCGGGCGAAAATGTAAAAGGAAATCAAAGCGGGCAAAAAACAAGGACCACCGGCTTGGCGAGGGTTAAGTCTCTGGGCATGCTGGAGGTAAGCCAGATTTTTGTGGTCAGAGTAAATGATTACCGGATGAAGAGCCCCCTCGAGTAGGTAACGCCACTCCTCCAATGCCAGCTTGATGGCCAATAACTCTCAGTCTCCTATGGAGTAATTGCGCTCTGAAGAGGAGAAGAGTTTGGAGAAGAAGCCGCAAGATACCATCCTCCCGGATGAAGATTTTTGAGTAAGTACCGCTCCAGTCCAGAAGAAGAAGCGTCCACCTCCAGGAAGAACTGCTTGTTGCCGTCCGGACGATGCAGCACTGGAGCGGAAGAGAAGGCCTATTTTAAAGAAAGAAAGGCCTCCTCTGCTTCGGGCGTCCACTGTTTGGGATTAGCATCCTTGCGGGTGAGCGCGGAGATTGGAGCAGTCCGGGAAGAGAAGTGCGGTATGAAAAGGCGGTAATAATTGGCGAATCCCAGGAACCGCTGGATGGCCTTCAACCCCTCCGGTCGGGGCCATTTCTCAATGGCAGACAGTTTCTCCGGATCCATTCGTAGGCCTGTCTGAGAAATGATGTAGCCCAAAAACGGAAGCGAGGTCTGCTCAAATAGACACTTCTCATATTTGGCGAAGAGGTGATTCTGCCTGAGCCTGAGCAGAACCTGACGAACATCCCTCCGGTGAGACTGGAGATCCGGAGAGAAGACCAAGATGTCGTCTAGGTACACCACAACGCAGGAGTAGAGAAGGTCCCGAAAGATGTCATTGATCAACTCCTGAAAGACTGCTGGAGCATTACAGAGACCAAAGGGCATCACCAAATACTCGTAGTGGCCGTCCCGGGTGTTGAATGCCGTCTTCCATTCATCTCCCCGACGGATACGGACTAGGTTATATGCCCCACGAAGATCCAGTTTGGTGAAGATTCTAGCCCCCCTCAGACGATCAAACAATTCTGGAATGAGCGGAAGAGGGTACTTATTCTTCACCGTGATCAAATTTAGGCCTCTGTAGTCAATACAGGGACGGAGAGAGCCGTCTTTCTTTTTTACGAAGAAGAAACCTGCTTCGGTGGATTTCCGGATGAATCCCTTGGCCAAATTCTCCTCGATATATTCGGACATCGACCTGGTCTCAGCAGCAGACAATGGGTAAATACGCCCACGGGGAGGCGTAGTACCGGGTAGCAGGTCGATCGGGCAATCATACGGTCTGTGAGGGGGTAATGTCTCTGCTTCCTTTTTATTAAAGACATCAGCGAATGACCAATATGGAATCGGGAGCCCTGGTAGATTAGTTGGTGTAGGAGAAGGATGGACGGGATGAACAGGAACCAAACACGTTTTATGACAGTCCTGTCCCCAGCGAAGGATCTCTCCAGTCTGCCAGTCGAGCACGGGTGCATGCTTTTGGAGCCAAGGCAGACCTAGTAAGAAAGCGTGAGAGAGTCCAGGCAGAACATGAAACGAGATGCTCTCAGAGTGCAACATTCCCACCTGCAGGGTTATGGCTTCAGTGATAAGTTGGATGGGACGTGGTAGGAGACCCCCATCCACAGCAGCAACAGATACTGGTTCAACCAGAGGTTTGGTAGGAATGCGATATTTTTCTACTAGAGCCTGTGAAACAAGATTCCCGGCTGCTCCAGAATCAAGTTGGGCCAGTTCGAAGTAACGATTCTCACCGAGGAGAATTGAGACAGACAGCAGCAGAGATGAAGAGGATTTATTTTTGTCTAGGTGGACCTCTCCGAGCGAACCTAGACACAGGCGTTTCCCGACCTCTCTGGGCAGGTACGGATCCGGTGCTCCTTACTGCCACAGTAGAAGCAACTCCCCTCGGCACGGCGTAAGTCCTGACGGGCTTTGACCATCTTGGTCTGGTCGACTTGCATAGGCTCAGAAGAGTGTGCCTGAGGAGAAACGGAAGGAGTTACAGGTCTCTGAAAAGATGGAGCTAGACGAGGAAACCTTCTCTCACGGGTGACCTCCTTAGCGCGCTCCTGGAACCGTAGATCAATTCGATTGGCAAGAGTTATTAGGTCATCGAGAGAGGTTGGAATGTCCCGACCGGCAAGTTCATCTTTAATACGGCAGGACAGACCCTCCCAGAAGACAGATATCAGAGCGTCATTATCCCAAGCCAGCTCCGAGGCAAGGGTACGGAACCGTATGGCATATTGACCCACGGTGAGACTTCCCTGACGGAGACGCAGCAGAGATGATGCAGAGGAGGTCTTCCGTCCGGGATCGTCGAATACCTTCCGGAAGGCTGAGAGAAAAGCAGACAGGTCAGACACCAGAGGATCTTCTCTCTCCCAAAGAGGATTTAGCCAGGCCAGGGCCTCTCCGGTGAGATGGGACATGATGAAGGCAATTTTGGCCCGGTCGGAGTTAAACTGGTGTGCCAGGAGTTCAAAATGCAGGGTGCACTGGTTAATGAAACCCCGAGCCAGAGCAGGGTCGCCTCCAAACCGAGGAGGAGCTGAAAGTCGAGGTCCAGGAACAGAAACCACAGAATTGGTAAGCAGCGGAACTGCCGGATTGCGAGACATGGCGCCCGCGGTGGTTGCTGGTGAAGTAGTCAGGGTGTCCAGGCGGGAATTAACATTCCGCAGGTGACCCAGGATGGACTCCTGTTGAGACCTCTGACGAGACAGTTCATGACACAGGTCAGAGAGCGAGGGAGTTTGGGTGCCACCGGGTTCCATGGCCCGAGCAAACTGTAACGGGTCTGGGAGGCGGAACCTCTGAGCTTTATTATACAAGGAGGCTTTCCTTGTAAAGGAGCGGGTGGCGCCCGGGGAGACGGACAGAAAGTCACGGCAAGTGACAGGGACAGTCTCTGGGTAGACGGGCAGGTAGTCACGGCAAGTGACCGGGGCAGTCTCTGGAGGGACAGGCAGGTAGTCACGGCAAGTGACCGGGCCGGCAGTCTCTGGAGGGACAGGCAGGTAGTCACGGCAAGTGACCGGGGCAGTCTCTGGAGGGACAGGCAGGTAGTCACGGCAAGTGACCGGGGCAGTCTCTGGAGGGACAGGCAGGTAGTCACGGCAAGTGACCGAGGCAGTCTCTGGAGGGACAGGCAGGTAGTCACGGCAAGTGACCGGGGCAGTCTCTGGACAAACAGGCGGGTAGTCACGGCAAGTGACCGGGGCAGTCTCTGGGTAGACAGGCAGGTAGTCACGGCAAGTGACCGGGGCAGTCTCTGGATAAACAGGCAGGCAAGGGGCCGGGGCAGTCTCTGAATGGACAGGTATATACGACCTGAGATGGTGGAGCCTCCCGGTAGGCTAGCAGGCAGATGACAGATGAGTGCCCCCAAGTGAGCAGGCGAGAGTCTCTGGAATAGCCGATGGACACCGCAGGTGATGGCCGAACCTCCAGGTAGGCTTGCAGGCAGATGGCAGATGAGCGCCCCCAAGTGAGCAGGCGAGAGTCTCTGGAATAGCCGATGGACACCGCAGGTGATGGCCGAACCTCCAGGTAGGCTTGCAGGCAGATGGCTGATGAGCACCCCCAAGTGAGCTGGCGAGAGTCTCTGGAATTGCCGATGGTCACCGCATGTGACGGCCGAACCTCCAGGCAGGCTTGCGGGCAGGTAGCAGACAGGAACCTGGCAGGAAACAGGCAGGTAACTGGTAACGGACCCTGAGGGCTGAAGCAGAGTTAAACAGTGCAACAACAACATTGCTCGGGCACCTCCATTAAGGAGGAGGTGCTTTATATAAGGTGGAGTCCACCGGCATTGGCCGGGGACCTTTTTTGAAAGATGCGCGCGGCCCCTTTAAGAGCGGGGGCGTGCACGCGCGCGTGCCCTAAGCCCAGTGGCAGGGAAGGAGCGCGCAGCCCCAGCAGGGCGGAAGGAGGACGCTGTATGAGGGTAAGGGGAGCGACGTCCCTGCCTGGCAGAGGACGCTGGCGCAGGGGAACAGCGTCCCTGCCTGGCAGAGGACGCCGGCGCTACACTTGTAGACCTCCGTATAGTATAATGCACTCCCCATAGGCCCCTATTGTATAATGCACTCTCTATAGGCAGACTCTATATAGTATAATGCATTCCCGATAGGCCTCCATATAGTATCTATGGCCTCTATGGTATAATGCACTCCCCAAAGGCCTCCATATAGTGTCATGCACTCCCCATAGGCCTCTGTATAGTATAATACACCCCCAATAGCCCTCTATATAGTATAATGCACGCCCCAATAGGCCTCTATAGTATAATGCTCTCCCCATAGACCTCCATATGGTATAATTCACTCCCAAAAGCTCTATATATAGTATAATGCACTCCCCATAGGCCTCTACATAGTATAATGCACAAAATGTGGTTTGTGTCACCATTTTCAGGTAAATTTTTATTTTTTCTATCAATGAGCAAATATAAGGGCTTGTTTTTTTTCACACAGCAAGGTGTCATTTTTATTGGTACTGTTTTGGGACACATATGATGTTTTGGTCACTTTTTTGGCATTTGCAATTTTTTTAAATCTACAGCATTTAACTTGCAGGATAAATCATTTTATGTTTTGATAGG
>JARQOD010000001.1:912831852-913021186 GCA_033576555.1 Oophaga sylvatica | reverse complement strand
TTTTCTATTTAGTAAGTTTGGGCCCCAACGTTTGCTCATACTATTTTCTGTCTGTGTCAGTATTTCTTCTTGTCTAACCGCCATTACATGTTTGGGGGCTTTCTATGTTCTTTGGGGATCTGCTCCGGGGCAGATAGCTTTCCTCTTTCTATCTTTAGGTGTAGTTAGTTTCTCAGGCTGTGACGAGGCGTCTAGGACCAACGTAGGAACGCTCCACGGCTGCCTCTAGTTGTGGTGGTTAGTCAGGGTACTGCAATCTCATAGTTTCCAACTGCTCTGGTGTATTTCCTTTTTTGCCTGCTCTCCTCAGCTACCAAATCATAACAGTATCACCGGCCTAAACTGAAAATTATATGGTACTCACAGAAGGGAAAAATATTGTGGAAAGAAAAAAGTTGTCAGAGTTGTCAGAGATTTTTTTTTTTTTTTTTTCTGTTTGTTGCATTTTTTTTTCCCTCTGTATCTCTGGGTGCTGAGGAGGATTTTTTTTTCTCTCTCAATGGAGTTTGCACAGTTGTCTGGCCGTGTGGATCAGCTTGCCACTGAAGTTCGGAGTATTGCTACCTATCTTGCTAGGTTGCCTGTTGTGGAACCTAGGATCCCCATGCCAGATTTGTTTTTAGGGGATCGAGCTAAGTTTCTGAATTTCAAAAATAACTGTAAATTGTTTTTTGCCTTAAAATCTAAGTCCTCAGGGAACGCAGCGCAGCAGGTTCAAATTGTCATCTCTCTCCTGCGCGGCGACCCTCAGGATTGGGCTTTTTCCCTGACACCTGGGGATCCTGTTTTGAGTGATGTTGATGCGTTTTTTTAGGCTTTGGGGTTATTGTACGATGAGCCTAATGTCACTGATCAAGCTGAAAAAACTTTGTTGGCATTAAGTCAGGGGCTTGAGGACGCTGAGTTATACTGTCAGAGATTCCGTAAGTGGGCAGTCCTGACCAAATGGAATGACGACGCTTTGGAAGCTCTTTTTCGGAAGGGACTGTCAGATAATGTAAAGGATGTTATGGTGGGATTCCCTGTTCCCTCTGGTCTCAATGATTCTATGTCACTAGCGATTCAAATTGACAGACGTTTGCGTGAGCGGAAAGGTATGCGTGGAATAATGTTGCCTTGTGAACCTGCTTCTGAATCCATGCAGTGTGATAGAGTGGTTTCTGGGGCACAGCGTCATGAATTTCGAAAGCGCAATGGGTTATGTTTCTACTGGGGTGATGCCTCTCATGCTATTTCAGTCTGCCCTAAGCGGGGAAGACGTTTTGCACGCTCAGTTGTCTTGGGTAGTGTTCAGACTAAGTTTTTATTAACTGTTACCCTGATATGCTCTCTGTCCTCATTTTCTGCTCAGGATTTTGTTGATTCTGGAGCAGCTACTAACCTGATGGATTTTGATTTTGCTAAACGTTGTGGGTTTCCCTTGATACCCCTACGGAAGTCTATTCCCCTACTGGGGATCGATTCTACCCCTTTGGCTGAGAATAAACCTCAGTTCTCTACTCAGGTGATAATGAGGGTAGAACCTGATCATCAGGAGAGTTGCAAATTTTTGGTTCTGTATAATCTGCATGACATTATCGTACTGGGTTTCCCTTGTTTACAGTCTCATAATCCTGTTTTGGATTGGAAATCTGTGTCTGTTACCA
Organism: Oophaga sylvatica; assembly: GCA_033576555.1. Taxonomy (NCBI): domain Eukaryota; kingdom Metazoa; phylum Chordata; class Amphibia; order Anura; family Dendrobatidae; genus Oophaga; species Oophaga sylvatica. Next base: position 913,019,540 of record JARQOD010000001.1, on the reverse strand, counting down.
GTTGGGGCTGCCAATGTGTTAATACCAACACTCCTGTTTTTTTCTGCCTCCCCCCAGGCTCAGGATGTTCCTGACTTTTTGATTGATTTTTCTGATGTGTTTAGCGAAAGTAAATCTGCATCCTTACCTCCCCATAGGAGCTATGACTGCGCTATTGAATTAGTGCCTGGTAGTAAATTCACTAAAGGTCGCCTTTTTAACTTGTCTGTACCTGAACATGACGCTATGCGGTCTTATATCAAGGAGTCATTGGAGAAGGGTCATATCAGACCATCCTCTTCACCCTTAGGTGCCGTTTTTTTCTTTGTGGCCAAAAAGGATGGTTCATTAAGGCCGTGTATTGATTATCGTCTCTTGAACAATATTACTGTGAAATATCAATATCCGTTACCCTTGATCTCTGATCTGTTTTCCAGGGTGAAAAACGCTACTTGGTTTACCAAGCTTGACCTCAGGGGGGCATATAACCTTATTCGCATTAAGCACGGGGATGAATGGAAGACGGCATTTAATACCCCTGAAGGGCATTTTGAGTACCTTGTGATGCCCTTTGGGCTCACTAATGCTCCTTCTGTCTTCCAGTCCTTCATGAATGACATTTTCAGGGATTTTGTGGATAAATTTCTGATTGTTTATTTGGATGATATCTTGATTTTTTCCAATGACTGGGACTCTCATGTAAAACATGTTCGGACTGTGTTCCAGATTTTGAGAGAGAATGCTCTGTATGTGAAGGGATCAAAGTGTCTTTTTGGCGTTCAGAGGATCTCATTTCTGGGATTCATTTTGTCCCCATCTGTTATTGAAATGGACCCGGTCAAAGTTCAGGCCATCTGTGATTGGGTCCAACCTACTTCATTAAAGGCTCTTCAAAGATTCTTGGGTTTTGCCAATTTTTATCGTAAATTTATTGGTAATTTCTCTGTTATTGTTAAACCAATAACTGATTTGACCAAGAAGGGTTCTGATGTGGTGAATTGGCCTCCTGAGGCAGTCTCTGCATTTCAGGAACTTAAGCAGAGATTCACTTCTGCTCCTGTTCTACGGCAGCCTGATGTTTCTCTACCATTTCAGGTGGAGGTAGATGCCTCTGAAATTGGGGCAGGTGCCGTTTTGTCCCAAAGAGATCCAGAGACCTCTAAAAGTAACCCTTGTGCCTTTTTCTCTCGAAAATTTTCTCCCACTGAACGTAATTATGACGTGGGTAATCGGGAGTTATTAGCCATGAAGTGGGCTTTTGAAGAGTGGAGACATTGGCTGGAGGGAGCCAAACATCAGGTGGTGGTCCTTACGGACCATAAGAATCTAGTTTATCTGGAATCTGCCAAGCGACTTAATCCTAGACAGGCCAGGTGGGCCTTGTTTTTCACACGTTTTAATTTTGTGGTTTCATTTCTTCCTGGCACTAAAAATGTTAAGGCGGATGCCCTCTCGAGGAGTTTCCTGGCGGACTCTCCTGAGTTATCTGATCCTTCTGTTATTTTGAAAGAGGGTGTAGTTCTTTCCGCCATCTCGCCCAATTTGAGACTGGCTCTGGAGGGGTGTCAGGAGGATAAGCCCGAGCGCTGCCCTGTTGGGAAATTGTTTGTCCCGGACCAGTGGAAAAAGAGTGTAATGTCTGAGATTCATTGTTCCGCGTTGGCCGGTCATCCCGGAATTTTTGGTACCAGAGACTTGGTTAGTCGGTCCTTTTGGTGGTCTACCTTGTCTCGTGATGTCAGGGAGTTTGTGCAGTCCTGCGGGACTTGCTCTCGCTCCAAGCCTTGCTCTCGTTCTAGTGGTTTGTTGATGCGATTACCTGTGCCCAAGAGACCATGGACCCATATATCTATGGATTTCATTTCCGACCTCCTTGTTTCTCAGAGAATGACCGTCATCTGGGTGATTTGCGATAGGTTTTCCAAGATGATACATCTTGTGCCATTACCTAAGTTGCCTTCCTCCTCTGAATTGGTGCCTTTGTTCCTTCAGCACGTGGTTCGTTTACACGGCATTCCTGAGAACATTGTGTCTGACAGAGGAGTCCAGTTTGTTTCCAGATTTTGGAGGACCTTTTGTTCTAAAATTGGTGTTCAATTGTCTTTCTCCTCGGCGTTTCATCCTCAGACCAATGGTCAAACTGAGAGAACAAACCAGACATTGGAGACTTATCTAAGATGCTTTGTGTCTGCTGATCAGGATGACTGGGTCTCTTTTTTGCCTTTGGCTGAGTTTGCTCTTAATAATAGGGCTAGCTCTGCCACTTTGATGTCTCCATTTTTCTGTAATTCTGGGTTTCACCCTCGATTTTCTTCGGGACAGACGGAGGCTTCTGTCTGTCCAGGTGTTGACTCTGTTGTGGAGCGTATGCAACAGATTTGGGACCAGGTAGTGGAGAGGTTGTCCCTCTCTCAGGAGAGGGCCCAGCGGTTTGCTAACCGGCATAGGACTGATGGTCCTCGGTTTAAAGTGGGGGACTTGGTCTGGTTGTCCTCAAGAAATATTCCTATGAGAGTGGCATCTCCTAAATTTAAGCCTAGGTTCATTGGACCTTATAAGATCATGGAGATTCTTAATCCTGTTTCTTTTCGTTTGCTTCTTCCAGGGACATTTAAGATCCATAACGTGTTCCACAAGTCCTTGTTGAAGAGGTTTGTTGAGCCAATGGTTCCTACTACTGTGCCTCCTGACCCTGTTTTGGTTGAGGGCAATCTGGAGTATGTGATTGAGAAAATATTGAATTCTCGTTTTTCTAGACGGAAACTCCAGTATTTGGTTAAATGGAGAGGTTATGGTCAGGAAGACAATTCTTGGGTGTTTGCTTCGGACATCCATGCTAGGAGACTCATCCGTGCTTATCATAGAACTCATCCTGAACGACCTGGTTGCTCAAATGAGGGTTCGGTGACCCCTCCTCAAGGGGGGTACTGTTGTGAATAGGCTGGAAATGAGTTCTGAGCAGAAACTCCCTCTGGTGGTTACAAACGGTACTGGACTGTCCAGTGAAGATTGTGAAGATTGGGAATCAGGTGTTACTGACTGGTCTTATATAAGGGAGTCGCCTTCCCATCAGGGTTGCCGGTGATCAATTGTTCTGGTCTCAATCCTTGATTCCTGTTTCCTTGGTAGCCTGCTGTGTCGTGTCTGAATCTCCTGCTAACAGATAAGACATTTTCTTCTTTTTGTTTTTATGCTTGATTTTTGCATTTTGTCCTGCACTTCTGTGGGGGCCTTCAGGGTCCCTTCTGGGGGCTTTTGCCCTCTCAGTTCAGTTCAGCCACTGATGTTTGTACATTTGCTTTTTCCAGTTTTTTCAGTGGCTGCTGTTTTGTTTTTGGTTACACCAGAGAACTAATTTAGGTGGTAGAGGTCGTGTGATCTCAGGTGTTTTTGAAATTAGTAGACTTGGTGCTTTTCAGGGTTTTTTGGGATTGCAGTAAGTGCCCTTCCTATCCTTTTCTATTTAGTAAGTTTGGGCCCCAACGTTTGCTCATACTATTTTCTGTCTGTGTCAGTATTTCTTCTTGTCTAACCGCCATTACATGTTTGGGGGCTTTCTATGTTCTTTGGGGATCTGCTCCAGGGCAGATAGCTTTCCTCTTTCTATCTTTAGGTGTAGTTAGTTTCTCAGGCTGTGACGAGGCGTCTAGGACCAACGTAGGAACGCTCCACGGCTGCCTCTAGTTGTGGTGGTTAGTCAGGGTACTGCAATCTCATAGTTTCCAACTGCTCTGGTGTATTTCCTTTTTCGCCTGCTCTCCTCAGCTACCAAATCATAACACTAACCCTTAGAATAAACAGTGACACCAGAATTCTTTAAATGGTTATGGCCACAGCAGCCTTTATGAAAACAAACATACAATAAAAACCTCAAAGAATAAATAACATTAATACGCATTGAGGAGTCCTTAAAGTTCCCAAAATCTGGTGATTACCAAACATAAAAGTGAACATAAAATATACCATCAATTACTCCCAGCTGTTACCCCACTGGCTCGGGAGCACCATAACCACAAGGGTTCCAATGTTCACTTGAATTTCCTGGGGATCCGAAAAACCCTTGCCGAAACTCCCCTCCACATTTCACCAGATCCAGAACCATATTAAATTCCAAAAAGAGGAATCCATATCCCAATAGACCCCTCAAACCAATTTATAACCAACTTCAAGGAACAGCAACAATGAGGGCCTTCGACCACCTCAGAGGCCCGAGACCCCCCCTGCACTGAAATGCCATGGCCCTTTCAATACCATCTTGTAAACCAAGTGCCCAGAGGTCACTACCCACAATATTCAAATGAAACCCGTCTGACAACCAAAAATCATCCTCCCCTTTCTCCAACTCAAAATGCCGAACCGAAACACCCCCGTTCCTACAAACAAAAACTGGACACTGCCCTGTTTACCTTTATTCTGGCCTTATTGATCTTCTTCACTGACCTCGCATTCTGCCAACTTTTACGCGGCATGATCTCTGACCACACTGTGATCATCCCCGAATACGACATCTAAAGCCGTAAAAAATCATGCTTTATGTCTTTCACCAACTCCCTAAAAGGCCAAACCCCAAGATCATTACCACCCACATGTAAATCCAGAATGTCGGGAGCCCTGACCAACCGAGCACTGTTGTGAACCTCCTGTAACACCATGTTCCAACCCATTCCTCTAAAATCGAGTCACGTGATCACCACCATACTCCTGGGAAAACCGAGCTGTCTACACTCCTTCCTCACGTCAGTTCGCAGCGCTCCCCAATGGACGTACGAATGGCCGAGAATCCAAACTAACAACTGATTGGAACCTGAAACGAAACACAAGACTTTGAAACACCCGACTGCTCAACAAAATAACTTTTTAAATGAAGACCTTCAGCCCTCAAATTCCACAATTAATGCCTGAGGCCTAACGTAACTGTGATAACACCTAGGACCCCTCCTCTCGATCCCCTGTACAGCTTCCGCACCAAGCCCACACACTGCCGCCTCTGTCGCTGCCCCAATGCAAAACAAATGAGGTGCAAAGCGCGATTCATCCAAACCCATCAACTGCAAACCCTTTCTGAATACTGCCATAAACTGGTACATGGACAAGAAAGACCCGTCTATGTGACACAACAAGGGACCTTCTCGACTGGGTTGAAAATCACTAAACAGCTGAAGGCACCTCACTGGACACATAAAAGAATCCTTTACCGGTCCCAAAACTACTTGCTTACCCTTGCCCCCCTGATCGGTCTTCGACCTTTGTATCCAAAACTCTAAGCCATTAGATATAACCACCACATCGTTAGCCGGGAGTCCTCCAAATTTGTTTTTGCTAGGCGATACCGCTTCCCCAACTCTCAAAGCCCCAAAAAAGGCAAGGGAAAACGCTAACCTAAAAAGGCAAACCTCAAACTCCAAGCTACATAACATTCCCAACACCCCCCAGTCTCTCTTATAAACCGAAAGAAACAGGATGTGTTGTGAATGTGTTAGAAATGAATTCTGAGCGGGAGCTCCCTCTGGTGGTTACAAACAGTACTGAACCATTCAATGAAGATTTTGAAGATTGGCGATCAGGAGTTACTGACTGGTCTTATATAAGGGAGGTTCCCTCCCATCAGGGTTGCCGGTGATCAATTGTTCTTGTCTCAACTTTTGTTCCTGGTTCACTTGGAAGCCTGCTGTGTCTTGCCTGCATCTTCTGCTAACAGATAAGATATCTTCTGCTTGTATTTTTGTGCTTGCTTTTTGCATTGTTTCCTGCACTCTTGTGGAGGTCAGCCAGGTCCCCTTCGGGGGCTTGTGCTCCTCTCAGTTTATCTGAGCCTCTGTTATTTGTTCATTTGCCTTTTCCAGTTTTTTCAGTTGCTGCGGCTTAGTTTTGTTACACCAGAGAACTAATTTAGGTGGTAGAGGTCGTGTGATCTCAGGTGTTTTCGTAATTAGTAGAGTTGGTACTTTTAGGGTTTTTTGGGATTGCGGAAGTGTCCTTCCTATCCTTTTCTGTCCAGGTAGATTGGGCCCCAACGTTTGCTCATACTATTTCTGTCTGTGTCTGTATTTCCCCTTGTCTAACCGCCATTACATGTTTGGGGGCTTCCTATGTTCTTTGGGATCTGCTCCGGGGCAGATAGTTTTCCTCTTCCTATCTTTAGGTGTAGTTAGCTTCTCAGGCTGTGACGAGGCGTCTAGGACCAACGTAGGTACGCTCCACGGCTGCCTTTAGTTGTGGTGGTTAGTCAGGGTACTGCAATCCAGTAGATTCCAACCTCTCTGGTGTATTGCCGTTTTTGCCTGCTCTCCTCAGTTACCAAAACATAACAAAGATGCCTAGCGTCCCCGTGACTATTTCCCCTCCGAAAACCTCTTACTGCCTGCTTCACCAAAAACATTTTAGTCAAATCCTGCTGACCCTGTAAATTAAAACCAAAGACCAAAGTTGCCATAATCCGCAAGACCTTTGCCGATGACCAGCCTTCCGCCGCCCGGCGACTTAACCACAAAAGCAATACACCTACCTGATCATCAACCATAAATTGACCCTCGCTTGCTGCCAAACATCCCTCCCATAAATACCATACTGACTGGTATGCCGCCCAGGTCTTAGGAGCCAAAGAAGACCTAATCAGGGACTTTGCGGCCCGGAGACCACACTCCAATGCTCCGCTGGGCACTCCAGCCACTCAACCTCCGCCTCTGGAGCCAATAACCAAAAATGACCCCACTGTAAACGAGAAAGTGAATCAGCAATGGCATTCCGAACCCCTGGTACGTGAGACGCCGTTACATCTGCATTTATCGACAAGCACATCAGGACCAACTGTCAAAGAACTCAAATCACTGGGGCTGACGATGCATTGAGACTATTAATTGTGCACACCACCCCCATGTTGTCACAATTAAAACACACCCATCTGTCCCGAAACTCCTGTTTCCACAAATGCATAGCCACCAAAATGAGAAAGATTTCCAACAGTGCAACATTTTAACCAAACCTGATGTAACGCAATCCTCTGGCCATTTTGTTGCACACCACTGGCCCCTAAGGTATGCTCCAAAACCAATTCCTCCTGCTGCATCCGTAAACAAATCCAAAGTGCAATTATCCACCGCCCTTTCCATGAGCAACGAATAGTGATTATATTGCTCCAAAAATTTACCCCAAACCACCAAATCTGCTTTGTGTTCCGCTGACAGCCGGACAAAGTGGCGAGGAGCTCGAACTCCCACAGTAGAGCTAGTCAACCTCTGTGAAAAAACTCTCCCCATCGGGATAATCCAGCAAGCAAAGTTTAGCATACCTAGCAGCAACAGAAGTTTAAGCAGAGACAGGTTCTTTAAACGTTGCGTCCTAGCCACTTCCTCCCTCAACACTACCACCTTCTCCTCCTGTAATCTGAATTCCCAATTGATGGTATCAATGACAATGCCCAAAATACGCAGGCACATACTTGGACCTTCTGTTTTCCTTGGGGCTAGTGGCACTCCGAAACACTCGGCCACCCACTCAGTCGCCTTCAAAATGGTTTCCCAGCAAACTGAATCACTCGGACCAATGCACAAAAAATCATCCAAATAGTGAATCAGAGAATCAAAACCTGAAACATCACAGACAACCCATTCCAAAGAAGCACTGAAAGCCTCAAAGAAAGCACACGATAAAGAACAACCCATAAGCCCATAGGCAAACATCTATCAATGAAAAACTCCCCTTTCCAATAACAACCCAACAATTTAACACTCTCCGGATGTACCGGCAACAACCAAAACGCAGATTCAATATCTGTCTTCGCCATCAGTGTCCCCTTACCACACCTACTAACCCATTGTGCTGCTTCATCAAATGACATATAGATCACAGGGCAAAGCTCAGGATCAATCCCGTCATTCACAGACATGCCCCGGGGATACGAGAAATGATGAATGAGCCAAACTTATTTGGCTCCTTCTTAGGCACAACCCCCAGGGTAGAGATCACCAAATCCTCAAATGGAGGGTCACTACATGGACCTGCCATACGGCCCAAAACGACCAAGTTACCCAACTTCTCCGAAACCACGTCCCCATATGTATATCTCTGCCAACCAAAGATTTTTAAGAACTTGTGGGATGACAAACAGAAGAGCTGGAATTACAAAACCATCCTCAAAACCTGACAACAACAATTCCGCCTTGCCTCTATCCGGATATCTATTTAGATAAGAGACCATCTCCACAAGTTTCACTGGTGTCTTGTTATGTTTTGGTAGCTGAGGAGAATAAGCAAAAACGGCAATACACCAGAGAGGCTGGAACCTATTGGATTGCAGTAACCTGAACTAACCTCACAACTATAGGTAGCCGTGGAGCATTCCTACGTTGATCCTAGACGCCTCGTCACAGCCTGAGAGATAACTACACCTAAAGGCAGAAAGATGAAAGCTATCTGCTCCGGAGCAGATCCCCAAAGAAAATAGGAAGCCCCCAAACATGTAATGGCGGTTAGACGAGAAGAAGCATGGACACAGACAGAAAATAGAATGAGCAAACGCTGGGGCCAAATCTGTCTAGACAGAAAAGTACAGGAAAGGATACTCACAGCAATCCAAAAAAACCCCTAAAAAATACCAACTCTTCCGATTGCAAAAACACCTGAAATCACACGATCTCTACCACCTAATCAGATCTCTGGTGTAACAAAACTAAGCGGCAGCCACTGAAAAAACAGGAATAAGCAAATGAACAAACAACAGTGGCTCTAGATAAACTGAGAGGAGCACAAGCCCCCAGAGGTGACCCGGCTGACCTCCACAGAAGTGCAGGGAACAATGCAAAAAGCAAGCACAAAAATAAAAGCAGAAAATATCTTATCTGATAGCAGAAGATGCAGGCAAGACTCAGCAAACTTCCAAATAAACCAGGAACCACAATTGAGACAAGAACAATTGATCACCGGCAACCATCATGGGAGGGAACCTCCCTTATATCAGACCAGTCCGTAATCCCAGATTGCCATTCCTCGCTGAAAGGTTCAGTACTGTCTGTAACCACCAGAGGGAGCCTCTGCTCAGAAACCATCTCTAGCACATTCATAACAGTACCCCCCTTGAGGAGGGGTCACCGAACCCACACTTGTGCAACCAGGCCGATCAGGATGAGCTCTGTGATACGCACGGATCAGTCTCCTAGCATGGATGTCCGAAGCAAACACCCAAGAATTGTCCTCCTGAACATAACCTCTCCACTTAACCAAATACTGGAGTTTCTGTCTAGAAAAACGAGAATCCAATATTTTCTCAACCACATACTCCAGATTTCCCTCAACCAAAACAGGGTCAGGAGGCGCAGTCATAGGAACCACTTGCTCGACAAACCTCTTCAATAAGGACTTGTGGAACACGTTATGGATCTTAAATGTCCCTGGAAGAAGCAAACGGAAGGAAACGGGATTAAGAATCTCCATGATCTTATAAGGTCCAATGATCCTAGGCTTAAACTTTAGAGATGCAACCCTCATAGGGATATTTCTTGAGGACAACCAAACCAAGTCCCCCACTTTAAACCGAGGACCATCAGTCCTATGCCGGTTGGCAAAACCGTTGGGCCTTCTCCTGAGAGAGAGACAACCTCTCCACTACCTGGTCCCAAATCTGCTGCATTCGCTCCACAACAGAGTCAACACCTGGACAGACAGAAGCCTCCGCCTGTCCCTAAGAAAATCGAGGGTGAAACCCAAAATTGCACAAAAATGGAGACATTAAGGTGGCAGAGCTAGCCCTATTATTAAGAGCAAACTTAGCCAAAGGCAAAAAAGAGACCCAGTCATCTTGATCAGCAGACACAAAGCATCTCAGATAAGTCTCCAATGTCTGGTTTGTTCTCTCAGTTTGTCCATTGGTCTGAGGATGAAAAGCAGAGGAGAAAGATAATTGAACACCAAGTTTAGAACCAAATGTCCTCCAAAATCTGGAAACAAACTGGACTCCTCTGTCAGACACAATGTTCTCGGGAATGCCATGTAACCGAACCACGTGCTGAAGGAACAAAGGCACCAATTCGGAGGAAGAAGGCAACTTAGGTAATGGCAAAAGATGTATCATCTTGGAAAACCTATCACAGATTACCCAGATAACGGTCATTCTCTGAGAAACAGGGAGGTCGGAAATAAAATCCACAGAGATATGGGTCCATGGCCTCTTGGGCACAGGTAATGGCATTAACAAACCACTAGAGCGAGAGCAAGGCTTGGAGCGAGAGCAAGTCCCACAGGACTGCACAAATTCCCTGACGTCACGAGACAAAGTAGGCCACCAAAAGGACCAACTCACCAAGTCTCTGGTACCAAAAATCCCGGGATGACCAGCCAACGCGGAACAATGAATCTCAGACATCACACTCTGTTTCCACTGGTCTGGGACAAACAATTTCCCAATAGGGCAGCGCTCAGGTTTATCCTCCTGACACCCTTCCAGAGCCAGTCTCAAATTGGGCGAGATGGCGGAAAGAACTACACCCTCTTTCAAAATAACAGTAGGATCAGATAACTCAGGAGAGTCCGCAAAGAAACTCCTCGAGGGCATCCGCCTTAACATTCTTAGTGCCAGGAAGAAAAGAAATCACAAAATTAAAACGTGTGAAAAACAAGGCCCACCTGGCCTGTCTAGGATTAAGTCGCTTGGCTGATTCGAGATAAACCAGATTCTTATGGTCCGTGAGGACCACCACCTGATGTTTGGCTCCTTCCAGCCAATGTCTCCAATCTTCAAAGGCCCACTTCATGGCCAATAACTCCCGATTACCCACGTCATAATTACGTTCAGTTGGAGAAAATTTTCGAGAGAAAAAGGCACAAGAGTTACTCTTAGAGGTCTCTGGATCTTTTTGGGACAAAACGGCACCTGCCCCAATTTCAGAGGCATCAACCTCCACCTGAAACGGTAGAGAAACATCAGGCTGCCGTAGAACAGGAGCAGAAGTGAATCTCTGCTTAAGTTCCTGAAACGCAGAGACTGCCTCAGGAGGCCAATTTACCACATCAGAACCCTTTTTGGTCAAATCAGTCAATGGTTTAACAATACCGGAGAAATTACCAATAAATTTACGATAAAAATTGGCAAAACCCAAAAATCTCTGAAGAGCCTTTAATGAAGTAGGTTGGACCCAATCACAGATGGCCTGAACCTTGACCGGGTCCATTTCAATAACAGACGGAGACAAAATGAATCCCAGAAATGAGACCTTCTGTATGCCAAAAAGACACTTTGATCCCTTCACATACAGTGCATTCTCTCTCAAAATCTGGAACACAGTCCGAACATGTTTCACATGAGAGTCCCAGTCATTGGAAAAAATCAAGATATCATCCAAATAAACAATCAAAAATTTATCCACAAAATCCCTGAAAATATCATTCATGAAGGATTGGAAGACGGAAGGAGCATTATTGAGCCCAAAGGGCATCACTAGGTACTCAAAATGCCCCTCTGGGGTATTAAACGCCATCTTCCATTCATCCCCGTGCTTAATGCGAATAAGGTTATACGCCCCCCTGAGGTCAAGCTTGGTAAACCAACTAGCACTTTTCACCCTGGAAAACAGGTCAGAAATCAAGGGTAACGGATATTGATACTTCACAGTGATCTTATTCAAGAGACGATAATCAATACACGGCCTCAATGAACCATCCTTTTTGGCCACAAAGAAAAAACCAGCACCCAAGGGTAAAGAGGATGGTCTCATATGACCCTTCTCCAATGACTCCTTGATATAAGATCGCATAGCATCGTGTTCATAGCATCGTGTTCAGGTACAGACAAGTTAAAAAGGCGACCTTTAGGAAATTTACCACCAGGCACTAATTCAATAGCGCAATCATAGCTCCTGTGAGGGGGCAAGGATGCAGATTTACTTTCACTAAATACATCCGAAAAATCAGTCAAAAAGTCAGGAACATCCTGAGACTGGGGAGAGGCAGAAAAAACAGGAGTGTCGGCATTAACACATTGGCAGCCCCAACTGGTCACAGACACAGATTTCCAATCCAAAACAGGATTATGAGACTGTAACCAAGGGAAACCTAGTACAATAATGTCATGCAGATTATACAGCACCAGAAATTTGCAAGTCTCCTGATGATCTGGTTCAACCCTCATTATCACCTGAGTAGAAAACTGGGGTTTATTCTCTGCCAAAGGGGTAGAATCAATGCCCAGTAGGGGAATAGACTTCCGCAGAGGTATCATTGGAAACCCACAACGTTTGGCAAAGTCAAAATCCATCAGGTTAATAGCTGCTCCCGAATCAACAAAAGCCTGAGCAGAAAATGTGGACAGGGAGCAAATCAGGGTAACAGTCAACAGAAATTTAGTCTGAACACTACCCAAGACAACTGAGTGTGCAAAACGTCTTCCCCGCCTAGGGCAGACCGAAATAGCATGAGAGGCGTCACCACAGTAGAAACATAACCCATTGCGCTTTCGAAACTCATGACGCTGTGCTTCAGAAGTCACTATATCACACTGCATGGGCTCAGAAGCTGGCTCACAAGGCAACACTATCTCACGCATACCTCTGCGCTCACGCAAACGTCTGTCAATTTGAATAGCCAATGACATAGAATCATTGAGACCAGAGGGAGCAGGGAATCCCACCATAACATCCTTTACATTCTCTGACAGCCCCTTCCGAAAAAGGGCTGCCAAAGCATCACCATTCCATTTGGTCAGGACTGCTGACTTTCGGAATTTCTGACGGTACAACTCAGCGTCTTCAAGACCCTGATTTAATGTCAACAAGGTTTTTTCAGCTTGATCAGTGACATTAGGTTCATTGTACAATAACCCCAGAGCCAGAAAAAATACATCAACATCATTCAAAACAGGATCTCCAGGTGTCAGGGAAAAAGCCCAATCCTGAGGGTCGCCGCGCAGGAGAGAGATGACAATTTGAACCTGCTGTGCTGCGTTCCCTGAGGACTTAGGCTTTAAGGCAAAAAACAACTTAGTTATTTTTGAAATTCAGAAATTTAGCCTGATCCCCCAAAAACAAATCTGGCATGGGAATCCTAGGTTCCACAACCGGCAACCCAGCAAGATAGGTAGCAATACTCCGAACCTCAGTGGCAAGCTGATCCACATGGCCAGACAACCGTGCAAGCTCCATTGAGAGAAAAAAAAATCCTCCTCAGCACCCAGAGAAAAAGGGCCGGTGATACTGTTATGTTTTGGTAGCTGAGGAGAATAAGCAAAAACGGCAATACACCAGAGAGGCTGGAACCTATTGGATTGCAGTAACCTGAACTAACCACACAACTAGAAGTAGCCGTGGAGCGTTCCTACGTTGATCCTAGACGCCTCGTCACAGCCTGAGAGATAACTACACCTAAAGGCAGAAAGATGAAAGCTATCTGCTCCGGAGCAGATCCCCAAAGAAAGCAGGAAGCCTCCAAACATGTAATGGCGGTTAGACAAGAAGAAGCACGGACACAGACAGAAAATAGAATGAGCAAACGCTGGGACCAAATCTGTCTAGACAGAAAAGTACAGGAAAGGATACTCACTGCAATCCAAAAAAACCCTAAAAAATACCAATTCTTCTGATTGCAAAAACACCTGAGATCACACGATCTCTACCACCTAATCAGATCTCTGGTGTAACAAAACTAAGCCGCAGCCACTGAAAAAACAGGAAAAAGCAAATGAACAAACAACAGTGGCTCCAGATAAACTGAGAGGAGCACAAGCCCCCGGAGGGGACCCGGTTGACCTTCACAGAAGTGCAGGGAACAATGCAAAAAGCAAGCACAAAAATAAAAGCAGAAAATATCTTATCTGATAGCAGAAGATGCAGGCAAGACTCAGCAAACTTCCAAATGAACCAGGAACCACAATTGAGACAAGAACAATTGATCACCGGCAACCATCATGGGAGGAACCTCCCTTATATCAGACCAGTCTGTGATCCCAGATTGCCATTCCTCGCTGAAAGGTTCAGTACTGTCTGTAACCACCAGAGGGAGCCTCTGCTCAGAAACCATCTCTAGCACATTCATAACAGTGTCTCCTCTTTGGGTATTTTTGCCCCCTGCTTTAGGCTTGTTTTTCTTAAAACATCTGGCGGCCCTGTGTGAGGAGCCACTGCAATGCGAGCAGAGATTCTTGAATTTACAGCTAGCTCCAAACTTACTCTGGCTTTCATTAAACTACCAGCATAAGCCCGATTTTTGTACACCCGACTGACCTGATTTTCCTGCAGTCCATTGTGTACTGAACTGGCTATTGTATTGGCCGCCTCCCCCGGCCTCCCCATAAAAGGAATAGCTGAACCTAGTGCGAGCCATGACACACAACCGAAGACCTATGTCTTTTTGATCCCACCAAATCGCAGGCCTAACTGCTTTCCTCTGCCGGAACTGCTCATCGTAATTGAGCCATGCTTGCCCCCCATAAATCCTATTTGCCTCACCAGTGGAGTCCATATAACAAAATAGGGGAGAGCAGTTCTCCGGCGCCTTCTCTCTTATAACACTTGCCAAATGACGAAAGCTTTAAGCCAATTGACAAACATTTGAGGGATCAGGCGCCACTGGCGATTCTCCTTATCCTCCTTCTTACTGTCATCCTTCTTGCTTTTATCTAAATTAAATTTCTCTAGCGGAAGCAGAGAAAAAAATCTCAACTTATTTGTCCTTCCAGATTTTTTCCCTAACTTTTTTAAGATGAGCCCCCAACTGACCCTCAAAACAAACATAAACCTCCCCATGCGCCCTATTATCCAAATGCATCCTACACTCCTCTTTTTCCGTCTGCACTGACTCTGAAATGGGATCAGAAAGTCTACCCGACACCTCTGATGCCCTATTCGGCAAAACATACCTACTAACCTGCGGACCAACCCACGCCGCTAAATGCCCAGGTGCTGCCGCTCCCCCTTCCAAATGGGTGAGCAAATCCCTTACATTTTCAAGTATATCCCTTACTCCCACACTGGCCTAATCTGACCAAACCCCAACCCCGTCGCTTACAACCCCTGGCTCAACTACCTGACCCTCACCCAACCCAGGAGACATCAATATCTGAGGAAACAGACAAGACATTGAGTAATACTCACAGGGCGCGAGGGAGCTGTGACCCTTCCAGCCAGAAATCCGGTATCCCGACGTCCGTCCACTGTGCTGATCCGTCTCACTGTACCCTCAAGTGCCTGATGTCCGAAGCGTCATGCCCTTGTAGATGCTGCTGATACCCTGAGAAGCTGAAACTCATTGGAAAGGGGGGATCCAGTCAGACGTCCAGAACCAGCAAGCTGTGTCTGCGCTGGGGACCCTGCAGCACACAGCCCCTGTCCGATCTGCTTCTTAGCAAAGGGGCAGTGGCAGCCATAGATGCTCCAGCAGGAGCATCTAGAACCCCCCGCCAGGGAAGTGAAAGGGCCAATAACCCCGAAAATAGGGACATACCGCCGCCACAGAATCCTCTTGTCCAATCCCGCTGTTGTGAATGTGTTAGAAATGAATTCTGAGCAGAAGCTCCCTCTGGTGGTTACTGTCACGCTGTATAGCAGATATATATATGTGATGTCAGTAATCTATATCAAAAGGGCAACATACTATATAACATGCGCATAGATATATGATAACATAGAATTACCTGACAGAATGTCCAGTGGGTCAATACTGAATCCGTTATACGCTGTCTCCGGCTAGAGGGTGACCGGGGTCTATGCTGACCCTAAACTGGGGTCCTGACTAATCCCTCTACCTGGAGGTACTGTTAAAGGTACAGAGGTCCAGGCCACCAGCGTAAACCCTGTCTCCTATCAATCCCTGCCAACTGTAATCTAGTCCTAAGAAGGACCCTGATTACCACCAAAGGGAATGAACAGGTAACGGTTAATGAACAGAAAGACATACAAGAAAGACAAGAAATAAAGTAAATAAAGTCTTACATACAACACTCACACACAGTAGGAACACCTAAGGTCTCAGAGATAAACTATAAGCTATAAGAGTAAAAACAACTAAGGAGCTCTTAGCTTAAGTATTCTCAGAACCGCTCCAGTCTGCTAGACTACATGAATGCTTTCACCGGCGTCTAACACCCAGACTGGCAGGAATATAAAGGAAACTAATTAGAACATAATCAAAAGCAGCCGGGCGAGGCTGGACCTAGTCTTAGCAAAGAGCTAGGTAAAATTAACTCTCTCATTACCAAACACAAAGAAACAGCAGCTCAGCTGTGAGAAGTCAGAATGTGCAATCGCGACGATCTTCGTGGCGATGCACCCATGACAGTACCCCCCTTCTACGAGGGGCCTCCGGACCCTCATGACCAGGTCTGTCCGGGTAAGTTGTGTGAAAGGTCCGAACCAATCGATCTGCGTTAGCATCAGACGCAGGGACCCACGTCCTCTCCTCAGGACCATACCCCCTCCAATGAACTAAGTACTGAGGGGATCGGCGACTGAGACGTGAGTCAATGATTTTCGACCCATGAAATTCCACGTTATCATTGACTACCACTGAAGGAGGAGGTAGAGGTGACGGTATGACTGGTGCCACATACTTTTTAAGTAATGACTTGTGAAACACATTATGAATTTTAAACGTAGGAGGGAGGTCCAGACGAAATGCCACAGGATTAATTATGGAACTGATCCTGTACGGCCCGATGAATCTGGGACCCAACCTCCAGGAGGAAACTTTAAGTTTTATATTCCTGGTAGACAACCAAACCAGATCGTTCACCTTCAGATCTAGACCAGAAACTCTCCTCCTATCAGCCATCCGTTTGTAACGGTTCCCCGTAACCTTCAGTCTTAAGCGATCTGGAACTATCAGTCTCCCTGGAAGTCCCACAGGGGCGTCCCCCTGAGCCCCCAATACCTCCCCCTCAAGCTCAGAGCATACAGCTGACACTACAACTCCCTCCTGAGGAATAGGAACCGGATCATCCGTCTTCCCGGCCCCTGGGAAAGTACGAGATAAGGCATCAGGAAGCAACTTTATTGAGCAGTCATATGCGCGATGAGGAGGTAACTCTTTACACCCCTCCTCTGAGAACATCTCCCCAAAGTCCTCCAGAAAAGGAGGCAAAGTCCTAGGCACAACCGCACCGATGACCGTGCTCATGCAGTTATTCCTGCAAAATTCACCCCACTGGCTTATCTTTCTGGATTGCCAATCAATCACTGGGTTATGTTTAGCCAACCAAGGAAGTCCCAACACAATAGGAGTGGGTAGACCCTCCAACACATAACAAGACAATTGCTCTTTATGTATTGCCCCTACTCGAAGATCTATGTTATGAACAGCTTGTACCAAGCTACCTTGACCGAGAGGTCTAGAATCAATAGATACTATAGGGACCGGTTTGGCCAATACACTCAGTTGCATACCATGCACCTGGGCAAACCGAGCGTCCACCAGATTAGCCCCGGACCCACTATCAAGAAAAACAGAAATCCTCTCAGTTCTAGTACCAATCACCACCTCCGCAGGCACGAGAAACTGAGAGGGATTTGGGGACGAAATACACACTCCCAGGTTAACTCCTTTGCTCAAAGAGGCCCGGGATGGACACCCCCAACAAAATGTCCCTCTCTCCCGCAAAAGAAACACCTTCTAGTCTTGCGGTGCACCGCCGATTCCCTCCTACAAAAAGATGTCCCTCCCAACTGCATGGGCTCCTCAGAACAGACCAGGGGAACCTCAGTATAAGGGACTTTAGTAGTAGGTGGAGTCATCACAGGAGGCGGAGTTACCTCGCGTCTTCCCCGAAGTCGTCTATCAATGCGAATAGCGAGGGCCATAGCAGCCTCCAGTGATGGAGGAGAATCATACTGAGCCAACACATCTTTTAATTTGTCAGACAACCCTTGACAAAACTGGCTCCTAAGAGCTGGGTCATTCCACTGAGTATCTGTTGCCCATCTACGGAACTCAGAAGAATATTCCTCCGCTGGACGATTTCCTTGCCGTATTTTACGTAACTTTGTTTCAGCAAGGGAGACTCGATCCGGATCATCATATACCAGACCCAGGGCAGTAAAAAATCGATCCACTGACTGGAGATCTGGGGAGCCTGGAGGAATAGAGAACGCCCAAGATTGAGGGTCCCCTTGTAAGAGTGAGATAACAATTCCCACCCTCTGCTCTTCACTCCCAGATGACCGAGGCCGCAGCCGAAAGTACAATTTACATGCCTCCCGGAAAGTAAAAAATTTGTCCCGCCCACCAGTGAACCTGTCCGGGAGAGCAACCTTAGGTTCAGATCTGGTTTGCTCCGGGGGGACAAAACCTTGGACTTAATGTCTGCCAACTCCATGGACAACCCCTGCAACTGCCGGGCCAGCTGGGCTACTGGATCCATGACAGCTGGGGAGAATCTTTAGTATGGGCCGGTGAAAATGTCACGCTGTATAGCAGATATATATATGTGATGTCAGTAATCTATATCAAAAGGGCAACATACTATATAACATGCGCATAGATATATGATAACATAGAATTACCTGACAGAATGTCCAGTGGGTCAATACTGAATCCGTTATACGCTGTCTCCGGCTAGAGGGTGACCGGGGTCTATGCTGACCCTAAACTGGGGTCCTGACTAATCCCTCTACCTGGAGGTACTGTTAAAGGTACAGAGGTCCAGGCCACCAGCGTAAACCCTGTCTCCTATCAATCCCTGCCAACTGTAATCTAGTCCTAAGAAGGACCCTGATTACCACCAAAGGGAATGAACAGGTAACGGTTAATGAACAGAAAGACATACAAGAAAGACAAGAAATAAAGTAAATAAAGTCTTACATACAACACTCACACACAGTAGGAACACCTAAGGTCTCAGAGATAAACTATAAGCTATAAGAGTAAAAACAACTAAGGAGCTCTTAGCTTAAGTATTCTCAGAACCGCTCCAGTCTGCTAGACTACATGAATGCTTTCACCGGCGTCTAACACCCAGACTGGCAGGAATATAAAGGAAACTAATTAGAACATAATCAAAAGCAGCCGGGCGAGGCTGGACCTAGTCTTAGCAAAGAGCTAGGTAAAATTAACTCTCTCATTACCAAACACAAAGAAACAGCAGCTCAGCTGTGAGAAGTCAGAATGTGCAATCGCGACGATCTTCGTGGCGATGCACCCATGACAGTTACAAACAGTACTGAACCATTCAATGAGGATTGGCAATCAGGAGTTACAGACTGGTCTTATATAAGGGAGGTTCCCTCCCATCATGGTTGCCGGTGATCAATTGTTCTTGTCTCAACTGTGGTACCTGGTTCACTTGGAAGCTTGCTGAGTCTTGCCTGCATCTTCTGCTATCAGATAAGATTTTTTCTGCTTTTATTTTTGTGTTTGCTTTTTGCATTGTTCCCTGCACTTCTGTGGAGGTAAGCCAGGTCCCCTCCGGGGGCTTGTGCTCCTCTCAGTTTATCTGAGCCACTGTTATTTGTTCATTTGCCTTTTCCAGTTTTTTCAGTGGCTGCGGCTTAGTTTTGTGACACCAGAGAACTAATTTAGGTGGTAGAGGTCATGTGATCTCAGGTGTTTTTGAAATTAGTAGAGTTGGTATTTTTTAGGGTTTTTTGGATTGCAGTAAGTGTCCTTCCTATCCTTTTCTTTCTAGGAAGATTGGGCCCCAACGTTTGCTCATACTATTTTCTGTCTGTGTCTGTATTTCCTCTTGTCTAACTGTCATTACATGTTTGGGGGCTTCCTATGTTCTTTGGGGATCTGCTCCGGGGCAGATAGCTTTCCTCTTTCTATCTTTAGGTGTAGTTAACCTCTCAGGCTGTGACGAGGCGTCTAGGACCAACGTAGGAACGCTCCACGGCTGCCTTTAATTGTGGTGGTTAGTCAGGGTACTGCAATCCAGTAGATTCCAACCTCCCTGGTGTATTGCCGTTTTTGCCTGCTCTCCTCAGCTACCAAATCATAACACCCGCTGTCAATCAGTGCAGAAGAGGCGGGCCGCCTGACAGGAGCATCGCTGCGGCGACTCCCCCGTGACGTCACTCGTCCCACAGCGACAGCGCTGCAGCGCTGAGGCTCTCCAGGACCTGTTCCACATCAGACATGGTAAGCTGTGTGTGTGGGGTGACCAAACTCGACCCCAGAGAGTGGGAACTGAGGGGTGCCCCACACATAACTTGGCCATATAAATGACCGCACAAGGTACCATCCCACTAACAAATGCCCCCACCTACTCCAACCCATTGTCATGCCAGCCTCCGCCCACACCGTGGGTAGGGGGGTGGACGGCTCCGCTGCGGCCTTTACTGTATCTGTACGTATCTGTGTATGTTTGTTTACATGCGTGTCTGCATATTGTATATGTGCATATCTGCGTACCATGTGTATATGTGCATGTCTGAGTATGTATTCATATCTGCGTACCATGTATACATGTCTGCGTACTGTGTATGTGCATGTTTGCATAGTGTGTGCATGTCTAAGTATTGTATGTGTGTGTGCATGTCTGCTGACTGTGTGTATGTGTGCGTACTATGTGTGTGCATGTCTGCATGCTGTGTGTGTGTGTGCATGCCTGCGTGCTGTGTGTGTGCAAGTCTGAGTATTATATGCATGTCTGCGTACTGTGTGCGTGTGCATGTTTGTGCACTGTTTGTGTGCATGTTTGCGTACTGTGTGTGTGTGTGTGCATGTCTACGTATTATATGTGCAGTCTGCGTACTGTGTGTGTGTACTGTGTGCGTGCATGCTGCATATGTGAAGGATGAGGGGGCAGGCTGGGCCTTGTGTTGTATACCTATATTTCTCTGCCGTATCTGTGCATCATTAATCTTGGTATGTGTTAAAGAGGCCCAATGAGACTCTATCGCCTGCACAAAAACCTGTAGCCGGCCCTGCATAGATTAATGGCACCGCTCTATCGCTGAAATAAAAGAAAACCACTGGAGTGGTGCTTTAAGTGTGCTGAATGTCTGTGGAGAAAAATCACATTTGGTAGAAGACTTCATCCATTATACTGTAATTTATGCTTAAAATATATACCGTAACTCAGTTCTTCACATTGCTATAGACACTTTGACACTTTTCACTTTCTCTTTATTCCTAATGTGCAGGCCCCCTACAACAATCCTTAGTGTTTACTCATCTAGTCACTCACTTCAAAGAAAAAGCTGACAATATTCAACAGGAAATGATCTTCTAAACCTTTAATAGCATTGATCTCCTTCTTTCCCGCACTTCATCTAGTACAGTCATGGCCAAAAGTTTTGAGAATGACACAAATATTATATTTTCACATGATCTGCTGCCTCTGGTTTTTATGTGTGTTTGACAGATGTTTTTATCACAGACAGAAATATAATAATTGTAAATATATGAGTAACAAAAGCTTATATTGACAGTTAGAATGAGTTAATGCAGCAAGTCAATATTTGCAGTGTTGACCCTTCTTCTTCAGGACCTCTGCAATTCTCCCTGGCATGCTCTCAATCAACTTCTGGACCAAATCCACACTGATATCAGTCCATTCTTGCACAATCAATGCTTTCATTTTGTCAGAATTTTTAGGTTTTTGTTTGTCCACCCGTCTCTTGATGATTGACCACAAGTTCTCAATGGGATTAAGATCTGGGGAGTTTCCAGGCCATGGACCCAAAATCTCTATGTTTTGTTCCCTGAGCCATTTAGTTATCACCTTTGCTTTATGGCAAGGTGCTCCATCATGCTGGAAAAGGCATTGTTGATCGCCAAACTGCTCTTGGAGGGTTGGGAGAAGTTGCTCTTGGAGGACATTCTGGTACCATTCTTTATTCATGGCTTTGTTTTTAGGCAAGACTGTGAGAGAGCCGATTCCCTTGGCTGAGAAGCAACCCCACACATGAATGGTTTCAGGATACTTAACAGTTGGCATGAGACAAGACTGGTGGTAGCGCTCACCTTGTCTTCTCCAAATGAGGCGTTTTCCTGATCTCCCAAACATCGAAAAGGGGATTCATCAGAGAAAATAACTTTACCCCAGTCCTCAGCAGTCCACTGCCTGTACCTTTTGCAGAATATCAGTCTGTCCATGATGTTTTTTCTGGAGAGAAGTGGCTTCTTTGCTGCCCTCCTTGAGACCAGGCCTTGCTCCAAGAGTCTCCGCCAAACAGTGCGTGCAGATGCACTCACACCTGCCTGCTGCCATTCCTGAGCAAGCTCTGCACTGCTGGTAGCCCGATCCCGCAGCTGAAACACTTTTAAGAGACGGTCCTGGCGCTTGCTGGTCTTTCTTGGGCGCTCTGAAGCCTTTTTGGCAACAATGGAACCTCTCTCCTTGAAGTTCTTGATGATGCGATAGATTGTTGACTGAGGTGCAATCTTTCTAGCTGCGATACTCTTCCCTGTTAGGCCATTTTTGTGCATTGCAATGATGATTGCACGTGTTTCTTTAGAGATAACCATGGTTAACAGAAGAGAAACAATGATGCCAAGCACCAGCCTCCTTTTAAAGTGTCCAGTGGTGTCATTCTTACTTAATCATGACAGATTGATCTCCAGCCATGTCCTCATCAACACCCACACCTGTGTTAATGGAGCAATCACTGAAAAGAGGTTAGCTGGTCCTTTTAAGGCAGGGCTGCAATGATGTTGAAATGTGTTTTGGGGATAAAGTTCATTTTCTAGCCAAATATTGACTTTGCAAGTAATTGCTGTTAAGCTGATCACTCTTTATAACATTCTGGAGTATATGCAAATTGCCATTAGAAAAAGTGAAGCAGTAGACTTTGTAAAAATTAATATTTGTGTCATTCTCAAAACTTTTGGCCATGACTGTACACTTTCTACCTTGGCTGTCACTCACTACCCATCTGAATTAAATGCTTTACCTCTTTGTCTCCTAGTACCTTTCCTTCCACTTCCAAACATGCCATCATGACCCCAATGTAAAAAAAACATCTCTTGTCCCATTGTGTTCTGTTAAATACAGACCTGTAACCTTTATCTCCAAACTCTGGAACACGTTGTCTGCTTTTGCCTAATTTGCTATGTCTCTTATACAATACAATCTACTAAAGAGTTACTTACTAAAGTCTCTATCTAGTGAGAGCTAAATCTAATGGTCAATTCTCCCATCTTATTCATCTGGATGTCTCTGCAACATCTGGAACCATTCACCACCAGCTCCTCCTCAATATGCTCCGCTCTATTGGGCTCAAGCATACTGCTTTCACTTGGTCCTCCTCCTCCCTTTATGACTACTTCTTCACTGTATCTTTTGCTGGCTCTTCTTCCGCTCCTCTTCCCCTTACAGTTGAGGTTCCTCAAGGTCTAACCCTGGGTCTCCTTCTTGTTTCTCTATATAATGACCCTATTAGACAATCCATCAGCAGATTTAGCTATTAGTAGTATCCAGCGTTAGACTGGAGCACCTTGGGCCCACCAGAGAAATCATTCTTGAGGCCCACTATGTAGCTACATAGAAATAAATACAAGACCACCAATTGTGTGGTAAAACGCGTTAATATCTGGGTATAATATAAGGTAGTACACGTCATAATTATGTAGCAGGAGTTGGGGTAGCCCCCCCACATAGAATAAAAAGCAGTCCCCTCATAGAATACTGTATAATGTAGCCACCTCATAGAATATAATGTAGCCCCATCATAAAATATAAAGTAGCCCCCAAAAAATATAATGTAGCCCCCTCATAGAATATAATGCAGCCCCCTCATAGAATATAATGTAGACCCACCTCATATAGTATAATGTAGCCCCCACAGAATATAATGTAACCCCCACAGAATATAATGCAGCCCTCTCATAGGGTATAATGAATCCCCACTCATAGGGTATAATGCTGCCCACCTCATAGGGTATAATGCTGCCCACCTCATAGGGTAAAATGCTGCCCCCTCATAGGGTATAAAGCTTCTCCCTCATAGATTATAATGTTGCTCCCTCATAGGGTATAATGCTGCCCATGCCCCCTAGTACGGTATAATGCTGCCCATGCCCTCATAGGGTATAATGCTGCCCCCTCATAGGTTATAATGAAACCTGGACTCACTGAGATTATATATATATAATATAAAAACAAATTCTATACTCACCTCACCTCCTCGCTCCGATGCTGATTCCGGCGGCGGCTCTGCTCCAGTGTCAAGAGCTGCGCTGCCATCTGCTAGACAGCGTGTGCGCGATGAAGTGACGTGTAAGGAGGAGGCAGAGACCCTCGTTTGCCCCTCCCCCACATGGGACCCATGTGGCCCCTTTTATGTTATGTCTCGTGTGCATTTACTGTAGTATGTTTGTTCTTACTGTGTATGACAACACTTGTAATATGTTACCTATTCTTATTGTATTGCATTATGCTGTGCTCATACATTCTAGAGATAGGGACAGTAAGGAGTTAAAGAGTGGACTTGGCTAACAGCTCCAGGAGGATAGGAGTTCCTCTGTGGAGCTGAGTAGCCCAGGCACGTTTGCCCTGGGTAGGTGTGCAGCAACAGCTGGGGCATTGCCAGACCCCAGGAGGGGAAATAATATGTTGCCCCGGACATAAAAACAGCAACGCGGTCATTGCCAGACCCCAGGAGGGGATAGAATCTGTTGCCCTGGACTTAAAGATATAAACACGGGCCCCTGGACTCGGTAAGGTCCCCGCTGAAGGGACTTCAAGCATCCAGATTCCGGCGTAAGGACTACCGCCTCTTTCGGCCTCCATGGCTGTTGTGGATTCGGCCGTGGACGAAGCTAGGGAGATATCAGGAAGCCAGTGTTGGTACTTTATTAATCTCTGTTATTAAAGTTGTTCTCGTTGTTGAATTGCAAGTTGTGCCTGGGATTGTGTCTGTCTTGCCTATTTTCTGAACAAGGTGCCGGGGTGTACACTGACTGTGGTTTAGTTGACTCGGCTGGGACTATCATCCTGGGCCAACTTGTTACAACGTCATCGCGCACTGGCCGTGTCAGAGGCAGAGGGGAATGAAGGGGGAGGGAGCATCAACTGACATTCTCTCCTCCATTGTTGCTTTCAACTGTATCGGCATCTATGGTGCCGATACAGTTGAATGCGGCTGTAAGGTTCTGTGTACATGTTCCTGAAACTCAGTTTGTTCGTCAGCCATTTTACTTTCTGTCTTGCTGCAGCTATCTTGCCCTCAGTCAAAATGGAGTTTCCAGCTTGCATGTTCCCGCCCTGATTCTCTCCTTTTGCTTCTTAAGCAGCCACAGCTGAGCAATCAGTGCTTCAGAATCTAGCCTGCAGTGAACCTGTGACCTGACTCCTAAAGCCTTGGACCTTGTACTCCAGCTATTCCTACTGAGGAACTCTGAAGCACTTGTGGACTCTGAACCCTGCTCTTTGAAAGACCCACGTTTGCATGGACTTACGGTAACAGAGAAGAAGATCCTGAACCTGTTGTGGAGAGTGATTGCTGAGCTTAGATTACTCTGGCCTGCTGTGTCTCCTGCTTCTGTGTCTGCAAACTGTGTGACTATTTTTGCCAACTTGTATGAAGTAATACAAGACTTTCTATATCAAACCTGTGTCTCATGTATTTTCATCGCACCCAAGCACAAGACGCTATATGAACTGTACTACATACATTACAAGATTCTGAAGCCAAAACGTTAGTGTCTGCTGGGTCTGGAAAGGCTGTGTCTGCTGTAACTGTGGATATCGGATGTCCGGTTGTACTTTCTGTGATGACAGTGGTTGTGACTTCTCACAACCATTCCAGGTGAGCAATTCCCTTAAGTGTTTTTTTTTCTGCAGTGTTACCACAGGTAAACACTATTGTTTTTTTTTTTTTTCTTTTCTCTTTTTTGTCTGCTGTAACTGTGGATATCAGATGTCCGGGTGAACTTTCTGTGATGATAGTGGTTGTGACTTCTCACAACCATTCCAGTACTCCTGTCTTAAAAGATCTGGAAAATGGGGCCCGCATAAAGGAACTTTGCGGAGTGACTGATAATATCCTTGCAGATTTGCAGAATATAAAGACCCGTTTTTCAAGCCTACAGGACCTCACTAATCACAATTTGCAAGTGTTTGGACAGACTGCCCAGGATTTGCGAGCCAGGATTGAGGTTCTAGAAGAGCGAGTCCAGGCTCCTGCCGTAGCCCCGAGTTCTGGGATTCCCAAGTTGCCCCCTTTTCGTTTTGGCGGTGAACGTGAGAAATTCAGGGGATTTATTAATCAATGCAATCTTTTTTTTCTGCACATGCTTCACAATTTCCCACTGAACGATCTAAGGTGCTTACTATAATTATGTTGCTTACCAACAAGGCTTTGATGTGGGCAAACCCTCTGATTGAGACTGAGGATGATTGTTTGAATCACCTTGATGCTTTTATTTCAGCCATGGGGCAGGTGTTTGATGACCCCAATCGAGGTGCAACAGCTGAAGCAGCCATGTTAGCTTTGCGCCAAGGTAAGCACTCGGTAGCTGAATATGCCTTGGATTTCAGGAGATGGGCCCTTGATACCACCTGGGACAGTTCCGACAAAAAATCTATTTTTCGAAAGGGGTTATCTCCACTGATTAAGGATGAACTTGCTCGTGCCGACCCTCCCACTGCGTTAGGTGACTTTATTAACTACTGCATCCGTATTGATACTCGTCTGACTGAACGCAGGCAAGAGAGATGGTTCGAAAGCAATCGCACTAACCTTTTCCTACCTTCCTCTCCAGCTAAGGAACCTTTGAGTAGGATTACACGGGAACCTGAACCTGAACCCATGCAGGTAGACTCTTTACAACGACGGGTTAGTGATGCACGCAAGGAACATCGTTTTAAGGAGAATCTATGTTTCTATTGTGGTAAGTCAGGGCACTTCATTATAAACTGCCCCAGCCGTTCTCGTAAGACTACTGCAGCACTCATTCATTGTGAGTGTTGCGAGAGGGGATCTGTCAGGTCCGAGCCTCAGGCTCCAGAGAGATCTGCAGCAACAGATCTTGATTTCTCTGACTTAAACTCCGTTACCTCTGAGGATGTTGACTGTGTAAACGCTGCCATTTTTCAAGTTTCCTCAGCGTGTGTCCCAGCTGAGTTGTAAGAAAAACAATTCTCATTGCTTTCTTTCCATCAAACTCTGGGTTGACTCAGCTTGGGTGTCTAGCTCTGCTATGATCGACTCAGGGGCAAGTGGAAATTTTATGGATGTCTCCTTTGCTCTGAAACAGGGATACGTTCAGTGAAGAAGGCTACTCCAGTACAGATGGAAACTGTGGATGGCTCCCTGCTGACCTCTGGACCAGTGGATCAGGAAACAGAGCCTTTGAGGGTTCTTATGGGTAAAGATCATCAAGAGAAACTGTCCTTTATGCTTATCTCTTCTCCCCACTTTCCCATTATTCTAGGGCTACCATGGCTGCAGGCTCAGAATCCTACCATTAACTGGGAGACCAAGGAATTACACTTTCCAGAGAAACAGATGAGTCCAAAAGTTTCAGCTTGCTCTGTTCCTAAAGGAACCATGTCAGTCCCTGAACTACCAGCTGTATACCAGGACTATGTGGATTTATGTGACAAGAAGAACGCTGACCAGCTTCCTCCTCACCGTCCATATGATTGTCCAATTGAATTATTGCCTGGAGCAGAGATACCTTTTGGTAAGATCTACCCCCTGGCGGGGCCCGAGCTAAAGGCTTTAAAGGATTACATAGACGAAAATCTAGCCAAGGGCTTCATACGCCCCTCTTCATCTCCTGCAGGTGCACCCATCTTCTTTGTAAAGAAGAAAGATGGATCTCTGAGACCATGCGTAGACTATAGGGAACTCAATAAGGTTACTATTAGAAACCGTTATCCATTGCCTTTAATCCCTGAGTTATTGGAGAGAGTGTGACATGCCAAAATTTTCTCTAAACTAGATCTTCGTGGGGCCTATAACTTAGTCCGTATTAGACCTGGGGATGAATGGAAGACTGCATTCAGGTCACGCTATGGACACTTTGAATATCTAGTTATGCCTTTTGGTCTGAGTACCGCCCCAGCCACTTTCCAACACTTGGTGAATGACATCTTCAGGGATCTCCTAGATACATTCGTGGTAATTTATTTGGATGATATTCTAATTTTTTCTAACTCCACAGAGGAACATCATGGACATGTGAGAATGGTCTTGGAACGTCTAAGACAAAATCATCTTTACATCAAACTTGAAAAGTGTGAATTCCATAGGACCGAAATTCAATTTCTGGGGTATGTACTGTCTACACAAGGAATTAGTATGGATGGAAGCAAAACCCAAGCCATCAAGGATTGGCCAAGTCCTAGAAATGTGAAGGAGGTACAGCGCTTCATCGGGTTTGCCAACTTCTATAGACGTTTCATTAGAAATTTCTCTGAGGTAGTGTCACCTATCACCCAACTTACCCGGAAAGAGTCTAGGTTCTCCTGGACTCCCCAAGCCCAGGAAGCATTTTCCCGTCTAAAAGATAAATTTACCACTGCACCTATCCTAGTACATCCCAACCCCGAGCTTGCCTTCATAATAGAGGTGGATGCTTCAGACTGTGCCGTTGGAGCTATACTCTCTCAGAGAACAGGTGAGAAGAATGTCTTGCATCCCTGTGCCTTCTTTTCCCAGCAGTTGTCTTCGGCTGAGAGGAACTACGATGTGGGCAATAGAGAGTTGTTGGCCATTATTGCCGCCTTCAAAGAATGGAGACACCTTCTTCAGGGAGCTGCACAGCAAATAGTCGTCCTGACAGACCATCGTAACCTTGAGTTTATCAGGTCGGCTAAGTGCCTGACTCCTCGCCAGGCTCGCTGGAATCTTTTCTTAAACCAATTTAATTTTATCATTTCTTATAGACCAGGATCGCGCAATGGAAAGGCTGATGCACTCTCTAGGATTTATTCAGCAGAGACACGTCCAATTACTCCTCCTAAGACTATTCTTCCTGACTCTAGATTCCTAGGAGTAATTCATAATCAAGACCTACTTAAGGACATCAAGGAAGCATACCATGCGGATTCCTTTTTGGCACAACCCCCAAGGGACGTAAGTCTTGTCTTTAAGAATGGTGTGTGGATTCAGGGACAACGCCTGTATATTCCTGAAACAGTCAGATTGAGAGTATTGCAACTCATTCACGATTCCAAGATAGCTGGGCATAGAGGAATTCTAAAGACACAGGAATTTCTCTCTCGTTTCTTTTGGTGGCCCACTTGCAGGAAGGATGTTTTAAACTATGTCACTTCATGTGAAGTCTGTGCAAGATGCAAAACACCTCGCTCCTCACCAACTGGTCTGTTACAGCCTCTTCCCACCCCGTCCCGCCCGTGGGGATCCATTTCTATGGACTTCATTGTGGAGTTACCAACCTCTCAAGGGAAGAACACCATTCTAGTGGTGGTTGACCGTCTAACAAAGGCAGCTCATTTTATCCCTTGTGTCGGCTTACCCACTGCAAAACAGACATCAGATTTGATGATTAAAGATGTGTTTCGCTTACATGGAGTACCGGATGAGGTTATTTCGGATCGAGGGGTGCAATTCACTTCTAGGTTTTGGCAAAATTTCTGTGCAGCGTTGGACATTAAAGTAAACCTTTCTTCTGCTTTTCATCCCCAGACTAATGGACAGACCGAACGAACCAATCAAACCCTGGAGCAGTATCTCCGCTGCTTTATCTGCCACCTACAGGATGATTGGGTGGATCTACTTCCATTAGCTGAGTTCTCGTATAACAACTCTCAGAGTGCCTCCACTAAGCAGTCTCCTTTTTACTCTAATCTAGGTTATCATCCTAACATTCTACCACGATTTCCCATAGAAACGCCTTTACCAGCAGTGGCTGAAAGAATCACGTCTTTACAGAAGAATATGGATCTTCTAAAGGAGAATCTGGAATCGGCTCAGGAAAGGTACAAGAAAGCAGCAGATAAATTTCGTAAACCTGCACCAGCTTTCAAGGTAGGAGACTTGGTCTGGCTGTCAACCAGAAATCTTAAGTTAAGGATTCCATCGTCTAAGTTGGGACATAAGTACATTGGACCCTATAAAATCAGTAAAATTATAAGTGCCGTTGCTTGTCGTCTTCAACTGCCCAGAACTATGAGAATTCACCCTGTCTTTCATGTATCCCTACTAAAGGCTGCGACACCCAATGCGTTTCCTGGACGTTCTTCTCCTTGCCCTGGCCCAGTGCTAGTCGATGGTCAGGAAGAATTTGTGGTGGAAAGGATTTTAGATTCCAGGTTGTATAGAAATCAGTTACAATATCTGATTAAATGGCAGGGCTACCCAGTGGAGGACAACTCATGGGAACCAGTCAATAACGTTAATGCTCCTCGCTTGCTCCGTCAGTTTCATCAGAGGTACCCACACAAGCCTGGCCTGAGGTCACCCGGAGGTTGTCCCTAAGGGGGGAGTAATGTAAGGTTCTGTGTACATGTTCCTGAAACTCAGTTTGTTCGTCAGCCATTTTACTTTCTGTCTTGCTGCAGCTATCTTGCCCACAGTCAAAATGGAGTTTCCAGCTTGCATGTTCCCGCCCTGATTCTCTCCTTTTGCTTCTTAAGCAGCCACAGCTGAGCAATCAGTGCTTCAGAATCTAGCCTGCAGTGAACCTGTGACCTGACTCCTAAAGCCTTGGACCTTGTACTCCAGCTATTCCTACTGAGGAACTCTGAAGCACTTGTGGACTCTGAACCCTGCTCTTTGAAAGACCCACGTTTGCATGGACTTACGGTAACAGAGAAGAAGATCCTGAACCTGTTGTGGAGAGTGATTGCTGAGCTTAGATTACTCTGGCCTGCTGTGTCTCCTGCTTCTGTGTCTGCAAACTGTGTGACTATTTTTGCCAACTTGTATGAAGTAATACAAGACTTTCTATATCAAACCTGTGTCTCATGTATTTTCATCGCACCCAAGCACAAGACGCTATATGAACTGTACTACATACATTACAGCGGCGCGCACTAGAGGGAGGCACTGGCGCTGGGCCCCCCTGACTTACTGCTCCATAGCGGCCGCATGGGCTGAGGGGCCCCTGGGAGTGCGGGGGCCCTGGTCTGCCGGTCCTGATAGCAGGCAGCCGGCTAACACTGTCACTGTCCGCTATTAAAGTGAAATGAATATTCACCCCTCTCCACGCCCATGGGGGCGTGGGGAAGAGTGAATATTCATTTCTCTTTAGCAGCATGACAGGCTTTAGTAGCAACAGCCGGCTTATGCCTCCTGTCACCCGCTGCTGCTCTGCCTGCACCATGGGCCCCCATAGCAGCTGCGTGGTGTGCCACTATTAGCGACATGCCACTGGCTGAGGGCCCCTGGAGCAGCGGGGGCCCTAGGCAGGTGCTGGCCCTGTATGCCAGCAGGTGCCAGTGCTAGGGCCCACCGGAGAATCCTCTGGTTCTCCGGTGGGTCAGTCCGACCCTGGTAGTATCTCTATGCTATTGATACCCAAATATACATATAATTAACAGACATCAGCCTTGAACTATTACAAAGTGCCAGTGATTGTCTGTCTGCTGTCTCTACCACCATGTCCTTTCTGTATCTGAAACTTAATCTTTCCAGATCTGAACTTCTTATATTTCCTTCCTTTACTAACCTAACAAAACCTAATTCTTCCATTTATGTGTCTGGTAGTACCATAACTTCCATGCAACATGCCTGCTGTCTTTGGGTTATATTTGACTCAGATCTTTCTTTCACTCTCTATATGTGATCACTTTCACATTCACATCTCCTTCATCTCAAAAACATCTCTAGAATTCAACTTTTTCTTACCTTGGCAACTGTAAAAACTATTACTGTCATTATGATTTATTCTTGTCTTGACTACTCTATACTAATATACTAATAAGTCTTCCTCTTACTAAACTCTCCCCTCTTCAATTTATCCTGAATGCAGTTGCCAAACTCATATTTATGTCCAGCACTACACCAGTGCCTCCACCTTTTGCCAGTCATTGCCCTGGTTGCCCATCCGCTTCAGAATAAAATTGTAATTTATCACATTCACCCACAAAACTTTCCACCACTCCACATCTCTTCCCTCATATCTGCCTTCCACTCTACCCATGCTCTTTGGTCTACTAATGATCTAAAGGGTATGCCACACTAAACAGCGTCGCTAACGAGATCGCTAAAATACGTCACTATTTAGCGATCTCGTTAGTGACGCTGTTGTGTGTGGCATGTAGCAACGACGTGGCCCCTGCTGTGATCTCGCTGATCGTTCACTAGAGTTCTGGACCGTATTTTGATCGTTGGCGTCCCGCTGGTGAGCCTATATCGCTGTGTCTGGCACCTTTTGTGAACTATGTGCGCTGTTTTTTACATCGCAATGACCGCCAAAGTCGTTAAGGAGATCGCTAACCGCTTATGCGTCGTTAACGAGATCGCTAAGTGTGGCAGCTACTAGCGACATTAAAACGATCACAAAAACGATCGCATTAGTATGCGTCGTTATTGTGATTGTTAGCGGGAGCGTTTAGTGTGGCAGTACCTTAAGACTAACATCCTACATAATTGAACCTCCCACTCCCGTCTCCAAGATTTTTTTTGTGCTGCACCAGTTCTCTGGATTGTACTACCCCAACCAAGTAGATTAAATTCAAGCTGTCCAGAGTTTTAAATTGCCCTAAGCACACATCATTTTAGGCAGGGCTATCACATCAGTTCATTAATGTCATTTTTTTAAATTTTCCCCTCTTATATTTTTCCTCTGAATCTGGTAATTTAATATCTGTTTCCCCAACCCTCCAAGCAATCAAAACCAGTATGTATCTGAACATACAAAGATAATGAAAGTTGACTGGTCCATGAAGTTTTACATGGCAACCTATATTTATTATGAAAGATGGCAGGACCATATAATGGAAGCACATTTTACCAGTTTCTCACTACCTACCTCCTTACAGATTGTTAGCTTGCAAGCAGGACCTTCTCTTAGGGACCTTCTCTTAGTCATTTGGGGGTAAAGTAGTTTTCTTTTAGAGAGTCTTTCCTGTATATAATGTACATTACTATTTAGAGTTATATCTTGAATTATAATTGATGATTGAATTTCAGATATTTATTAGCCCATTGCTATTTCTCTTCTTCTTTCAGCTGAACTATGCAGAATGTTACATACATAGAAAAAGATTACACTTCCTCTCTTAATGCTGACATTAAGAAACCTCCAGTTTTTCCACTCATCAGACAAGCAATGCCATCCATCGTGAAGTGTAGACCATCTCCCTTCCTTCAGGGATATCCACATCACTTTCCACACTACCAGTATGGCCATCCAGAAAATAATCTGCACCATTTGCACGAAGTACTAGAAAATGGGTCACGTAAAAGAAAGAATTTGCCGTCTAAGATGTCCCATGATCATGAAGACCACAAACTCTGCATTCAGACAGAAGAGGAAACAAAGAGTTTTGTCCAATCTCACCTGCCCTTATTTTATCATCTACCACCCATATCAAGTTACAATGCCAAAATGGTTGATTTGCCCAATATTGGTCTTCAATATTACAGAACTATGGAACCATTTTGGATTAATCCTTTTAATCAAGAACCTATAAGAACAAGTGCAGTATGGCCTACTGGATCACTATGTCTACACCCTTCTTATCCATTCTTTCACAAAAATTACCCTGGCATTGTGTTCCCCTTCCATGTGCCCACTCAAACTATGCAAGAATATCAAGCTTCTGATACAGGCCATCCAGCAGATGATGCTCTGGATAAAACACAAATCCAGAGGCATGAGGAAAAGAAACCGAAGGTGGAGAGGGTTGATGTCAACATTCAGATTGATGATAGCTTCTACGTGGAGGTGGGCGATCACAAACGTTGGAAATGTCCAATGTGTGAAAAGTCCTATACATCTAAATATAATTTGGTGACACATATTTTAGGGCACAGTGGCATCAAACCCATGCTTGTTCACGTTGTGGCAAGTTCTTTAAACAGCTCAGTCATTTGCACACACATATGTTAACACATCAGGGCACCCGACCCCATAAGTGCCAGGTATGCAATAAAGCTTTTACCCAAACCAGTCATTTAAAGCGCCATATGATGCAACACAGTGATGTGAAACCTTACAACTGTAGGATATGCGGCAGAGGGTTTGCCTATCCAAGTGAACTTAAAGTCCATGAGTCAAAGCACGAGAGTGGGAGAGAAAATATCTGCGTGGAGTGCGGACTTGACTTCCCAACACTGGCACAGCTTAAAAGACACTTGACAGCCCACAGGGGCCCCGTTCAGTACAATTGTAGTGAATGTGATAAAATATTTCAGTACCCAAGCCAACTGCAGAATCACATGATGAAACACAAGGACATCCGGCCACATATCTGCACCGAGTGTGGCATGGAATTTGTACAACCGCATCATCTCAAGCAGCATGCACTGACACATAAGGTAAGTTGTAACCATCAGTTCATCAGATCTGTTTCAGCATTTTTCTATACATGCAATTGATATCAACATGTGTGGAAACTGTTGGCACCAGCACTTAGCAAATGCGGGCTTTTGAGCAGGCCCACTACACATAAGAGGTCCACTTAGCCATGATTTTAGTTTTTTAGTGCCCGGAATGGGTGTTTGGGTGCTATGATCAGAGCTAGCTCTTGCTACAGCATTATGGCGTTGTTAATTGTAACAATGGCAATTAAAGGATTTGTTTCCTTTCAGAAAATCCCAGTTGTTAGGTTGAGTTTATTTGAATAAAATCAAATCACACTTTACTCAACGTCTCTGGGTCCAGTGCTCAGTCTCCATTGCTTCTCCGCGTATTTCTCATCACTGTAGAGCTAATAACACTTTGGAAGCTCAGCAGCCTATAATGGAGCTCAGCTGCTATAAAAGAGGGATGTTCCTTCTATACAGGCAGAGCCGCCGAGCTCAGTGATTGGCTGCTGTGCTGTCAACGTAACGTCGGCACTGCAATCAACAACATACCCCGGGAGCAGTGGTGGAGACTCAGCTCTGGACATGGGTAGGGTGAATAACTCTTCCAGTGCCTCCATCTTGTGTCACTCATTGCCTTGGTTGCCTATCCTATTGCCTATAAAAATTTTAATTTATCACATTCACGCACAAAACTTTCCACCACTCCACATCTCTTCCCTCATATCTGGCCAGGAACTGGGGTTTTCTTTAAAAGGGAAAAACATTTCAAGTGGTTGGAACTTAGGTGAGGTCCCTGTGGTGCGAAGGAGAGTAACAATACCACTGTCATGGCAGTGTAGGGCCTACTGAAGACCACTGTGTCAGCCATGTTTGTACATCTGTCAAGCCCAGCAGCTCAGTATCCTCACCAATAGATGAGCATACACATGATATGTTCATGGGCCGGCCGCTGAGCAAATGGAAAGTGCTCACACAGAGACCTGGGGGCTCAGGCATCTTCATTACACACCAAAGCTCTCCCTACTTTAGCTAAAAGCATCTGGTTTTCATTGTGTGACCTTTGGCCGTGGCACCCAGCACTCCAAGGTGACAGTGTCCAGGACAGGTTCCCGTAACGTGACGAGTTAGTTCTGACTTTGAGAAAATCTAATAAGACATTTCAGCAAAAATGATCGCTTGCACACTCTCATAGCCTGCAACCATCAGCAACTTCACTGCTCAGTGCAAAACTCAACTGTAGTAAGACTATGTTCATAATACATAAATCCTTCCATCTAACTCATACATCGGGATGTTTGATTCTGACAGATGTCATCTGTCACCAATTTAGGGTTTGCAGTCTGCAGTGTTACTGAAGCATGTGAGATCTTACAAAATGTGGCCCACTGGAAATATGCTGCACAAGGGCCCAAATTATCCTGGAGGTGAACCTTTACCGCCACAGTTCCCTTTGGCACAGGCTAAATTGAACTTACGTTGGTTGGCCCACCATAAAAACTTATCACAGTTTCTGATTACTGGGTGTCCAATGCCAGCAGATTGTGAGAATGGGGTTCTGGAGTCAACCTGTTAGAATGGCGTTATGGTCAAGCAGCTCCAGTTTCCAGGACTTTACTATTGGTGTCCTTTCTTTAAGTTGGGCATTAATATTTGATTAATGAAGGTTTTAGCCAAATATAAAGCCATGGAACAGGTCCCCTTTATTGTACGACCAGGCACATACAGTTAGTGACTGTACCCGCTACTGCAGCTCACGCTCATTCACTTGCGTTGGGACTGAGCACCAATGAGCTGAGAAACCAAACATTCCCACCGATTAAACCCACCTTACAAAGAGCTCAAAAATCCTTTGCTTCTTCATATATTTAGGGTGTGAAAGAACACAAGTGTGGGATCTGTGGTCGGGAATTTACTCTTCTGGCAAATATGAAGCGGCACATCCTGATTCACACCAACATCCGAGCCTACCAGTGTCATCTTTGCTTCAAGAGCTTCGTCCAGAAGCAGACTCTCAAGGCACACATGATCGTCCACTCTGATATTAAGCCGTTCAAGTGTAAGGTGAGGAAACATGAGCTGATCTGAAGGTCATGCAATAGGTAATTTAATTATTTCATTATTTTAATTACTTGATGGCAGCTTTCACTTTACTATCCACTGTTGGTAGAATACTCTAAATAGTGGATCATTGCTTAGAGAAGTCCTGTACTTACGCATTTCACACCTGGATATAACTCAACAAGGGCTTAGCTTGCAGTATTATTTAAGTATGTTTTTTGCTTTTTGCTAAGAAAATTAATCGTGCTGGATCCTATTCTTTCTATGGCACTTGCGGTATATTCTGTTTCCAATAGCATCATGGCTTTTAATTGTAACAGATCGACGAAGTCTATAAAAAATCAGTTTCAAATGGTCGTTATTGACTGTGGGTCAATAATAGGATCTGCCGGGTTTCGATGGCTTCATGTACTGTATTTTTGACTGGGAAAAAAATAGATTTGCATCAGCCTACTTTAGTTTTATATTAAGATCAGACTTTCTTTTTAAGAAATTCAATATGATTTTTTTATCATTAGGAGTCACTGTGAGATTGATAAAAAGAAAATATGATATGAAAAATCATCTGATATTTTTACCTTTTTATAGTAAAAAAGAAACATCCTGCAGAATACAATTGGGTTTGATCAGCCTAGTGAACTCCACTCCATCATTAACCTCCATGTAATAATACGTGTTTCCATAAAACTAGAAATGTGAACAGAATTATTGCAGAATTCACATTTAATAGGTGTGGGGCATTTTTTCAATGTTACCTACATACCCTCAATTTATGTCTGAGAGATTTCCAGAAAAGGGGAAATCTTCCAGAAAGCTAAAGTTTCCTACAAAGTGCATAGATTGCTCATCTTGAAGGGATAATCACCGATGGCTAATGTGAACAGAGCACTTCATTGGTGCCAATGTCTTTAGAGGGAATGACACCACTGACATAGCTGCTCATGTGTCACTTCCAGGATGCTGGTTCTCGGAAAGAGATATGGCTTTTTTTTGGCAATTCACAGCCTGGAGCACTGTGCATAGGGGGGACTCTTGGTATGGCATTATTATTATTAGGTCACTTTGGTCATTTTTCTGTGTTGCGATATCTGTTGAAAGATATTGCTGCTTACATTACAGGTGTAATCCCTGTTCTGTATTCATTATGCGGGAACCATGACTCCATTCAGCATATAAGGCCGGCGTCACACTGGCGAGTGTGATGCGAGTTAGTCGCACGACTTTCTCGCATCAACACCCGGCATGGCCGCCCGCTCTCGGACCCGAGTGTGCGGCTGCATGTATTTCTATGCAGCCACACACTCGGGTCCGAGAGCGGGCGGCCGTGCCGGGTGTTGATGCGAGAAAGTCGTGCGACTAACTCGCATCACACTCGCAAGTGTGACGCCGGCCTTAACAGGAATGTCACCTAACCTGAGAGCAGCATAACACAGAGACGGAGACCCCAATTCCAGCAATGAGTCACTTACTAAGCTACGGTACTTCCTGTAGATTTGATAAAATCCCTATTTTGTCAGCAGGAGGTTTTCACTGAAGGACTAGAAAACCTGCTACTATGAAGTCCTGCATAATCATAAGCTCTATATAAGCCTACCTCCACCACTGATTGGCAACTTTCTGCCTATGCACAGTGTACACAGAAAGAAGCCAATCAGTGGTGTGGTCATGGTTCTAAAGAGCTCAGTGTTCAGAGAACTGGTAGATCTGCAGCAGATAAACAGAGATTTTATCAAAACTAGAGCAAGAAAAACCCAGTAAATGATACATCACTAGAATCAGAGTCTCTGTCCCTACATCATGCAGCATTCAGGTGGGAAAAACCTAGTGACAGATTCCCTTTAAGGGATATGGGTTGCATCTGCTCACTTGTGAATGAGATGGCCAATGGTGTCCACTGGCACATATAAGAGTTGGATACCAGTACTATATACAATATTTATAGATGAATCGAACCTGTTACAGATTTTGCATTAGGACTGAGAAATTTAAAGTTTTGACTTCTAACATCTTAAAGTTCCCAAAAGCCTATTGGTAACCATAATTGGTGACAGCAGCTGGATATAATCAGTTTGTTCTTGTAGAAGGAAGTGATCTGTTGATGGTCATTATTATAAAATATGTTACCAATCATCAATAGTATGGTAAGGGTTTAGTTTTACCATAAGCTGTGGAGGAAGAAGGGTTTTGCAGCACACAGGAGGCAGAACATTTTAGAAGAGCAGAGTTCCCCCTGCAGAACAGAGGAATGAACAATACGCATAGTCCAATTAGTGTCTGTATTGAAGGAAGGGAATCTGGAGGACAATTTGAACATAGAAAATATATAGTTCATTGTACAGGAACAATAATGATACCTGTTTTGTACTAATCTATTGCGAGAGCTGAGAATCAAGCTTTGAAGTCACAGGCTGTGTCCTGGAAGTGGATTGATGTCCTCATAGTGCACTGAATTACCCCAGTGTACATCCAGGCTAATTTACATGCATCAAAACTTGATTTTTTTTATTGCTCTACTGGGGCCTATTAAGCTGTACAGCTACTTTTAATAGTAAAATGGTCCTGGTAGGTTCACTTTAAGGAAGCAGTCACATGAAAGTTTTTATCCTCTTAAGATATTGCAATCAGCATATTATATAGCACTGTGTACTTATAATTGCTCATTTTGCCTTTCTACCCAGTTAATTATTCAGTTTTCCATTAGGTCTAAAACATCACATTATTAAAAACAAACTAGCTGAATCCTTCTAAGTTCTAGGTAGAAACAGGCAGTCTCTTTTCCCTGCATGAGTCACCATTGGAACTACTATTCTACCTCACTGCAAGGTTGTTGGCAGGAATGGAGGGGCGGAGCACCGGAGTCAGGAGTTGAAAAGGAAGTAGAGCTTATATTCTAAGGATTTTGCAGTGAATTAGAATTGT
Organism: Oophaga sylvatica; assembly: GCA_033576555.1. NCBI lineage: Eukaryota > Metazoa > Chordata > Amphibia > Anura > Dendrobatidae > Oophaga > Oophaga sylvatica. The sequence goes on along the minus strand of JARQOD010000001.1, from coordinate 912,980,280 downwards.
AGTTCTAATGATTACTCATGCAGAGATATGCAGGACATAACTCCACCACATGCACTGAAGTCTCCACTGCTTGGCTGCCAGTGAAGGCCTTAACAATAAAAGAATAATGACATGGCCCTTCCTCTTCTGACCTAGTATCACGAGTGTGTCACGTTCCCCTGGAAGACCTGGAGTTAGACGGTCACATCGAGTAATGAATAGCAGGTCTTCTTTAGAGAAGGTGTTATTTGTGTCCCATATTAAATGGATTTAGTTTCCTCTGGTGCTGAAGAGGTTAGCACCCCTTTCTATGCTGGTCAGAAACATGCAGCACCATATCAGCTGCTTCTGATCTGGTCATTACTGGTCATTCCCAAGTATGCTCGGGTGGTCTCCGAGTATTTAGATGTGCTTGGAGATTTCGTTTCTGTTGCCGCAGATACATGATTTGCGACTGCTAGACAGCCTTAATACATGTGGGAATTCCCTAACAAACAGGTAATCCCCACATGTATTCAGGCTGTCTAGTATCTGCAAATCATGCAGCTGCGGCGACAGAAACTAAATCTCCAAGCACTTCCAAATACTCAGAGACCACCTGAGCATGCTCGGTAAAGCCCGAGCAATGAGCATACTCGCTCATCACTAGTCATTACCTCTTCCTAGAAAAACTGGTCAGACCTTCTTGTTCCTTCCAATGAAAGATTTACCTTCCTGTGCTGTGTACTAAAGCTAAGTGGTTGGAGTAGAGTTGTTGTAGTAGTGTTCTGTACTTTGCTGTAGTACAAGTGTGTTTATCTCCTGCTCCCTGTTCCCATTTAGTTTATTCCTCCCTGTCCCTATCCCGCCTTCCTTTTGTTGGTTAGTGCTTTTGCATGATAGAGGTTTTCTGTTAGCGTCTTGTCACACATAGCGACACACCAGCGATCCCAACAACGATATGAACTTGTCAGGATTGCTGGTGTGTCGCTACATGATCGCTGGTGAGCTGCCAAACAGGCAGCTCTCAGCAGCGATCAGGACAGCGACTATGCGGGTAACAAGCGATGCCCATTGCTTAGTTACCCACAGTGTACCTTAGATACCAGCGTGCTGATGCAGGGAGCTGGTAACCAAGGTACACATCGGGTTTCTAGGCGCCGCGAGGCGCCTAGAAACCCGATGTGTACCTTGGTTACCAGCTCCAGCTCGCTGATCGCTGGTCTCCCGCCTGCCACACGCAGCAATGCGTGCTGGCCGGCGGGAGACCAACGATCAAAAAAATGTCCAGGACATTCAGCGACAATCAGCGATACCCAGCAGGGGGGCTGTCCGTCGCTGCGTGTCACATACAGCGATATTGCTTGGGAGATCGCTGTTGCGTCACAAAACTTGTGACTCAGCAGCGATCTTGCAAGCGATCTCTCTATGTGAGATGGGGGCTTTATCCCTGTTTTGTCTTTGTGTCTTGTTTACCTTACATTTTGGTCCCATGCCTCATGGAGTGAGGGAAGAGACAGATACAGTTATATGAAAAAGTTTGGGCCCCCTATTAATCTTAAGCTTAATGTTTTATAAAAATTGGTGTTTTTGCAACGGCTATTTCAGTTTGATATATCTAATAACTATTGGACACAGTAATGTTTCTGCCTTGAAATGAGGTTTATTGTACTAGCAGAACATGTGCAATCTGCATTCAAACAAAATTTGACAGGTGCATAAGTATGGGCACCCTTATCATTTTCTTGTTTTAAATACTCCTACCTACTTTTTACTGACTTACTAAAGCACTTTTTTTGGTTTTGTAACCTCATTGTGCTTTGAACTTCATAGCCAGGTGTATGCAAACATGAGAAAAGCTACTTAAAGTGGCCACTTGCAAGTTGTTCTCCTGTTTGAATCTCCTCTGAAGAGTGGCATGATGGGCTCCTCAAAACAACTGTCAAATGATCTGAAAACAAAGATTATTCAACATAGTTGTTCAGGGGAAGGATACAAAAAGCTGTCTCAGAGATTTAACCTGTCAGTTTTCTACTGTGAGGAACATAGTAAGGAAATGGAAGAACACAGGGACAGTTCTTGTTAAGGCCAGAAGTGGCAGCCAAGAAAAACATCAGAAAGGCAGAGAAGAAGAATGGTGAGATCAGTCAAGGACAATCCTTAGACCACCTCCAGAGAGCTGCAGCATCAACTTGCTGCAGATGGTGTCACTGTGCATCGGTCAACTATACAATGCACTTTGCACAAGGAAAAGCTGTATGGGAGAGTGATGCGAAAGAAGCCGTTTCTGCAAGCACGCCACAGAGTGGGCTGAGGTATGCAAAAGCACATTTGGAGAAGCCAATTTCTTTTTGGAAGAAGGTCCTGTGGACTGATGAAACCAAAATTGAGTTGTTTGGTCATACAAAAAGGCGTTATGCATGGCGTAAAAAAAAAACACAGCTTTCCAAGAAAAACACTTGCTACCCACAGTAAAATTTGGTGGAGGTTCCATCATGCTTTGGGGCTGTGTGGCCAATGCCGGCACTTGGAATCTTGTTAAAGTTGAGGGACGCATGGATTCCACTCAGTATCAGCAGATTCTTGACAATAATGTTCAAGAATCAGTGACAAAGTTGAAGTTACGCAGGGGATGGATCTTTCAGCAAGACAATGATCCAAAACACCGCTCCAAATCTACTCAGGCATTCATGCAGAGGAACAATTACAATGTTCTGGAATGGCCATCCCAGTCCCCAGACCTGAACATCATTGAACATCTGTAGGATCATTTGAAGAGGGCTGTCCATGCTCGGCGACCATCAAACTTAACTGAACTGGAATTGTTTTGTAAAGAGGAATGGTCAAAAATACCTTCATCCAGGATCCAGGAACTCATTAAAAGCTACAGGAAGCGACTAGAGGCTGTTATTTTTGCAAAAGGAGGATCTACTAAATATTAATGTCACTTTTCTGGTGAGGTGCCCATACTTATGCACCTGTCAAATTTTGTTTGGATACAGATTGCACATTTTCTGTTAGTACAATAAACCTTATTTCAAGGCAGAAACATTACTGTGTCCAATAGTTATTAGATATATCAAACTGAAATAGCTGTTGCAAAAACACCAATTTTTATAAAACATTAAGCTTAAGATTAATAGGGGTGCCCAAACTTTTTCATGTAAGTGTTTAACAGGAGCATAGTAAGGTCGGAGACTCGGGCCTCACCTTCAAGAGTACTCCCAGGACAGGGATAGTTAGGGTGCCAGTTCCAGGCACAGTTTGAGAGCTTTCTTCCTCACCAAAGACCATCACAGCATGACACCTAAACCCTAAGGGCCCCGTCTCACATAGCGAGATCAGGCCCCTGCTGTGAATCGCTGGTCGTGTCATAAATGCCTGGACTTTTTTTTCGATCGCTGGTCTCCCGCTGGCCACCACACATCGCTGCGTGTGGCAGGCAGGAGACCAGCTATCAGCTGGTAACTAAGGTACACATCGAGGAAACCCGATGTGTACGTTGGATACCTGCGTGCTGCTGCAGGGCAACTGGTAACCAAGGTACACATCCGGTTTCCAGGCACCGTGCAGCGCCTGGAAACCCGATGTGTACCTTGGTTACAAGCTCCCTGCACCAGCGGGCTGGTATCCAACGTACACTGCGGGTAACTAGGAGACGTTACCCGCAGTGTCGCTGTCCTGATCGCTGCCTGAGCTGCCTGTTTGGCAGCTAAGCAGCGATCATGTAGTGACACACCAGCGATCCTGACAAGTGCATATCGTTGTCGGGAGCACTGGTGCGTCGCTATGTGAGACGGGGCCCTAAGGAGAACTTGAGTGCACTTCTTAAATGGCAGAGTTATGGTCAAGCAAAATGGTCACCTTCTTAAACAGTGCCTGGAGACTGTGGTTGGTGCTGCCTAAAAAGTTGATCGTCAACAGATTAAGAAACTCACAGCCTCCATGGATGGGGAGCTTTTCACTGTTATTGAAAAGAAGAGGGGTTACATTGGTCACTGTTATTTTTTTAGAAATGTCAGAAATGAATTTTTTGTACATTTTGGTTATTATTGTGATGGTAAAATTTATGTTTAACAATTCTGCACACTAATTTTTGCCTAATAATTCTGCACACACAAATATTTTCTTAAGAAAGACAAAACCTCACTTTTACTTTCCTAAATATTCAAGTTTCAAATTTATTATCTTTTTGGATTGTCTGACAGCTCTGTAGTAGTTCAGTAATAAAATTAATCATGAAAAACACAAATTGCTTAATAAGTGTGCTCAAAGTGTAATAATAAGTGTGCACACAGTGTAATGCTCTCAAATCGTTAAATGATAAAGATACTAAATTCCCCACATGATAATTTATGTTTTATTCCAAATTGAAAGATGAACATGACTTTCCTTCACAACGCATTAGAACATCTTGTGCCGTAACAGTGGTGTTCCCCGTCGTGCCTTGTGAATATGACTGATTACTAGGAAACAGAAGTGGGATACGAGCGGGCTCCAGCAATGGCCGTGCACTTGTCTGATAGACATGTTAACACTTGAGTTCTCCGACTCTGCATGAGCCCCTTTCATCTTCAATACTGAAGAGAGGACAAATGAAACGTGTTTAGACTTTCGCACACCCCCTGCCAACATGGCAAAGAGCTCAAAGGAACCCTAGTAGCACAATTTTGACTTTTGGCCGATGTTCAGCAGGATTAAGGCAATGACCAGATAGCAACTTTCTGGCATTGAGCTCCTCCTCAGGAGAAGGAAGGATATAACTGACCGAACTGCCTCCATAACAATGGCTCACATGTCCCCTGGGAATGGCTTACAAATAGATTTCATCTTGCTTTCTCTTGTACTTCTCGAAGTTTCCTGTTTTCTCACGGTCTTTTTGGACAATTTACAGTCATTCTGGTTTTCTCTCTCTGCCTCTCTAAGGAAAGAAACACCCTTCTTATAAAGGAAGACGGCTCAGTGGCAGCCTTTGTAGCTCTCTGCAGGCTGCAGGTTTCCATTCCTTATTTCTCTAAGTGAATGTGAAAAACAAAAGAAAAAAAGCACACTTTGTGCCGTACTTATTAGGTGTGTACGGGATTGTAATCACCTTCCTTGAAGGTTTCTGTTTGTTTTAGTTTTACGAAATACATTTTACACAGGATTTTTCCAGACTCTAAACTTTTTTTCCCCTTGTTATATCATAATTCAGGCTTTTACATTTGCTGGCATGATAAATATTGATATTGATTAATTAAATATGCTTTGCATGGGTTTACTTTTTTATTCAGAAGTGTTCACAGGCACTGGGGAGCAAAAAAGAGCCATAGCGTCTAATCCAAATAGCAATAGGTATATTAACGGGGAGTACATGCTCATCTGATGGGGTTGTGTAGCCCACAACAATTTCAAAACATCTGCTGCAGAACCACGGGTCACAAAACCAAGAGAGTTCTGTGGAGGAAAATTGAGTGTCTTTTCTTCGCTGCTGGAGAAGTCCCACAGGAAGCATCCAGGACACACAGAGGTTGAAGACATGCGGTTTTATTTTCGATGCATTTCGAAGTTATCCTGTGGTTGTATCCTGAAGAAGTTTGATAACTTCGAAACACGTCATCTTCAACTTCTGTTTGTCCTGCATTCTTGTGTTGGACTTCACCAGCAGTGCAGAGAAACGACTCAACTTTCCTCCACAGAACTGAACAAACTTTGGAATGGTTTAGAAAAACAAATTGTGATACTGTATTTTTCAGCATACGAAAAAAGACTGCACTCTAACATACTAAAGCATGACAATATGGAATACGTGACATTTTGAATAGCAATACAGCTTTGGAGCACAAGGAAAAATTTGAGACACTTAGTAAAACATTTGGCCAAATATTATTTGCCCACCAGCCATCGTCAAGGTGGTCTCAAGTCTGATGGGTCCCTGACCTATGTGAACATACCTCTATTAGGCTGATATCTGAATTTCTGAATGAATGTGGATACCTGTTATGTACGGTAGCTGAGGAGGACAGGAACAACAGCAGGGCAGCCGAACACCTGAGATGTTGGTAACTAATGGGTTGCAGAAACCTGAACTAACCACACAACTAGAGACGCTTAGTATAACATTTGGCCAAATATTATTTGCCCACCAACCATTGTCAAGGTCTATTAGGCTGATATCTGAATTTCTGGGTGAATGTGGATACCTCTGTCAGTAATGCCTGCATTTATTGGTTAGTAGGAACCTGCTGTAATTAAAACCACCACCTGGTGGGGGCGGAGTGCTCGGTCAGTAAGCTAACATTCAAAAGACAAAAAAAACCTGACTGGCACATCCAGACTAATGCGAATAGGTGCAAACCAAGGGGAGCTGCCCCCATGTACAACATACGAAAAAAGGCTGCACTCTAACATACTAAAGCTTGACAATATGAAATACGTGAAATTTTGAATAGCAATACAGCTTTGGAGCACAAGGAAAAATTTGAGACACTTAGTAAAACATTTGGCCAAATATTATTTGTCCACCAGCCATCGTCAAGGTGGTCTCAAGTCTGATGGGTCCCTGACCTATGTGAACATACCTCTATTAGGCTGATATCTGAATTTCTGAGTGAATGTGGATACCTGTTATGTACGGTAGCTGAGGAGGACAGGAACAACAGCAGGGCAGCCGAACACCTGAGATGTTGGTAACTAATGGGTTGCAGAAACCTGAACTAACCACACAACTAGAGGCAGCCGTGGAGCGTTCCTACGTTGATCCTAGACGCCTCGTCACAGCATGAGAGCTAGCTATACATAAAGATAGAAACAGGAAAGCTAACTGCCCCGGAGTAGAGCCCCAAAGGAATAGGCAGCCCCCAAACATATAATGGCGGTTAGACAAGATGAAAACACAAACGCAGGCAGAAAACAGATTGAGCAAACGCTGGGGCCACAAGCTGACTAAATAGGAAAGGACAGGAGAGATTACTTTCTGCAACCCAGAAAACCCTACAAAAATCCAACAATTCTGATTACAAAAATACTGAGATCACACGATCTCGCCACCCACTAAATCAGATCTCAGTGTGAACAAAACCAAGCTGCAGCCACTGAAAAAGCAGGAAAAAGCAAATGAAAAAACAACAGAGGCTACAGACAAACTGTGAGGAGCTCAGGCCCCAGGAGGGGACCCGGCTGTCCTCCACAAATGTGCAGAAAACAATGCAAATAGCAAGCACAAAAATAAAAGCAGAAAATATCTTATCTGATAGCAGAAGACGCAGGCAAGATTCAGCAAACTTCCAAATGAACCAGGAACCACAATTGAGACAAGAACAATTGATCACCGGCAACCATCATGGGAGGGAACCACCCTTATATCAGACCAGTCCGTGATCCCAGATTGCCATTCCTCGCTGAAAGGTTCAGTACTGTTTGTAACCACCAGAGGGAGCCTCTGCTCAGAAACCATCTCTAGCACATTCATAACAGATACCTCTGTCAGTAATGCCTGCATTTATGGGTTAGTAGGAACCTGCTGTAATTAAAACCAGGTGGTGGTTTTAATTACAGCAGGTTCCTACAAACCCATAAATGCAGGCATTACTGACAGAGGTATCCACATTCACTCAGAAATTCAGATATCAGCCTAATATAGGTATGTTCACATAGGTCAGTTACCCATACTAAGCGTCTCAAATTTTTCCTTGTGCTCCAATGCTGTATTGCTATTCAAAATTTCACGTATTTCATATTGTCATGCTTTAGTATGTTAGAGTGCAGCCTTTTTTCGTATGTTGTAGATGGGGGTAGCTCCCCTTGGTTTTCAACTATTTGCATTAGTCTGGATGTGCCAGTCAGGTTTTTTTTGTCTTTTGATTGTATTTTTCAGAGCGTGGGAAATAAGTTATTTTTATTTTTAAAATTATTTTGTTAGGTAATAATAATCTTAATTTGATGCTAACATATTCTGCAGTTCTTTACCCCACCTATTTGAGACCCTGCCAGAAATAACAGTCTAAGTGTAAATGAAAGGAGTTACACAATTGGTACCTGGTGCTAATTTAGTCCCCTAGAGATGCATAAAAACTTTGCTCAGCTTATTACCCATAAGAGCAACAATTAATACCCAGAACTATAGAAAAATGTGTAAAAATTTTTTGATTTATTAAATAAGTGATTTAAAATAACCATATAGAATATACAAATATGGTATCAGAGGCTGCAAATGCCATATATTAGTCACAGGAGACCAAATCACATGTATTTTACTCTGTTTAAATCTCCCCACATAGGTACAGTGGGTACGGAAAATATTCAGACCCCTTTAAATTTTTCACTCTGTTTCATTGCAGCCATTTGGTAAATTCAAAAAAGTTATTTTTTTCTCATTAATGTACAGTCAGCACCCCATCTTGACTGAAAAAAAACAGAAATGTAGAAATTTTTGCTAATTTATTAAAAAAGAAAAACTGAAATATCACATGGTCATAAGTATTCAGACTCTTTGCTCAGTATTGAGTAGAAGCACCCTTTTGAGCTACTACAACCATGAGTATTCTTGGGAATGATGCAACAAGTTTTCACACCTGGATTTGGGGATCCTCTGCCATTCTTCCTTGCAGATCCTCTCCACTTCCGTGAGGTTGGATGGTGAACGTTGGTGGACAGCCATTTTCAGGTCTCTCCAGAGATGCTCAATTGTGTTTAGGCCAGGGCTCTGGCTGGGCCAGTCAAGAATGATCACAGAGTTGTTCTGAAGCCACTCCTTTATTATTTTAGCTGTGTGCTTAGGGTCATTGTCTTGTTGGAAGGTGAACCTTCGGCCAAGTCTGAGGTCCAGAGCACTCTGGAAGAGGTTTTCATCCAGGATCTCTCTGTACTTGGCCGCATTCATGTTTCCTTCAATTGCAACCAGTCATCCTGTCCCTGCAGCTGAAAAACACCCCCATAGCATGATGCTGCCATCACCATGTTTCACTGTTGGGATTGTATTGGGAAGGTGATGAGCAGTGCCTGGTTTTCTCCACACATACCGCTTAGAATTATCACCAAAAAGTTCTATCTTCGTCTCATCAGACCAGAGAATCTTATTTCTCATAGTCTGGGAGTCCTTCATGTGTTTTTTAGCAAACTCTATGCGGGCTTTCATATGTCTGGCACTGAGCAGAGACTTCCGTCGGGCCACTCTGCCATAAAGGCACGACTGGTGGAGGGCTGCAGTGATAGTTGACTTTGTAGAACTTTCTCCCATCTCCCTACTGCATCTGTGGAGCTCAGCCACAGTGATATTGGGGTTCTTCTTTACCTCTCACCAAGGCTCTTCTCCCACGATTGCTCAGTTTGGCTGGACAGCCAGGTCTAGGAAGACTTCTGGTGGTCCCAAACTTCTTCCATTTAAGGATTATGGAGGCCACTGTGCTCTTAGGAACCTTGAGTACTGCAGAAATTCTTTTGGAACCTTGGCCAGATCTGCGTCTTGCCACAATTCTGTCTCTGAGCTTCTTGGCCAGTTCCTTTGACCTCATGATGCTCATTTGGTCTGACATGCACTGTGAGCTGTGAGGTCTTATATAGACAGGTGTGTGCCTTTACAAATCAAGTCCTATCAGTTTAATTAAACGCAACTGGACTCCAATGAATGAGGAGAACCATCTCAAGGAGGATCACAAGGTAATGGACAGCATGTGACTTAAATATGAGTGTCTGAGCAAAGGGTCTGAATACTTATGACCATATGATATTTCAGTTTTTCTTTTTTAATAAATTTGCAAAAATTTCTACATTTGTTTTTTTTCAGTCAAGATAGGGTGCAGAGTGTACATTAATGAGAAAAAAATGAACTTTTTTGCATTTTCCAAATGGCTGCAATGAAAGAGTGAAAAATTTAAAGGGGTTGGAAATACTTTACGTACCCACTGTAAGTATAGATCTAATTTTAGTGAGATGTAAATGAAAGTGCATATAGTTCAAAGTGCTGCCTAACAGCATGCATACATAATACAATATAATTGTACCCAGTCAATTCATCAGAAGAAGTCCTATGTGACATAATGTGATATAGGAGTGAGTCACAGGCTTAACAAATGCTTGATAGATGGAGATAAAGAAGCTACAAAGTTGAAAATAAGCTGTGACCAAAATGACAAGCAAACTTAAAGGCGTTCTCCTGGTATATATAACAAATGAATAACTGAAGGAAATGTCATTGTAAATCAATTCCTAAATACATTTAATTAGCAAATCCCAATCATTTTGTCTAGGGGGTCATCTCTATAGAATTTAAAATGACCACCACCTTGTCACACTGAGAGAAACCTGTCCTAGAATGTTAGGACAGGAGCCTGTGCACCAAGAAGCTTGATTGCTGGGACCTGGAGATACTAATACTGTTATTCAGAAAGACAGGGCACACAGAAGTTTGAGAGGCCTCTTCCAACTCAGCACCTCTGTATCTCCAGTGGTATTAGTGGAGACCACCTTCTGTAGTGTGGCGGTGTTTACACCATGAAAAACTGGGTCTGAACTGAAAAAGTAAGTTGATGTGTATGCAAAATGTAAATGCATATCAAACACATGACCATTAAACAGAGAAAACAAAAAACAAGAAAAAAATATCCTAAAATAAAACAAAATAAAAAATATATATATTGCAAAACATGCATGAAATTGTAATAATAATAATAAGGGTATTTGGTAAACATAATTTTGATCAAAAGAATGTACAAGCCATCCCGCCACGTCAAGGCAACCCTTTGTGGGACAGTCCTACTCTAATATTAAAAACCTTTCCACTTGTCAAGTGACGTAAATGTGAACAAGGCAGAGGGACTGAACCCACCAGTTGAAGCATAGGCCAGACAGGATGGATTTTTCAGCTCAAAAGCAGGGCGGTCACACCCTTATATGCACAAGATGCACTAAGAACTAAATGAAAAACTGGGTCTGAACTGAAAAAGTAAGTTGATGTGTATGCAAAATGTAAATGCATATCAAACACCATGCAGCAATGAGGCAGTGACCCAGTAAAGTCCAAAGCAAAATGTCTTTTAATGTCCAAAAACTCACAAATGAAAAGGCAAAATGGTATCCTCTGGATCGCAACTGGGGCGTCAATACAGTCCGTATCTGAGACCGGTTGATGTGGGCGACTGCACCACCATGTCACGCTGAGGGGTGCCAGGCGTTCACTTCCCTTGGCTCTGTGTTAACTGCACACATAAGCCGGATGTTGCAGAGCCACCTGCTCTGCAGCTTGCAAACCTACACTGACACACCCAAACCTTTGCTGCAGGGTTTTTAAAATGGAATCTGTGGCCATGGACTACTTGTAAGACCTGGCTGGAGGGAGTGAACTGCCCCACTACCATCATGTAGTTTACTCCAAAACTAAAAGCCCTTAACGGGTGCCTTGGCCAAATAACTTGACTAGGTCCATGCTTAATTTTATTCTGCATTGCAGCCACAGCTATGCCTGAATACATTTCTATGTGCATCCTGGGTGATACATATCGACCCTCACATATGATCCCCCTCACTGCCTCACACTTCCTACACATGAAGGAGGGAGCAGATTCCTACTGCACATGCTCAAATTCTAGGACAGGCAGCTGTCATTTCAATTTTGTAGTGATGACCTTCCTGGACAAAACTATTGTGATTTTGCTAATTAAATGTATTTAGGAATTTACTTATAATGATATATCTTTTAGTTTAATTTTTTTACCCTTTTAATAAAGTTCCATAAAACATTGGTTGGAAAAGTTTATATAATTGTATAATCAGAAAACTTTTGATGACTATTAAAGTATGAACGTGACATGGTATGCAAATCAGATTTTTACTAAATATATTTTTGAATTAAACTTTTTATGTAATAACTATATAAAAATATATTGAAATAAAAAGTATCTCCTCGAGCTTTGGTGAAGGGGCTGTGCTTTAATAATATCTATGACATTTCTCTGCCAATAAACCTTTATTTATTACAGCTGCCAAATTGTGGCAAGCAAATTGTCAAAAAATGTAGAAAGGTAATTTGATCCTCTCTTCTGGCTGCCCCCAAGGAAGTGTCTAAGAGTTAATATTAAAGAATAATATCCATTCTTGAACCTATCCATACTTAGGTCTGATTTTTCTTTTAACCTCTTTTTTAATAACAGCTGTGTGGGAAGGAGTTCAATCGTATGCACAATTTAATGGGCCACATGCATCTGCACTCAGACAGCAAGCCCTTCAAATGTCTCTACTGCCCCAGCAAGTTCACGCTAAAGGGAAACCTGACTCGTCATATGAAGGTCAAACATGGTGTCACCGAAAGAGGCATCCACTCTCGAGGTAAAAAATAAACAGCATAAGTCATACTGCTAACTCTGTGACAGTATTAGTGCACATATACCAACATGTCTTCTTTATGGAACATATAGCAGATTATTCACAGGGAACCCGTCACCTGATTCATACTACAGAAATTACGCTTATCATGAATCAAAGCCTAGCTGCAAGATGGCAGCCAGGTACAATTTTCTTTGAAATGCCAAAATGTCATAGGTAGAAGATATGGGACCATAACTTGAGATGAGACTAGTTTACAAGCCAACTTCAGACAGCTATTCTCAGCCCTACTAGAAATGATTGACAGATCTGTCGCTGTGAAAGAGATCTGGAGCAGCACCATTCTAGTAGCGTTTCCAGCTATGATACCCGGCTGGATCTTCGAGATATATTTTCTCTAAAATTCTGTAGCATTTCTAAGAAAAATATACCTTGTTGCATCATGACTCATGTGACAGGTTACCTTTAAAGCACCACTTCAGTGTTTTTTTTTATTTTAGCACTGGAGTGGTGCCACTAATCTAAGTTCCCTGCCTCTAGTAATATACAGTACAGACCAAAAGTTTGGACACACCTTCTCATTCAAAGATTTTTCTGTATTTTCATGACTATGAAAATTGTACATTCACACTGAAGGCATCAAAACTATGAATTAACACATGTGGAATTATATACTTAACAAAAAAGGGTGAAACAACTGAAAATATGTCTTATATTCTAGGTTCTTCAAAGTAGCCACCTTTTGCTTTGATTACTGCTTTGCACACTCTTGGAATTCTCTTGATGAGCTTTAAGAGGTAGTCACCGGAAATGGTCTTCCAACAATCTTGAAGGACTTCCCAGAGATGCTTAGCACTTGGCCCTTTTGCCTTCACTCTGCGGTCCAGCTCACCCCAAACCATCTCGATTGGGTAAATGTCTGGTGACTGTGGAGGCCAGGTCATCTGGCATAGAACCCCATCACTCTCCTTCTTGGTCAAATAGCCCTTACACAGCCTGGAGGTGTGTTTGGGGACATTGTCCTGTTGAAAAAAAAATGATGGTTCAACTAAACGCAAACCGGATGGAATAGCATGCCGCTACAAGATGCTGTGGTAGCCATGCTAGTTCAGTATGCCTTGAATTTTGAATAAATCCCCAACAGTGTCACCAGCAAAAGCACCCCCACACCATCACACCTCCTCCTCCATGCTTCACGGTGGGAACCAGGCATGTAGAGTCCATCCGTTCACCATTTCTGCTTCGCACAAAGACACGGTGGTTGGAACCAAAGATCTCAAATTTGGACTCATCAGACCAAAGCACAGATTTCCACTGGTCTAATGTCCATTCCTTGTGTTCTTTATCCCAAACAAGTCTCTTCTGCTTGTTGCCTGTCCTTACCAGTGGTTTCCTAGCAGCTATTTTACCATGAAGGCCTGCTTGTTTAATTTTTCACCTGGATTGGATGCTGCTCTCATTATTTTTTATGGCCTGCTCCACAAAGTCTGCTCTTAACAGTTGTTGTAGAGATGTGTCTGCTGCTAGAACTCTGTGTGGCATTGACCTGGTCTCTAATCTGAGCTGCTGTTAACCTGCGATTTCTGAGGCTGGTGACTCGGATAAACTTATCCGCAGAAGCAGAGGTGATTCTTGGTCTTCCTTTCCTGGGCGGTCCTCATGTGAGCCAGTTTCTTTGTAGCGCTTGATGGTTTTTGCAACTGCACTTGGAGACACTTTCAAAGTTTTCCCAATTTTTCGGACTGACTGACCTTCATTTCTTAAAGTAATGATGGCCACTCATTTTTCTTTACTTAGAATGTGTATTATGGCAAGAAAAAAGCAGCTAACAGTCTATTCAGTAGGACTATCAGCTGTGTATCCACCAGACTTCTGCACAACACAACTGATGGTCCCAACTGTTGTGAACGTGTTGGAGACAACTTCGGAGCTGGGGCTCCCTCTGGTGGTTGCTGAGGGTATTGAACCTATGTTGAACAGCAAAAGTCCACCACCTGCAATTGATGAATGGTTATCAGTTGGGATGAACTGGCCTGATATAAGTGCGCTGACTTCCCATGATCCTCGCCGGTGATCAATTGTTCTTCCTGGTCTAGGTTGGAAATCATCTTGCTTTTCTGCTGTCTCCTGCTATCATTCAGATAAGTTGCTTTCTGTTTTTTTTTCTGTGGTTTGATTTTCCTTGTTTTTTGCTGCCTTGTTTTTGAGTTCAGCCGGGTCCCTTTGGGGGCTTGTGCTGGTCTCTGTTCTCTTTTTGTATTTGTTCATTTGCTCTGTTCTTGTGATTTTTTACTGCTGGGTAGCTGTGTGTTCACACCAGAGATCTGATATAGGTGGTCGAGACCGTGTGGTCTCAGCATTTTTGGAATCAGAAGTGTTGGAGTTTTTCCTAGGTGTTTTGTTGGGTTGCAGACAGTGTTCTCTCCTGTACTATCCTATCTAGTCAGTTTGGGCCCCAGCGTTTGCTCAATCTATTTTCTGTCTGTGTTCGCGTTTTCATCTTGTCTAACCGCCATTATATGTTTGGGGGCTTCCTATTTCTTTGGGGCTCTACTCCGGGGCAGTTAGCTTTCCTCTTTCCATCTTCAGGGGTAGCTATCTCTCTGGCTGTGACGAGGCGTCTAGGGCACCGTAGGAACGTCCCACGGCTACTTCTAGTTGTGCGGTTAGTTTAGGGGTCTGCAACCTATTAGATCTAAACCTCTCTGGTGTTTGGCTGCCTTTTCGGTTTTTTGCTCCTGCCCTCCTCAGCTACCAAAACATAACACCCAACCCCATTTATAAGGCAAGAAATCCCACTTATTAAACCTGACAGGGCACTCCTGTGAAGTGAAAACCATTTCCGGTGACTACCTCTTGAAGCTCATCAAGAGAATGCCAAGAGTGTGCAAAGCAGTAATAAAAGCAAAAGGTGACTACTTTGAAGAACCTAGAATATAAGACATATTTCAGTTGTTTCACCCTTTTTTGTTAAGCATATAATTCCACATGTGTTAATTCATAGTTTTGATGCCTTCAGTGTGAATGTACAATTTTCATAGTCATGAAAATACAGAAAAATCTTTGAATGAGAAGGTGTGTCCAAACTTTTGGTCTGTACTGTACTTACCAGCCGCCATCTTCATCAGTTATCGGTAACTCTAAATTCAGTCTCCAACATTTTGTGACCTGCTGGATCACTCCAGTGTTTGCTGGAAGATCTGGAAGTCACAACGCAATGTAGGTCAAAACGAGGTTCTCATAGACTTACACTGAGATCTTGTGACCATTATCTCTGAATTGCTGGTCAGTCAGAAGTTGCAGACATAAGATGGTGCAGCGGGACCAGATCAGTGCCAGGAACAGCTGAAGTCAACCGCTGGTAAATATAGTACTTGTGCCAGGGACTTTACGTTAGTGCCACCACTACAGTGCTGAAATAAACAAAAGTGCTGGAGTGGTGCTTTAACTGATAAATCACAGAGCAGCTGCAATGGCTGCTATCCTGGTAGTTACGCATTGTTGTAACCATACATTTTAAACCCTTTCATTTGGGCAGCAGTGTCATGTAATCTCCATTCTGATAAGTAGTCCAGTTTATGTTCTACTATGTAAACTATGTAGACAGGAGGTCAGTCTCTAAGTTCCTGTGAACTACAAGATGGCGTCATCACCCTTCAAATTTGAACCTCAACTGGAAAGCTTAAAGAGAGAGTTTGACATTCTACTGCATTATAGAGAAAAAACTCCATACTAAATAATTTCCTTCTTTCTCCAGGTTTTGCCCGTGTAAGAGCAAATCATTCTCGCTCAATTGTCCTTCGTAGTGTAGAGCAGAAAGAGCCCTTTGACTTATCCAGAAAAAGAAGAGATGAAGAATCAACTTATTCAGATGAGGAAAGTGAAAAGAACAATTCTTTCCAGGATGAGGAAGAAGACAGATACAAAGTTCAGGACATATTTCCAAAAGACATCTATAAAGAGCCAACACATTGTTCTGAGGAACATCTAAGCAACTTCAAGGAGACGCCAAACAAGGGCAATTGTGAGATTCTCCACAAAGAAAGTGGTGCAGAAAGAATAAGTCACCAGCACAAAGAGGAAGGGAAAAGTGTGGACCTAGACCACAAAGGGGGAAGTTTAGGACTATCTGTTCCTTATTTCTTTTATATGAAGAACAGAAACACAGAGGAGCAGTTAGTGGAATAAACCATAAATGGACCAAAGAGAAGTAACAACACACCTAAATATATAAAGTAACATTCATTGCAAAGAATCTGAACTCGGCAAACAGAGGTGGCTCATATTATCTCATGGAGATGAAATACTATTTTCTAGTC
Source organism: Oophaga sylvatica (assembly GCA_033576555.1). Lineage (NCBI taxonomy): Eukaryota > Metazoa > Chordata > Amphibia > Anura > Dendrobatidae > Oophaga > Oophaga sylvatica. The sequence goes on along the minus strand of JARQOD010000001.1, from coordinate 912,963,706 downwards.
TGTCCAGCACTGATTTATCATAGGTTGTAGTCATATTTCCATCAGCTTTGTGTTACTAGAACAACGTCATAATTGCACTTCTTTTGATGTACAATAGGCCAAATATGTGACTATGCATGATCCGCCATTAGCAGCCTGAAGTTCTACAATATAATTTATAGCAAATATATTGTACTCGTTACTGAGTGCATAATAAAAAGTAATAATGAAACCAATGACTTAAAATCTTTTTTTTTATTTTGTATTCTAAATATTGGGAAGACATCAGGAGGATCACTTAGAGAAGAGGCATTTTCAAGTAATTTTCCTTGGCCAAATGTGAAAATGTCTGTCCTGCAGAGGAAGAAAAAATGCAGTTGGCACCTAACATGTGGCTCTGTAGCTGTAGAGAACCCATAAACTCCAGTGTGCTCTACCAGACTGGGAAGCTCTAAACAGGGGCGGGGCTTCGGCGCAGTACCGCCTCCTTAGCCATGTGTCACTGATAGGCCATTATAACTATTGCAGTGCAGGAAGCCGACAGCTTTGTGCACCGCAATACATTCAACTAAATGTGCGCCAGAGGATGAAAAACCAGAACTGTTACTGGCGGCCTCCAGATTGGGGCACTGCTTTTTGCCAGTTCGGGGAACTGGCTGTAATTTTAACAGTCGGTTCCTCTATACTGGTAAGAACTGGCAGAATCTCACCCCTTGGGGCTCCTATTCTTCACGGTTCTGGGAACCAACTGCTATTTTATCACACCACTGCATATTTCATGGCTGCTGAAAGCATCTTTCTAGTGAAGATGGTGGGCAGCGCAGATAAATAAGGCAGATAACTTGTTGATGTGATAGCTTGTACCGCACCATTTTGTTGGAGACAATGTTTTTTTTTTTAGAGACCACAGCAATTATTGTGTCAGAACGATATTTAAAATCTGTGACCCATCATTCAAACAGCAGCATGGCCGCCCCGAGGTCCGAAATATCATTAAATGAAAAATTCACACGAATATTACACAAAACGGAAAACTACACCACAGGTATCATTTTAATCAGTATCCCAGCACCAATATGGCTATGTGTGTACTTTACTTTGCAAATCCTGCCGACAGGTTCTCTTCAATGCCCAGAACTTCAGAACATATCATTGTTAGCGTCATAAACATTCAACTATAGTCTGCTGACAATCTAATGTGTATGGGACTTCCCAACTCATCCCCTACAGATGATATTCATGAAATAAACCTCTGTCAGAGGTGTTTGGCAGCAGCTTTCTCCAGTCATCCCTTTGAAGGCACATGGACTTTCGGCTAAGCCAAATCTTGATGTGTGTAGGGTAGTTGGGATAGCTGAAGGCTAAATGAGTGCTCAGCCATTAGAGATCACATGAATATGGGGGCCTTTAGGCTTTTTGTCACCCAGTTATAATAATTGAATCCTATTCTGAGGTTTAGACTGATCCTGAATCTCAAGTCATGCATCTTGGTTAACTGAAACATTACACTGCATAAATGTAATTGCTTTAATAATGGACAAAATTATGCACCAACATCCAAAACCCTGTAGGAAACTACCAATACTATTGTGTTTTTTTTGTTATATTAGTAACAAAGTCCATGAAATAAGCCGTACTAAGTAAATAATACCAGTACCAACTTAGAAGTACATTCTGTCTGTAAATCTTGTGGAGTTTAGCATCATCTTCAAATATAAAAATTCTACTCTGTATGACTTCAATAGAGTTATCAAAGAGATCCTGTCACCATGAAAATAGAGTGAACAGTAAAAAAAAGCTTCAAAAAAATCTGAAAAAAAAAAATTATTTCAAACTATCCACCTTTATCCTCATTAAGAATTAAGAAATAAAAAAAATAAAAAAAACACTTATTTGATATCACTGCTTTCATAAAAATCTGATCTTTCAAAATGAAAAAGAAAACAAACTATGCAGCTTTGGAATCTCCACAATCGTATGGTTTTCCGGAGGAAGAAGTCGGTGGACTCTGAAACGCGTCAACATTAAACCTGCAATTTACTTGTGTCATAACTCCAGAGAGCGCAGAAACACTTCCAAACAGATTACCTTATTTGATATTCTATGGAAGCTCCTGCATCTGGTCTTTAGGTGCTGTGTCACACAACCTTACAAGGTGAGCGGTTTTATCTTTATTAATCAAATTTTTTAACCTGGATAAGACTTTAATGTGCTCTGGGATTTTCTTTACAATATATATTTTTTGCCATTTTAGCTCATAGGAGTGAACCGGTCCCCATATTATGCTAATTAACAAAGAACTTAGGTAATGAAAACTGAGAGTTAATGATGTTGAATAGGATTGAAGATGCGATCTGTGCTCATGTCAGGAAGGGTTTAGAACACGTTCACCTGTGCTTCATTCTCTCTCTCTTCCTGTTTTCTACTTCAATATCTGTATACGATTGTTATCAATTCAATTGAAAACTTCCACTTTCCCCTTTTCAGTTCCTTGTTGGCCTTTAATTCTCTGCTGAATTTCTCCTTTCTTTTTGCTGTGTGGTTTGAGTCGTCTTGTGGGATTCTTATGTTCAGGTTGTTAGTCTACAGATGACTATATCCTAATTGTGGCTAACTGTGAATGTTTAAAGGGAATCTGTCACCTCATTTTTGACCTATGAGATAGGGCCACTGCCATCAGGGGCTTATCTACAGCATTCTGTAATGCTGTAAATAAGCCCCCGATGTTACCTGAAAGTGAAGAAAAACGAGTTATAAAATACTCACCCAGGGGCGTTCCGTGGGGCGGTCCGGTCCGGAGGGAGTCGCGGTCTGGTCCGGGGCCTCCCATCTTGTAGCGAAGCCGGCCTCTTCTTTCTGTCCCGTCGCGGCTCCTGCGCAGGCGTACTGCTCTGCCCTGGTGAGGGCAGAGCAGAGCACTGCAGTGCGCAGGCACCGGGAAAGGTCAGAGAGGTTCGGCTGAAGTAAGCAAAACAGCTGTAAACAATTTTTGGAGATTGTCTAATCTCTAGTGTTCATTATTGACGTTACCTTCATTGCCGCCTCTTGCTGTTTTTCACAACACATGAATGACCTAATTTCGCACATGCATTACCATTACTGTGAGTCATATCAATGATGACAACACAATCAATGGCCCCACATTGTATACTGGCCCCCACACTTAATTAGGGACTTAATAACAGGCTCCCTTTTTTGTGTTTAGAAACCATGCTCATTTTCATGCACACTTTCCTCAACCACAAAATACAGGAACTACACATAAAGAGAACTCTGAGTCAATGCTACATGATTAAAAGTCAAACAATTTTTATTTAAACAATATACACACATTTAAAAGTACATGAGAAAACGAGCAGGAAAGTGAGGGCAAGATAGTGATAATTAACCCAGTTGTGGAGCGGTCCACAGCAGTGATTTGAAAGCACATTGGGTATAGAAAATGTATATGATATTAAACAATAAAGCTACCCATCCCAAAGAGGGAATCAAATAACTAACTGGACTAGATGCAGCATCCATATTGTGTATCTTGCACAGCATAGGTATAAAAGAAAAGGGTTCCCAAAATTCCTCATACGTTTATAGTAGTTAAATATCTTATACAGGGGAAGATGGATTCCCAGATGAGTCCCTGCACTGTGGCCTCAGTGTAATAGGACATATAAGCAGTGTCAATATTAGACAGTAAGATATCCGCCTGGAAAAGCATGCATATGCTCAGTAATCAAGTAAATATACCGAGTGGTAAGTATAGCATAAAGATCTGGTTTACTAATTACGCAACAGTATACGCTTGAAACTGCTGTCCCCAACGCACGTTTCGCTGATATGTTGCTTCTTCAGGGGCGTCAAATAAAAAATACAGGAGCTAAAAGTAAAGGCTCTTTCATTTTCTTGCCTCATATCTACCTTTAGGCTGGGGTCACACTTGCACGAGTCTTGCACCTCAATACCTGGCACTGCCACAGGCACTCGGGACCGGAGTGTGTGGCTGCATGTATTTCCCCTCACATGTTAAACACAAGATAAAATTTCATCACAATTAATGGTTTTTATTTGTATAATACTAATGTAAATATGGTCAAAGATGAAAAATTGGTATGTACTATTGAGAAAAATGATAATTACTTACGGGTAATTTGATTTTCCAGATCCATGACAGCACTGTGATTGAGAGATGGATTCCGCCCTCAGAAAACAGGAAACCTGCAGTGGAGATAAAAGAAGGGGGTGGCACCTCTCTCCTCAGTTTTGTTTACAGAGCATGGAAGGTGACCGCCTTATTAGTTTAATTTGCTCATATTTTTGGTCAACTTCTCCCTTTTTTTTTTTTTTTATATTGTATATATCTATACACGCACATTATTATGCACATAACGGTAACTTTATACCACATTATTATTTATACTAATTTCCTCGTGAACCATACCACCATCACCAAGATAGGGCGGGAATAATGCGGTGCTGTCATGGATCTGGAAAATCAAATTACCCGTAAGTAATTATAATTTTTTCCCTTCCCCATGACAGCACCGTGAGTGAGAGGAAGAAATAGAAAGATTCCTAGGGTGGGACGACAGCAGATAACACTTTCCTTCCAAAGGCTAGATTTGAAGGATTAAATACCGCACTCTAAGAGAATAGTGATGATGCTGAAAAAAATCTTATTTTATTCACAAATTAGGCAACATTTAAGGACAGAATCAAAGCGATAAATAACGTTTCGGCCCAGCCGGGGCCTTTGTCAAATAACGCTTTAGTGATAGTCCAGTGCCGTGGACAGAGATTAATAAAGAAGTGAGGACCAGTATGGTGTCCTAATATGGCCAATATATGGAGACATCAGTGTGGGGTGGTTCCCTAATGACTGTAGCGCTATGGGAAGCAACGGTCTGTGGGGATAAATCCCTAGTATCAGCTTAATGTAAATCGCTGGTAGAGACAATAACCCAGTACAAGGAGTCCCCAGTGTGAAGAGGTTCCCTGTGGTCAGCAGCGCTTGTAGCTGGTTGCTGGTAGAGGCGGCGCATACCGACTAGGCAAGGCGCGGGAGCGCCGCCTCTACCAGCAACCAGTGAAATCAAAGCATTAAGAACAAAATTTAGATCCCAGGGAACTACCTTCAAATGCGGCTTAAAGGGTCTGGACGTAAATGAGGCTCGAATGAACCTGTATACCCAAGGGTGGTTAGCAAGTTTTTGTTCAAACAACACACCTAATGCTGCGACATGTACTTTTAGAGTACTGGTGGATAGTCCTCTCTCTAGCCCTTTTTGGAGGAACTCCAGTACTTCGGATATTGGGACTTCTTGACTTATATTTGAAGGGGAACGTCCTGAAAACTCCAAGAATTTTTCCCAGATCTTCTGGTATTTTTCTCTTGTTACTTTCTTTCCACTTGCAAGCAAGGTAGTAACTAATGGCTCTGAGAAACCTTTTGCTAGCAGAAGTCCCCTCTCAAGTTCCATGCGGTGAGATGCAGTCTGTGAACTTGAGGGTGTAGCACTGGACCTTGATGTAGGAGATCTGGAAGCTCCAGCAAGATCCATGGGTCCGAGACGGACATGCGTCTGAGCCACGTGAACCATGCCCTTTTCGGCCAGAAGGGTGCTATCAGGATTATTCGCACCCCGTCATCCCGAATTTTCTTCAGGACTGTTGGGATTAGTGTGAACGGGTGGAACGTATACGCTAGTTGGAAGTTCCACTGGTGTAACAAACCATTTACCCCTTCTGGATTTTCCCTCGGATTCAGTGAGTAGAACCTATCCACCTTCCGATTTTGCCTTGTGGCGAATAGGTCCACTTGCGGAGTTCCCCAGCCGGCACAGATTTCTCCAAATACCTTCTGGTTTAGGGACCACTCCCCCTGGTGTAACACATGACGACTTAGAAAGTCCGCTACAAGGTTGTCTGACCCTCTCAGGTGTGTGCTCGATATGGACAGAAGATTGACCTCTGCCCATAGGAACAATTTTCTGGCCTCTTCCATTAATAACTCTGACCTTGTGCCCCCTTGTCTGTTTATGTATGATACCGCTGTGCTGTTGTCGGACAAGACCACGAGGTGTTTCCCTTTGATATCCTCCATTATCCGAAGGATTGCCTGTCTCACCGCTGCTAATTCCTTGAGGTTGGAGGTTGCTCCTATCATTCCAGGCCCCCACTGACCTTGTAGAATATGGTTTGACATATGTGCGCCCCAGCCCAGAGGTCCTGCGTCTGTGGTCAGTACTACTGGGTCCTGGATCAACCAGGGAACGCCCTTCTTTAGGTTTGATGTCTCCTGCCACCATTTTAGTGAGTCCCGTACTTGTGGAGACAACGTGACCTTTTGATTTAAATTGACGGGGTTTCTCGCTTGCTCGGCTATTATCTGCCACTGTAACTGTCTGGTGTGTACCTGAGCCCATCAAACCGCAGGGATTGTTGCAGTCAGCATACCTAGGAGTGACATTGCCCCCCTTAGTGAAGTGGATTGACTCGATTGCATATGATCTATCCTTTGCTGTATAACAAGTATTTTCCTGTTTGGGAGAACACTTTCCCGCGTGAGGGAATTTAATTGGATACCCAGAAACTCCTGTATCTGGACTGGAACCATTTTTGACTTTTTTAGGTTTATTATCCAGCCCAGGCTGGATAGTACTTCCCATAACCGTTTTTACCGCTTTTATGCCATCCTCCTGGTTGTCCGCTATAACGAGAAAGTCGTCTAAATATGGGACTAGAAGTATACTTTCTTTTCTCAGGAAGGATGCTACTTCTGAGATTATCTTTGTGAAAATACGTGGGGCTATTGAAACCCCGAAGGGTAGGCATTGGTACTGTAGGTGAGTGGGAACCCCTGCAATTTCCACTAATACCCTCAGAAACTGCTGATGCTTTCCATAGATTGAGACATGATAGTACGCATCTGAAAGATCTATTACTGCCATGTAGCAGCCTGGATACAGTAGTTTTACTGTTGATCTTAGAGTCTCCATTTTGAATCTTTCTAACCGGATATACCGGTTTAAGGCCTTTAGATTGCAGATCACCCTTTTGGAACCATCCGGTTTTGGTGTTAGAAACAGGGTGTTGTAAAAGCCTCTCCCTTCCTCGTGGGATGGGACCTTTACAAGTACCTCCTTCTGGATAAGGAGCTGAATTTCTTCCTCCAGAATGATTTGATTTGTTTTGGAGACCCGTGTAACTACCATAGGTTGAGTGGGGAGGGTGGTGAAGTTTGGTTTTACGCCCTTTGCCATCAGGTTGGTTATCCATTGTGAGGACGGCAATGCCTCCCACTGATGGGCAAAGAACCGGAGTCTTCCCCCACGGACCTCTGGCATCATTGGTGTTTAGGGTCTGGTTTATGTGGAGGTTTATTGAAGAGGAACCCTCTATCCTTTCCTCTTCAGGATTTCCCCCGCATGGCTCTATCATCTGATCGGCCTCGGCCTCCTCTACCGGACCCCCGAAAGGACTGCCGAAAGTCACCCCAGCGCCTTTTAGATGAAGGTGGCGGAGGAAAACGTTTCTTTTTGTCTGCTGCTTTTCCAAAATTTAGTCTAGGGCTTTTCCAAATAGGTATTGCCCTTCACAGGGGACTCCGCAGAGTTTAATCTTTGACTGAACATCTGCTGACCAGTTTTTCAGCCAAAGAGCTCTACGACCAGAATTAGATAGGGCACATGCACGGGCCGCAGAACGGACTGAATCAACTGCCGCATCTGCTAGAAACCCCGCAGCTTTTTGTAAGGGAGTTATTACTTCCAGCAAGGTATCCCTCGGACATTTGTTTCTTATCTGGTCGCTAAGTTCTTCCAACCACTTAACCATAGCACGAGGCGGCCACCCCTGGTTTAAATGACCATGCTGACGCCTCCCAGGCTGACTTAAGAAAAGCATCTGCTTTTTTGTCAAGGGGATCTTTTAATGCTCCCATATCCTCAAAAGGAAGTGATATTCCCCTGGAGGTACTGGCTATGGCTGCGTCTAATTTTGGCGCCTTATCCCACTTTTCGCAGATTTCATCGTCAAAGGGGTATTTTCGTTTTAGGGCCTGTGGAACCGACATTTTTTTATTCGGCTTTTTCCACTCCCTTTTAATCAAATTCACCAGGTTATCATGGAACGGAAAAACTTTTCGCTTTTTTCCTTCCAAATTACTAAACATCGTGTCTTGGACCGACCTGTGTTCTCTAGGTGTTTCTACCCTAATCATTATTTTAATGTTCTGGAATAAAGATGGCGACTCTTGCGCAACCGGTCTCACCATCTGAGGACTCGACTTCTGAGTCATCGGAAGCTGCTATTTCCCCCGGTTCGTCTCCCGACTCTACATCTGAACTATGTGCAGGTGGGGGAGGGGGGTGGAGGCGACTAAGCCACTTCTCATACGCTCTAGGGAGGGTTTTTAGACATAGAGCGCAGGCTTTATTTTTCTATTTGGCTGTAGCTTTCATTGCCTAAATATAAGACACAGAAAGAAACAGCACATTATGAGAGTGTCTCATTTTTTCGCCTTACAAAGGCACTCACCCACCCCCCTCAGGTACCGCAGTCGTTGGTGGGTTTTCCTGGACAGGCAACGGCGTCTCCTCTGCTGTGTCTGCCATTATGTCAGTGGAGCTGTTTGCCACCGTTCTTTGTGCACAGCCACTTCTTATATCGGGGATGGGAGCGGTGTTTTGTGCTCCTGAATCACCTCCATTCTAGGAGCGTTCAGGGCACCGCTCTCCCCCGGCGTGTGACGTCACTTCCGGTGTAAAACCGGAAGTTGCCGCATCCCATCAGCACCTGCATGTGGATGCCACGCCGCTTCCTCCCCGGCTCAGCCTCCGGCCAGGAGCGGTCACCGGGGGGTACAGGCGAAGGATGGAGCGCCCCTGACAGCGTCGCTCAGCCTCCCAGCTTACACCGCAGCCCCGCTTCCAGGCGCTGCCTGCCCGCTGTCTTCTGCCCCCGGACACAGCAATACCAGAGGGGGATCCCTCCTGAGGTACTGAGCTCGCTGCAGGCTCCTGGTCCCAGAAAACAGGAAACCAAACAGAGGAGAGAGGTGCCGCCCCCTTCTTTTATTTCCACTGCAGGTTTCCTATTTTCTGGGGGCGGAATCCATCTCTCACTCACGGTGCTGTCATAGGGAAGGGAAAATCATAATATCATTTATATTGCCCCGACTTGAGTTACCGTATTTTTCGGACTATAAGACGCACCGGACCATAAGACGCACCCCAAATTTTCAGAAGGAAAACAGGGAAAAAAAAATAATGTGTCAAATGGGGGTCCGTCTTACAGTCCGAAGTGCTCTGTGTTGCAGGGGTGCTCTGTGGGGTGGCTGTGCTGTGTGGGGTGGCTGTGCTGTGTGGGGTGGCTGTGCTGTGTGGGGTGGCTATGCTGTGTGGGGTGGCTGTGCTCTGTGGGGTGGCTGTGCTCTGTGGGGTCGCTGTGCTCTGTGGGGTCGCTGTGCAAAATATGGTACTCACATCCCATAGCGGTGGTCCCAATGCAGCCTCCTGTGCTCTGTGGTGTCTGGCCAGCAGCGGGGCTCTGTGCTGCGTGGGGGGCTCCGCCGGCATTTCCCTCTTAGCCGGACAGCCCCCCGCAGCTCTGCTGCTGCGGCCTCCTGATACATGGCCGCCAGGGGCCTCCGGTGGCGGTCCCGACGAAGTCTTCCATGCGGTGGTTCCGGGGCAGCAGCCGGCTCTGTGCTGCAGGGGGGCTCCGCCGGCATTTCGGTCTTAGCCGGAAAGCCCCCCGCAGCTCCGCTCCCTCCTGCATCTCGGTGGCGTCCTCAAACATGGCCGCCAGGGGACTCCGGTAAGATGGCCGCCGAATCTCATTCAAGTCTCGGCAACGAGATCTCTTCTCCCGAGATCTTGTCCTGAGATCTCGGGAGAAGAGATCTCGTTGCCGAGACTTGAATGAGATTCGGCGGCCATCTTACCGGAGTCCCCTGGCGGCCATGTTTGAGGACGCCACCGAGATGCAGGAGGGAGCGGAGCTGCGGGGGGCTTTCCGGCTAAGACCGAAATGCCGGCGGAGCCCCCCTGCAGCACAGAGCCGGCTGCTGCCCCGGAACCACCGCACAGAAGACTTCGTCGGGACCGCCACCGGAGGCCCCTGGCGGCCATGTATCAGGAGGCCGCAGCAGCGGAGCTGCGGGGGGCTGTCCGGCTAAGAGGGAAATGCCGGCGGAGCCCCCCACGCAGCACAGAGCCCCGCTGCTGGCCAGACACCACAGGAAGGCTGCCGCCGCCACCGGGACCGCCGCCGCCACCGGATTTTTTGGTATGTTGGGACCATAAGGCGCACCCCCATTTTCCCCCAAATTTTGGGGGGAAAAAAGTGCGTCTTATGGTCCAAAAAATACGGTATTTCTTGGAATGGGCATTGAGTGACTCTTCCTCTTTGGACTTTCCTTCCCCACCTTTACAGGAGAGTCCACTTATGGAGATTCAATGTTGGAGAAACCTCCCTAAAGATATTAACATGTCATGATGTATTCTAATATAGGATGCACACTTTTTCTGTTTACCTTATTTATGTTTATATATTATTGTAGTTCACTGATGAAGGTCGTTATATGACCGAAACATCTGCACTATATGTACAATATCTTAGACTGCATTAAAAATCATTTACTATTCATCTGTTGAGTGCCAAGTTTCATTTAACTACATATTCAGGTCTTGGACCCTACTTGAGCACCAACAACTGTTGTGCCACGTTATATATCTATACACATCAAGGGAGAAACACGACATGCACGGCGCATGTCGTGAAGGGGTTAAAATTAGTACTAAAGGACCACTGCTCAAAATAGGAAAGGATGAGCACCTTTCCATCTGTCAGCTCAGCTGTCTGCTGCAACTAATCTCAGGCCTCAGCAAACACAGGCCAAATATGTGTGAATTACTGCCACTTCATGACCAGACCATATATTATCACCATATAGTGACTGACTAGTACCACATACAAGGGACAAATACTATCACACCATGACCAGAACATATAATACCACCACATAGCGACCAAATAATACAACATACAAGGGACAAATACCATCACAACTTGACCGGACCATATATCACCACAACAAAGTGACTAAATAATACCGCATAGAAGGGACAATTACCATCACACAATGACAGGACCATATAATACCACCACATACTGACCAAATAATACCACATACAAGGGACAAATACCACCACACCACTACCGGACCACATATTACCACCACATTGTGACCGAATACTACATACAAATGAAAAATACCACTACACCATGACCAGACTTCATAACACCACATACAAAGAATAAAAACTGCCACATCATGACCAAAGCACATAATACCACCACATATTGACCGAATACTACATTCAAGGGAGAAATACCACCACAACATGACCAGACCACATATAACCACCACATAGTGACCAAATAATACCACATAGAAGGGACAAATACTACCACACCATGACCAGACCACATAATACCACTATATAGTGGCTTACTAATACCACACATAAGGGACAAATACCATCACACCGCAATCAGACCACTTATTACCAACAGTGACCGAATACCACTATACTCATAATTTATAATAAAAAGCACACAATACTAATAACACTAATATCATCACCAGTGACATTATGCATAGCTCTGTATATGGTGTCAGTGTACTGTGTATTTAGTGATTACTGGTGACATTATACGCCAGAGCTCTGTACACAGAATATAGGGTACAATGTAGAGGTAATGCAGTCATCACTGATAACATTATTTACAGGAGCTTTATATATAGTGTCAGTGTACAGGTAATAGTGTTCACCAGTGACATTATACACAGGAGCTTTGTATATAGTGTAAAGGTAATACAGGGATCACCAGTGATATACACAGGAGCTCTGTATACAGTATAATGTCAGTGTACCTTTAATACAGTGATCACCAGTGACATTATACACAGGAGCTCTGTATAGTGACAGTGCACAGCTAATACAGTGATCACCAGTAGTGATGAGCGAATTTGTTTGAAAAATAATGGTCAAACATAAATTCGGCATGAATATGGCACATTCGGATTCGTGATCGGAAACACGAGCAAAATTATATAAAATCAGAAAAAAAAAATCGGTAACATTCGGTAAAAAGTGCAGGAATATATTTGCGTTGCCACTGAAGTATTTTTAGCACTTTGGCTATGATAATGGTTGTGTATAATGAGTGTTTGGCACGTGTTTGATGAGGGTAGGGGGTTTGCAGAGCTCAGAGGCGCTTTGTGCTTGTAAATAGAGATGAGCGAATATTTTAATGTTCAGTTCGACTCACGATCGCCGAATTTGCAATATTTGTGGATTTAATCGTCAATTAAAATTGCCGAACATACACAGCGCAGAAGCCAGTGCTTCCCAAGCTGTGTGGGATTAATAGTTTTCAACCTGGACAGTGCCAAGATGCGACCGTTCAGGCTGAGAACCACTGGTGAATGCTCTACTGCGAGCCTCAGTGAGGTTATTGAGATTACGTCCGTTCACTGTGGCTGCGTTACCAGCCGTACTGAACTGCTGTGACCTCAATGACATCTTCGCTAGTACATTGGGAAAAATGTTTAGCCACTTACCGGTATCGGTGTTTTTCGGAGCACATGACAGCACCACGAGAGAGGGGACCTCTTTTCCGCATCAGTTGGATTAACCTCCCAGGTTAGTAGCAAAATATACAATTTAAACTAAATATAATCTGCACACGTGGCTAAACTTAAAGCCCAGAAGAGTGCTCACTCACACGTGAAAGGGAGGTAATATAAGGGTGCTGTCATGAGTTCCGAAAAACACCGTCTCCGGTAAGTAGCTAAGCATTTATTCGGTCTCCCATGACAGCACCACAAGACAATTACAGAGATGTAAAGAGTCTAGGGAGGGACTACTGCCTCAAGCACCCTTCTACCAAATGTGAGATCAGAGGAGCCACCCAAATTCAGTCAGTCTATAATAATTGAAGAACGTGGATGGAGAAGACCAAGTAGCCGCCTTACATATGTCCTCAATCGACACTTCTAACCTCTCTACCCAGGATGTCTCTACGGCTCGTGTGGAGTGAGCCTTCAGAACTGCGGCACCACCTGCTGTATAGGCCAAAGAAATTGCCTCCCTGAGCCACCTAGCTAAGGTGCTTTTGGAGACTCTTAGCCCCTTCCTAACCCCCTGAAAGGATACAAATAAAGAGTTTTCCTTCTTCCAAGGGTCAGTTACTGAGATATATAAGTAGACATCTTCTAACATCTAATGAATGGAGCTTTTTTTTCTTTTTGATTGGCAGGGTTAGAGCCAAAAGAAGAAGGACTATTTCCTGCAGTCTGTGGAATTTTGAAGCCACCTTTGGCAAATACAGGGGATCCAGCTTCAAAATAACCCTATCCTCCCTAAACTGGGTGTATGGAGGCTGTCTAAAGAGGGCCTGCAATCCTCCGGGCCGATGTCAGTGCAACTAAAAGGGCCGTTTTAAAAGACAGAATTTTTATCGGGCTACTTCAATAGGTTAGAATGGGGCCTCCATCAATGCTGCTAGCACTAGATTCAAATCCCATGGTAACAGCCTCTGCTTAAGGATGGGTCTAGATCTGGTCGCTGCCTTAATGAATCTGGATACCCAGTAATTGCCTGCTAGATCACAATTATACAGGGCACCTAACGCCGACACCTAAACTCTAAGAGTACTCATGGCTAGACCCATCTCTAACCCCTTTTGTAGGAACTCGAACACCTGGTTAATCCTAACTTTCCCTCCAATCTCCGCCCCTGAGACTGTCAGGAACTTTTTCCAGGTTCTGGCATATATTTTTGTCGTGGATGCCTTTCTACATTTTAGTAAGGTATTAACTAAGCCCCGAGAAAACCCCCTCTCCCTCAGTAGTGTCCTTGTAATGTTACTCCCATTTTTGCCCACATTCAAAGTCCCCTTCAGAACCTTGAGCACACAATGAGCTCTGCTGCATCCATTAGGTTTTTGCAGACTCACGCTGTGGGCTTCTGACTCCCTCTCCCCTCTCCCTCCAACTACACACATACACTCTGTGTAATGTGATACTAGGTTACTAGCCCCCACTGAGTAGCTATGGCCCAAGCTGGCTGAAGGCAGTTGGGAGAACATGTGCTCTATTGTTCATGTAGAAACTTAATATGAGGGCATATCTTGACCCCAGTTGGTGTTAGGGGTAATGACAATTACATATTTGGGGTGTGCGTCGACCCAGCTACCCGGCCTGTAGTTTTCTAGACTCCAGTGTCAGCAGAATCCAAGAAACGGATTCCTACTTAGCCGACCCATTCAGGTACTTCGCGTTTAGACTTAAACGAACGCCAATGTCCTGCGGAGTAAGATGGTACCCTATGAGTCGCCGTGGGGGGTTCCATCTCTGAGTTATGTAATTCAGAAGTTTTGTAGCAAAATGTTCATTCTGAGAAAATAGAAGTGCTTCCATAGCTCCACCCACTTCAGTGATGTCACGACCAGGGGGTATAAGGGAGTGCCAGCTCATTTTGCTTCAGACTTGCTCCGGAAATCTGACGCAGTGAAACTCTGTAATGCACTGTGACGTGTCGCCCATCCCCAACTGCATGGTTTGCCTGAAATGATCTAAGCAACTGTAAGTGTTTTTCTTCCTTCTGTTAATCCTTTTTATTTTGAAATCGTCTTGTACATATTTTCAATTGTCTCATGTTGTAATATCTTTTTATACCTTTTGTAAACACTGCCTACCTTTTTGGAGTAAACTATAAAATTACTAGTTTCATTTCTCCTTGCTCTATAACGTACTGTCACGTCCTCCGAAGGGAATTACGCTACTAAATTGGGGTGACCTCTGCCCCACATTCTAGAATCAGAGGCTGGTGGCAGCAAGTGTGTACTGGGCATTGGGTAAAGCTGGCAGTGACGGAACGGGTTTTATAAGCGTATTGCCTGGCTGCGGCTAGGAGTAGTTATAATTCCCTCGCTGCAGCATGCCTAATAGCCAGTACACATCCAACCAGGCCTGTCCAGTAACTACTTATCCTAGGTGCAGTTCCCTGACTGACCTGAGGGTGAGGGGGGCGCCAGAGAGCTGCGAGTTCCTAGGTGGAACTGTAAAGTGGGATATAAATAAATCCCTGCAGTTCATGACATATTGGTGGCAGCGGTGGGATAACTAAAATAAGCCCCCCTGCGGTAAAGTGTAAGGTCGATAGACTTGTTTGCTGTGTATTCATGGCAATGGAGGCAGCGGAGGGATCATAAACCGTGACCCACGTGCCTCCATCTCCTCACAGTCCTTTCAAATTCCATGCCGTAAGATGTAGATTGGACACTCATGGATGGAAAATCGGACCTTTGAGGTGGAGATCTGGGAGCTCCGGAAGCACCCACGGGCTGGTGACGGACATCCTCCTTAGCCAGCAAAACCACAGTCTCCTGGGCCAGAAAGGAGCTATCAGAATTATACGTGCCATGTCTTCCTTAGAACTACAGGAATCAGGGCTATCGGGGGAAGGCATAGGCAAGATTAAAGTCTCATGGAATTAGGAGAGCATTCACTCCATGCGGATCTTCTCTGGGGTTTAAAGAGCAAAATTGATGCACTTTTCTGTTTCCCCTGTTGACAAAAAGGTCTATATCCGGGGACCCCCATATCTCCACAATCTGGTTGAAGATGGTCTGATTCAACACCCATTCCATTTGTCTGAGCCTGTTGAGGCTTAGAAAATCGGCCTTGACCTTGTCTTTTCCTTTTATCTGCAGGGATGTTTATGACAGCAGATGAGTTTCGGCCATCTGAAAAATACAATCCGCCACCTCCATCAATGACCGGGTTCCCCCCTGGTGGTAAATGTAGGCCACAGTTACCTGATTGTCTGAGAACAGTCTGACATGCCGGCCCTGTAGGGACACAAGGAGATTACTTAATGCTCGCTAACAGCTCCTTCAGGTTAGGTAACGCCCCCCGCTCAGAATGTGTCCTGTTGTGAACATGTTGGAGACAATTTCTGAGCTGAGGCTCCCTCTGAGGGGTTGCTGACAGTACTGAAGCTGTATCGATTGACAGGGCCTCCTCACCTGCCAGCGATGACTGGCAATCAGGAGTCACTGACTGGGCTGATATAAGGGAGCTGCCTTCCCATGATCCTCACCGGTGATCAATTGTTGTTTCCTGGTTCATTTGGAAGTCTGCTGGTGTCTTGCCTTCGTCTGCTACCTTCAGATAAGATATTTTCTGCTTGTTTCTATTGTGTTTGCTATTTCCATTTTTGTCTGCACCTTTGTGGAGGTTAGCCGGATCCCCTCCTGGGGCCTGTGCTACTCTCTGTTTGTCAGTAGCCACTGTTATTTGTTCAATTGCTCTTTCCCTGCTTTTTGAGTGGCTGCAGCTTAGTCTTGTTCACACTGAGATCTGATTTAGTGGGTGGCAAGATCGTGTGATCTCAGCATTTTTGAAATCAGAAGTGTTGGAAGTTTTGCTAGGGTTTTGCTGGGTTGCAGATAGTATTCTGTCCTGTCCTATTTAGGCAGTGTTTGGCCCCAGTGTTTGCTCACTCTATTTTCTGCCTGCGTTTATTTTTCGTATTGTCTAACTGCCATTATATGTTTGGGGGCTGCCTATTCCTTTGGGGCTCTACTCTGGGGCAGTTAGCTTTCCTGTTTCTATCTTTAGGTGTAGCTAGCTCTCCGGCTGTGCTGAGGCGTCTAGGACCACCGTAGGTACGCTCCACGGCTGCTTCTAGTTGTGCGGTTAGTTTAGGAATCTGCAACCCATTAGTTTCCAACCTCTCAGGTGTTCGGCTGCCTTGTTGTTTTGCTCCTGCCCTCTTCAGTTACCAAATCATAACAGTGTCCCCTGGGAGATATGGTTTACCCAGGGAACTCTTTACAAAGGTTTGACAAGTGTAACCACCAACCCAAGGACTGTATAGTAGAGGGAGACAAAGAAAAGGCACCCTCCCAGCTGACGATCATTATGTAACACATTCCACTGCAGAGCCCTAGAGTGAAATTGGGCCCAGAGAACCACCGAATGAAAGACGTGAGTGAGCCAAAAAGTGACATCGCACCTCTAAGGGACATAGATGGATTATTCACCGTCCTGAGCACTTGTCGCTGAATATCGTCAACCTTTGATTCTGGTAGCCGACATTCTTGAGACCCAGAGTCCAGGACAAGACCCAGAAACTCCTGCACTTTCAGGGGCTGCAACCGTGACTTCTTAACATTAATAAGCCACCCCAATTTCTGTAGAACAGACATTACTCTCTCTGAGTAGTGCAGTGCCGGACTGAGTGGCCCACAATTAAAAAGTCATCCAGATAGGGGATCACCAGTATGTCCTGTTCATGAAGATGCGCCATGACTTCTGCGACTACTTTAGTAAATACCCGGGGAGCCATGGTGACCCCAAACAGAATGGCTCTGAACAGGAAGTGATTTATCACACCCCCCAGTGAAACTGCCGCTCTAAGGCACTTCTGGTGGTCTGCATGTAACAGAATGTGATAGTATGTTTCCTTAAGATCTAATACTACCATGAAGCAATCTTTAAAGAGCAGTTTTATTGCTGAACTAACTGACTCCATTCTGAAGGAGCGGACCAACAAGAACCTATTGAGACCTTTCAAGTTGATAATAGTCTGAAATGAACCATCTGGTTTCTTAATCAGGAAGAGGGAGAATAGAACCTGTTGTGACCCGCACCACAATTGTGGGTTACCAGAGCAATGGGGTACTCAGAGCCGAGCCCATGGAAGTCTATGGGGTTGTCACAGGTAGCGGTGGCTCGGTCTGTGGCCCTGGCGGTCAGGCGTATGTTGGGGGGAATATTTACAGGGGATAGGTGTATAACAGTTCGTGACGCCACCTGTAGTTCTCTGATCACTAAGACCAGCGCTGCTGTAGATCTCTGAGGGGATGGTGTGGCAGCTAGATGTCGGGTCCCCTACAGGTGGGACTGGTCCCTCAAAGTCTATGGAATTAATGATGTCGGGTGCAGATAAATAAATCAGTCTCACACCATCCAGCGTCTTTCCATACCTTTTACTTGTCAGATGATAAGGCAGGTCCCAGGGAGGCTGGTCGGGTGGAGGATGTGTTTTGAGGTAACAGCTGAACAGGTTAGGGGCCTCCTTTACTTTCCAATATGATGAGTCCAACCAGCATAAAGCTAAGTTCACTCCGAATACTCCAGCTTCTCCAAAGCTGTACTGCCCGGTCAGTTTTGTGGTCGGAGTCTTCCTTTAATGTGAGAGAGCTGAGTTCCTACTGTTGTCCTGCATCGACTCAAGGTTCCCACTCTCCCTGACCCCAGTTACGTACCGACACTCCAAGGGCTGCTTTCTGTGACCTAAGGTCCAGTAAGACTCTGGTTTTTCTACCACTACGCCTGAAGCTGTAGTGACACTTCGGTCCCCAGTGACCGGTGAACAATGTGCAGGATAGTCCAATCCTTAAGGCACTGCTATAACTTCTTCCACTGCGCCCTTCGCCCTGTTCGCGCTTGTAGCATAAGCACTCCACACTTCCTAGGGTAATACAAGCTAATTCCTTCTTGCTTCTTCCTTGGAGCTCGCTAACAGATGCTCAGTATTCTTCTAGTTCAGGAGCACGTCGACTGAACTTCACTGTCCTTGGGACAGGCGACTGAAGTCTCTGCTGCTAACTCTTCTTTCTTCCTCAATTGTCTCTGTCTTCTGGTTAGGCACAGCTCTGACTAGGCTAAGGTGAACTGGCTCACCCTTACTAGCCTCCACTTTAAGAACTGCTGACAGGATCTGGCTGAACTTCTTCCTCCCTCCACGTCCAGGCTAGACTGACTGACTCCCTCCTCTGTCCGAAGACAGGAAACAGAACCCCCTCTGCTGCATGTCACTAGCTATATATATCCTATGGGTGTGTCTAAAGTGTGTGGTGAGTGAATGGTTATTGAGCATTAAACTGTTACCTCTCCGCACATTCTCCAGGGTACTGTGTGTGCCTTCACACCAGGGCTACACATTCCCCCATGGTAAAATACAGCACTCCTGGGCTGTGAAATACAAGAAGACATTTTGTTTTGTATTAACAATAAACATTAAACTCTTCCCATCCGGGAGGTAAGAATTTCTTAAACGTTGCATTCAAACATTAGACATAGAAAAATACAAAACATACTTTCCATAAGTATATCATATCAACAATATTCTTGTGAAGGACCCGCACCAAACCTTCAACGTGGGTCCTGGGTGGGCTGCAGGACATCTGGCTGCAGACCTCGCTCAGTGCCACACCACACGGGTTTTCTGTTCAGAGGTAGTTGTGGTGGTTTCATGTAAAACCGATATAATGCACCGAAGCGCAACTATGTACAAAGATAAGTTCTGGGCTGGCACAGTCCTCAGCCTCTCAGTCTATGGCATAATAAAAGACACATATATATTTTCACTTCAATATTTACATTATATATCTATATATATACTTGTTTTTAACTTTAATTTCACTTTACCCAACCAGGGTATTTGATGCAAAACTATGCACTCAACTTTTTCAAATTTTCATTCTGGTACCCAGCCGGGCATTCTACTCATTATATATAAAACTATGTAAACCCTATACATAGCAATAAAGTGCAAAACAGCAATTATTTCTTTTATCAAAACTTTTTACATCTTCTTAGCTGCGGTAAACCCTGTCTGGGTCCTACCGTTCTTCACATTTTCTTGCTAACTTCAGTTACACTTTCCATCCCGGGGGCTGGAACAATGCGATGCTCTTTAGAGCACATGACAAATAGGTCGTGACCTGCTATCCAAGTCTGAGTAGCGACTGTTTTCATCCTCACTACGGTCCTATCGGGTGACTCCATCATGTAGGACGCAAGCGGTATCTCCGAAGGTGTCGCTGTTGGTGCCGCTATATCCGGCGGTGCAAATTGCGATTTGGAATGAGTCGTGGCTTGTGTCTTGGTACGAGGCACTGGCAGAGTAGAATATGCAGGGGGGGCTTCCAACTGTGACGTACGTTCATGGGGCGATGCCGGGGCACGGCCTGGTGCAGCGGGAGCTCGGGACTGTGACGCGCTGGCAATGGTGACGTTACCTGCGTCGGGGACGGGGTCTCTGACGACTGCGACATTTAAGTCATACCATCCTTTCATACCCCAGTGCCGTGTATAGGTTACTATGTCCCCATTGATTAGGTCCCTCCCGGGATGGCCGATGGGCAGGTGGGATTCTACGTCCCTGCGACTGACAAAGACCCCTGGGTAGAGGCCCGGTTCTCTAATGAAGCCCCAGCCCTTCCGGAGCTGGAACTCTGTCACACACCCCTGCCGCCGCGGTTCCCTTAGAGTACCTTTTTCCCGGCGGACACTTTCCTTATCCGCAATCAGCTGCTCGTACTGCCACTGCCGGTTCCGCTGTACTTCCCGCTCTTCCTCCTGCCGGCGTCGCTGTTCCTCTTCGCGACGCTGCCACTCACGTTCCCACTGGGCGGCGTAGGCGACGTCATCCAGGCGCGCCATCTCATCCCAATCGACGTCTGGTAATGATGGACAGGACCCCTCCGGTGTCCCTACCGGGGATCGATCATCTGCTGCGGCCTCCTGGCCGGGCGGGCGTTCCGGAACTGGCGGTACCTCCTCAACCTCCTTCGCTTCCACCGCTCCATCGGTAGGTTCAGGGTCGGTCCTTTTGGGGGTAGCCTCCGGTTGCTCCTTAGCCTTGGGCAGCAGAAGTTTTGGTAATTCAAATCGTGGGGGGTCGTCGAGGGAGAGAACACCGCGTCCCACAGCCGCCGCTGCATCTGGTTACGCCGGCGTCTCTCGATCTCCTCCTTGCCAGGTTGTTGCAAGACCATTTTCTTCAACCTTGCATTTTCCTCTCCAATCTCCAGCAAGGCTTGCTGCAGGTGCAGGACCACAGATGGTTCTGGTTCTAGTGGCAGCTTGGCTGGGGAACGGGGCCTGCCTTCCTCCGCTTCCCTGCTCGGCTGCACACATCCTGCCTCCATCATGTTCCAGAACACTCTCTCTTCTTCTACCAGAGCCGTCCGGTCTCTTCCGTGGAGGCGGGGTTTGCGTCTCCTCCTCTTCGCAGGGAAGGTGAAGAGGAGGCGGACCTCCTTTGCTGTAGGGCAGGATCGCATATTGTAGTAGCACTTTGAGAGGGCAGGCATTCTCTTCGCGCCACAGGGGGGCACACGCCCACGAATCCACGCCCACCTTCTTCTCCAGCGCCTGAGGGCGCGAATTTGGCGGCAAAATGGCGGATTTTAGCGCCAAAAATAGCAAACAGTCCTTTTTCACAAAAACACCTCCACATGCACACAGGGCTCGCAATTTTGCGAGTTTCGCATCCTGTTCGTGACGCCAAGTTTTTGTTGTGACCCGCACCACAATTGTGGGTTACCAGAGCAATGGGGTACTCAGAGCCGAGCCCATGGAAGTCTATGGGGTTGTCACAGGTAGCGGTGGCTCGGTCTGTGGCCCTGGCGGTCAGGCGTATGTTGGGGGGAATATTTACAGGGGATAGGTGTATAACAGTTCGTGACGCCACCTGTAGTTCTCTGATCACTAAGACCAGCGCTGCTGTAGATCTCTGAGGGGATGGTGTGGCAGCTAGATGTCGGGTCCCCTACAGGTGGGACTGGTCCCTCAAAGTCTATGGAATTAATGATGTCGGGTGCAGATAAATAAATCAGTCTCACACCATCCAGCGTCTTTCCATACCTTTTACTTGTCAGATGATAAGGCAGGTCCCAGGGAGGCTGGTCGGGTGGAGGATGTGTTTTGAGGTAACAGCTGAACAGGTTAGGGGCCTCCTTTACTTTCCAATATGATGAGTCCAACCAGCATAAAGCTAAGTTCACTCCGAATACTCCAGCTTCTCCAAAGCTGTACTGCCCGGTCAGTTTTGTGGTCGAAGTCTTCCTTTAATGTGAGAGAGCTGAGTTCCTACTGTTGTCCTGCATCGACTCAAGGTTCCCACTCTCCCTGACCCCAGTTACGTACCGACACTCCAAGGGCTGCTTTCTGTGACCTAAGGTCCAGTAAGACTCTGGTTTTTCTACCACTACGCCTGAAGCTGTAGTGACACTTCGGTCCCCAGTGACCGGTGAACAATGTGCAGGATAGTCCAATCCTTAAGGCACTGCTATAACTTCTTCCACTGCGCCCTTCGCCCTGTTCGCGCTTGTAGCATAAGCACTCCACACTTCCTAGGGTAATACAAGCTAATTCCTTCTTGCTTCTTCCTTGGAGCTCGCTAACAGATGCTCAGTATTCTTCTAGTTCAGGAGCACGTCGACTGAACTTCACTGTCCTTGGGACAGGCGACTGAAGTCTCTGCTGCTAACTCTTCTTTCTTCCTCAATTGTCTCTGTCTTCTGGTTAGGCACAGCTCTGACTAGGCTAAGGTGAACTGGCTCACCCTTACTAGCCTCCACTTTAAGAACTGCTGACAGGATCTGGCTGAACTTCTTCCTCCCTCCACGTCCAGGCTAGACTGACTGACTCCCTCCTCTGTCCGAAGACAGGAAACAGAACCCCCTCTGCTGCATGTCACTAGCTATATATATCCTATGGGTGTGTCTAAAGTGTGTGGTGAGTGAATGGTTATTGAGCATTAAACTGTTACCTCTCCGCACATTCTCCAGGGTACTGTGTGTGCCTTCACACCAGGGCTACACAAACCCCTTACCTCTTTGTGACGCAGGAACCTCTATCAAGACTGCCTTCTGTTGCAGTTCCTGGACCTCTGACTCCAACGACTGTTGCTCTGCAGGTGAAGAACGGATGGAAGTTAACAAAAACCTATCATGAGGTATCTTCTGGAATTCAAATTTCAGTCCTGTGCTGATGACATCATGTATCCATGGACTGTTCGAAATCCTTGACTAGGCTGGGTAGAAGGCCGACAGCCTCCCTCCCACCTGGGCTGGCAGTCATGGGGTGGTTTTCTGCGATCCCTGGAGGAACTGAACATATATCCTATACCTTTTTTCTTATTGCTGTCCCATCTGCTCTTATCTCTAGCTGACCTCCTATGACCGGACCACCTCCTGCTCAAGTCATGCCTATATGAAGGCCCTGCTAAGGTACGGAACATTTTCTTGCTGTCCCCTGCCTTCTCCAAGAGTTTGTCCAATACTGGGCCAAACAAGTGAACCCCCTCACACGGGATACTGCACAATTTAGATCTTGCCTGGATGTCCCCTGGCCAACATTTTAGCCATAGGGCCCTGCGAGCAGCATTGGAAAGGGCCGCTGTTCTTGCTGCTAACCTTACTGAGTCCACTGAAGCATCTGATAAAAAGGCAGCAGCTCCCTGGATCATAGGAAAGGAGGACAGGATACTGTCTCTAGAAGCCTTTTCTTTAAGTTGCTCCTCTAATCGGTCTAACCAGAACATTAATGTCACGCTCATGCCCTGACTGGTGGGCGTGAGCCAGGGTGTAGTGGCCCCACTGTGCCACAAACCAGACTACCCTGGAAGGGGCGTGACTAGGACAGCTGCTTCGGTCTTCACTGGAGCCTCTGATGGTGAGGTGTCACGGGGCAGTAGTTGGAATACAGGGGACGAGGAACCTGGGCCCCTGAACTGCCCCTAAGGCTAAGGGAGGGCCCTGTTTTTCCCTAATTTGGGGGTACACTTGAAGGTAGTGAGGCCCAAGTCACCGACCTGTCCCTGTCTCCTGTTTAGACCTGAACTAAACCCCCAACCCCCTCCCCAGGAGGTGAAACAGGGAATAAAGGGAACTACACCAAAATAACCAAAGGAAGGAAAGACAGACACCTAGGGGTTAAATCAACAAAACAACAAACTTAGCTTTCTCTGCACTCAGCAAGCTCCTGACTCCAGCTTGGTTGGTCTCCAAAGCAGAAGTATCACCAACAGTCAGCTGACACCTCAGGTGACCTTTTAAAGGATGGTGGGAGTGGTCACCGCCTTCCCTGACAAGTCAGCAGCAATATGATTACACCAGCGGCCACCGGGGGAAAAGACTGACATTAACCCCCAATGGCCTGAAAGGAAAAAGGTTTTAATATGGAAAGCAAGATCTGCCACAGATCCAAAAGTGGATCGTGACGGTACCCCCCTTTTAATGAGGGTCTCTGGACCCTCAACACCGCACCTCATTGGAAACAACCTACGGTGAGGATGCCTCGATCCACTGGGGTTCACCCCAGTAGTCACCTGACTCTCATGTTTATGGTAAATGCGGACTAATGGAAGTGGCAATAACGTATGCTCCAGAGGTGCCACAAATCTCCAGAGCGCCGACCTTGGGAATGAGTTATGTACGGGCATAACTGGGGGTAACTCCAGCTGGTAAGTCCCCGGGCCGAGAATGGCCGACACCCAATACGGCCCAATCACCAGAGAACTCCAGACTCCAGCAGCACACTTCCACCGGATGTTTTTGGTGGACACCCATACATCCTCGTTCACACACAGGACCGGACCTGAACATTTTTTGCCACACACACGTTTGCCACAAGATGGTGAACTCTTCGAGGAACTGACAACAGAGGCGTCCCCCTGTGTCACCACACTCAAACAATTCTCAGAGGAAACAACCACCCTTCCCAGACCTCTTCTCCCAAGAGGGCTCCGACTCTCAGGGTTGGCTAGTGGTGAGGGTTGGTACTTGCCCCTACTCCTTGGCTGCACCTTTGCTGCCCCCACTGGAGAAGAAGGGGATGGTTGCAGAAAGATGGCAGAGACAGTAGCCCCCGGGCAGCAGCCCTCACACGACTGACCCCAGCTGACTACTTCCCTGGAATGCCAATCTATGACCGGGCTGTGTTTTTTCAACCAAGGGAGGCCTAAAACGATGGGTATTAGCATACCCTTCAAGACGTAGCATGACAGGGACTCTTCATGACGAGTCCCTATACGCAGGCGAATATCATGCACGACCTGGGTCACACTCCCCTGGCTGAGTGGGACAGAGTCAATGGTCTGGACGCCTAGTGGTTTTGCTAGCGTCCTACACATCAGGCCATGGGTCCGAACAAAGTGAGCATCCACCAAATTGACTCCTGCTCCACTGTCCACAAGCACTGGTATTCCCTTAGTTACCCCGCCAATCACCACTCTCGCAGACATGGTACACTGAGGGGAAGAAATGGAGGAAATATACACTCCCTGGTCGCCTCCCTCCACACGACCAGGGGGATGTGGCTTCTTAGATGGTACAGGTATTTTGGTGTGAGCTGGGCAGACCCCAATAAAATGACCAGTCTGCTCACAGTAAAAACATGCCCCCAAACCACACCGAACCACAGGCAACCCCATTTGGGAACCAACTGCTCCCACCTGCATGGGTTCGTCCGACTGCTCCGGTGTGTCCTCCTCCCTAGCAAGGAGAACAGGGGGCAGTTTTGGTGTATGCCTCTCCCTGAGGCATCTATCCACCCGGATGGCAAGGGACATGGCAGCCTCCAATGACCTGCGGGTGGCGTACTGCGCCAGAGTATCCTGCAACCTTGGGGCAAACCCTGCACAAAATGACTCCTAAGGGCAGGATCATTCCACTGTGTGTCAGTGGCCCATCTCCTGAACTCCGAGCAGTACTCCTCAGCCGGCCGGTCCCCCTGCTTGATTTTACGGAGTAGGGATTCCGCCAGAGAGACGCCATCAAGATCTCCATACACCAGCGCCAGAGCCGCAAAAAACCCATCCACCGACCGTAAAGATGGTGAATCGTTCGGCAGGGAGAAGGCCCAAGATTGGGGATCACCCTTAAGAAGGGAGACAATAATCCCCACATGCTGTTCCTCACTCCCTGATGAACAGGGGCGGAGCCTGAAGTACAATTTATAGGCCACCTGAAAAACCAGAAATTTATCTCTCCCTCCAGAAAACCTGTCAGGGAGAGATATCTTAGGTTCTGGTTGAACCTGCATCTAAGCCGAAGCCCAGAACCCCACCAACTGCTGTAACTGCTGCACCACCTCACACCGCAGCACCTTAAACTCATCTGTGAGGGTCTTAAGCAGTTGGGCAAAGGCTTGCATTTGGGCTATGGCTCACCAGAAAGGAAAAAAAAAATGTGTCGGTTTGTGATATTGTCACGGGGCAGTAGTTGGAATACAGGGGACGAGGAACCTGGGCCCCTGAACTGCCCCTAAGGCTAAGGGAGGGCCCTGTCTTTCCTTAACTTGGGGGTAAAATTGAAGCTAGTGAGGCCCAAGTCACCGACCTGTCCTTGTCTCCTATTTAGCCCTGAGCTAAACACCCAACCCCCTCCCCAGGAGGTGAGACAGGGAATAAAGGGAACTACACCAAAATAACCAAAGGAAGGAAAGACAGACACCTAGGGGTTAAATCAACAAAACAACAAAAACTTAGCTTTCTCTGCTGCAATGCACCGCACAGCAGAGTAAGGCACCAGATCAAGGAAATAGCAGAAGGACCACTGCACTCAGCAAGCTCCTGACTCCAGCTTGGTTGGTCTCCAAAGCAGAAGTAACACCAACAGTTAGCTGACGCCTCAGGTGACCTTTTAAAGGATGGTGGGAGTGGTCACCGCCTTTCCCTGACAAGTCAGCAGCAATGTAATTACACCAGCGGCCACCGGGGGAAAAGATTGACATTAACCCCTGATGGCCTGAAAGGAAAAAGGTTTTAATATGGAGAGCAAGATCTGTCACAGATCCAAAAGTGGATCATGACATGAGGTCAGGCTTGTGTGGCAGGCAGCTGCCAGGTGCCACTCCAGGGTGGTGTCTGGTTGTAGCTGCTGATCCCACTGGCAGACAGGCACGGATGAGACACAGGGCTGGCAGGCACGGATGAGACACAGGGTGGGTAGGCACAGCTGAGACACGGGGTGGGTAGGCACGGCTGAGACACGAGGTAGGGTCCTGTTCACTCAGCAAATGCAGATACTGGAACTGACTGGAACGAATGGCGTATGGAGAAAACAGGTAGAGACCTGTTCACACAGCAAAGGCAGATACTGGAACTGACTGAAAGGAATGGTGTATGGAGGAACAGATAGAGACTTGTTCACGAAGGAGGAGAACCGCAAGGCTGCGGAGAAGGGCTGTAGTGCAGCAAGAGGTTCTGCAGTGGCAGGAACAAAGCAAAGCAGAACCGCAAGGTATGCGGAGAGGAGCTGCAGCAAGAGGTTCTGCAGCTGCAGGAGTGAAGCAGAGCGGAACCGCAAGATATGCGGAGAGAAGCTGCAGCAAGAGGTTCTGCAGCTGCAAAAGAGTGAAGCAGAGTGGAACGGAGCAGAACAGCAGGAGTGCGGACAAGAGGCAGAAAGAGATTCTGTGTCAGGAGTCGAACCCAGTACCTCTTGTCTACTGGCCAGCAGCTCTACCATCTGAGCTATTCTGCTGGCTGCAAAGTTCCTTGCTGAACCCGGATACCATTGACTGTTCTTCCTGATTGGCTACACCTAGTGCTCTCTTGATTGGGCCTCTGATTGCCAATTACACACCCTATATAAACCTGGCCCTGTGGGTGTGTCATTGCGAGATTATTGAGCTCCAAGCCTTTAGT
Organism: Oophaga sylvatica; assembly: GCA_033576555.1. Taxonomy (NCBI): domain Eukaryota; kingdom Metazoa; phylum Chordata; class Amphibia; order Anura; family Dendrobatidae; genus Oophaga; species Oophaga sylvatica. Next base: position 912,936,212 of record JARQOD010000001.1, on the reverse strand, counting down.
CAAGCGTTTCCTCCTGATCCATTGCTACAAACACTGCTCTCCTGTGAACCGACCTCGGCCTGCCTTCTGACTACGCTCTCCGCCTGATCCATTGCTACAAACACTGCTCTCCTGTGTACCGACCTCCGGCTGCCACCTGACTACGTTATCTGCCTGCTCCTCTGTTACCGAACTGCCTTTCCTGTGAACCGACCTCGGCCTGCCTTCTGACTACGCTCTCCGCCTGATCCATTGCTACAAACACTGCTCTCCTGTGTACCAACCTCCGGCTGCCTTCTGACTACGCTACCTGCCTCTGCTTCCCCTAGTGTTTGCAGTAACATCGGCTCCAACCCAGACGGGATCTTGACAGAATAATCTCGCGCCAAAATGGAGTCCGCTGTGAACACCCTGAGACGGCAAGTTACGGAGCTTCAAAGTTTTTGTACTGACTCTCAAGGAAAATATGCCAAGTTACAAACTGATTTCACGGCGATACAACAGGAAGTAATTGAGCTACTAAAACAACTTCTGGACGTGCGCAATTCAGGGTCCGAATCAAACGCGCGGCTGCCACTGCCTGCAAAGTTCAGTGGGGATCGCAAGCAGTACCGAGGATTCCTCAATCAATGCCGCATATACTTCCAGATGCAACCTGCTCCCTTTACCAGTGAGAGGAAGAAAGTTTTTTTCATGATAAATCTCCTGACGGATGAAGCTCTTGCTTGGGCTTCACCTTATGTAGAAAAGGACTATGACCTCCTTAATGACCTGGAAGCCTTCACCGCAGCTATGAATCAAGTTTTTGATGACCCAAACCGCTGTGCCACAGCAGAAACCAAATTACATAATTTGCGCCAAGGACGTCGCTCTGTTGCGGAATACACATCGGAGTTCCGTCGCTGGGTGGCCGACACCACCTGGAATCCAGCGGCCCAGAGAAGTCAATTTCGACGAGGGTTATCAGAACCAGTGAAAGACGAGCTTGCCAGGGTTGAGACCCCTGACCAGTTGGAGGACTTTATTCAACTATGTATCCGGATTGACCAGAGACTTACTGAAAGGAGAAAGGAGAGACTGCGAGCACTTGGGAATAGCCCTGGCTTCTCATTTTCAGCATCGGACCACCAAGAAAAGACGCAAGGCGTGTCTGAACCGATGCAGATCGACGTCATCCGAAGACCACTCTCTGCACAGGAGAAGGAGAGGCGACGTGCAGAACATCTCTGCCTCTATTGTGGGGACCCTGGACACTATGCCATCAACTGTCCTAACAAAAGGACTATAGCCTTTACCAACAACAGGTCTGCCAGCAATATGGACCTTTCTCAGCAGTCGGATTCCATCTTGCAGACTATCTCATCAGTAACGCCAGAAATAGACAAAATACATACTACATCATCTCATTTTGTAATCCCCATTCAGGTTGTAATGGGCACCCAAAAAATACAATGCTCTGCCCTGTTGGATTCGGGAGCAGGAGGGAATTTTATGGACTTAAAATTTACACGTGATAATAATATTTCCAGTAGGACCAAATCCACACCAATTGAAATGGAAACGGTGGATGGATCACCCTTGTCTTCTGGACCTGTCACGCATGAGACAATCGAACTGGAGATTTGTATCGAACCGGATCATCATGAAGCTGTCAGTTTCCACGTCATCTCATCTCCGAAATTTCCGGTTATTCTAGGGATCCCCTGGTTTTCAGTCCATAACCCTTCTATCAACTGGGCATCAAGGACCATCACCTTTCCATCTGACTACTGTAAGAATAATTGTCATAAGGAACCCCCTGTTCTCCAACAAGTCCAAATCTCTGAGATTTCGCATGAGAAGGAAGAGAAACTACCACCTCAATATCAGCAGTTCTCTGATGTCTGCAGTAAGAAGAAAGCAGATCAATTACCTCCTCACCGTCCTTACGACTGTCCCATTGAATTGCTGCCAGGAGCAACCATTCCATTTGGACGGATTTACAATCTTTCCGAACCTGAATTGAAGGTATTAAGAAAGTTCCTGGATGAAAATTTAGAGAAAGGTTTTATTCGACCTTCCACATCTCCAGCTGGGGCACCCCTGTTCTTTGTTGAAAAGAAAGACTCCACTCTGCGGCCATGTATTGACTACAGAGAGATGAATAATATCACTGTCAAGAATCGCTACCCGCTACCCTTGATTCCTGAACTATTTGAGAGACTCCGTTCTGCGAAAATCTTTACGAAGCTGGACCTTAGAGGGGCTTACAACCTCATACGGATTCGCCCAGGAGATGAGTGGAAGACCGCCTTCAGAACGAGATATGGACATTTTGAATCTCTGGTTATGACCTTTGGTCTTAGCAATGCCCCAGCCACCTTTCAACATTTTATTAATGATGTATTTCGAGATTTCTTGGACCAATTCGTTGTGGCTTATCTCGATGACATTCTTATATTTTCAGACACCTTGGAAGAGCATCGCAGGCACGTCCAGTTAGTCTTGGAACGACTACAGGAGAACCATCTTTACATTAAACTTGAAAAATGTGAGTTTGAACAAACCAGTATCCAATTTCTGGGATATATCATCTCCCCAGAAGGTCTGAGCATGGATCCCGGCAAAATCAATGCTGTAGTGGACTGGCCTGTTCCAAGAAATTTAAAAGACGTCCAGCGTTTCATAGGATTTGCAAATTTTTACCGAAAATTTATAAAGAACTTTTCACGGATCATACTACCAATTACTACACTAACAAAAAAGACCAAAGCATTTTTCTGGTCTCCGGAGGCACAGGAGGCTTTTGACAAATTGAAAACTCTTTTTACGTCTGCTCCATTGTTAGTACACCCAAATCCTGAATTGCCATTTACTGTCGAAGTGGACGCCTCGGACTCTGCAGTGGGAGCCATTCTGTCTCAGCGAGTTGGGGACAAAATGCAACTTCACCCATGTGCGTTTCTTTCCCACACCATGTCATCTGCAGAAAAGAACTACGACATCGGTAATAAAGAACTGTTAGCCATTAAAGTTGCCTTCTCCGAATGGAGACATCTTTTGGAAGGTGCCAATCACCCTGTGACTGTCCTCACGGACCACAAGAATCTTGAATTCCTCCGTACAGCAAAAAGATTGTCTGCAAGACAAGCACGATGGGCCTTATTTTTCTCAAGATTCAATTTTATAATTTCTTACCGGCCTGGTTCAAGAAATGGCAAGGCTGACGCCCTGTCCAGGATGTGTTCGGAACCTCAGGAGAGGTCTAGTAATGACGATACAATTCTAGGCCCTAAAAATTTTTTGGGAATATTGCACTCTAGAGGACTATGTAATAGAATTAAAGATGGATATCAAGAGGACTCTTTCCTTAACCATCCTTCGGAAGACGTCGATCTTTCATTCAAAGAGGGGTTTTGGATGCAGAAACACAAAATATATGTACCTGAATCTTCTCGCCTTGAAGTCCTCAAAAGTGTCCATGATTCTAAACTGGCAGGACATCCTGGAGTTGCAAAAACACAAGACTTACTACTTCGTTTCTTTTGGTGGCCTAATTGTAGGAAGGACTGAGGAAATATGTTTCAACCTGTTTAACATGCGCACGAAACAAAACCCCACGATCGTCTCCTCTAGGACTCTTGCAACCACTTCCAGTTCCATCCAGGCCTTGGGGATCTATTTCCATGGATTTTATTGTGGAACTACCCCCTTCCAAACAGATGACCGTCATCCTTGTCATAGTGGACCGACTCACAAAAATGGCCCACTTTATTCCAACTGAAGGAATTCCTACTGCTGAAAAAACTGCAGAACTGATAATCAAAGAGGTATTCAGGTTACATGGAATTCCTGACAGCGTGGTGTCTGACAGAGGCGTTCAGTTTACGTCAAAATTTTGGAAGAGTTTCTGTACAGCCTTGGGAGTCACGGTGAATCTTTCTACCGCTTTCCATCCTCAGTCCAATGGCCAGACGGAGAGAACGAACCAGACTTTGGAGCAATACCTCCGTTGCTTCATTTCCTATCTTCAGGATGACTGGGTGGACTATTTACCAACAGCAGAGTTTGCCTACAACAACTCCATACATAGCGCTACATCTCAAACCCCATTTTTTGCTAATTATGGAGTACATCCAGTATTTATCCCTAATCTGCCAGTGAACACTCCCATTCCTGCTGTAAATGACAGGCTTGCAAAATTACAGGAATCCCAGAAGGAATTATCAGAGATATTACTCAAGACCCAGGAAGTATATAAGGAAGCAGCAGATAAACATCGGAGAGTGCCCCCTGCTCTTCAGGTTGGAGACAAAGTTTGGCTGTCCACTAAAAACCTTAAGACACATGTGCCATCCTCCAAATTGGGTCAGAAATTCATTGGACCTTTTCAAATTTCTGCAAAAATTAACCAGGTTGCTTTTCGTTTAAAACTTCCCAACAATCTAAAGATTCATCCAGTGTTTCACATATCCTTGCTCAAACCCTTCTGTGAAAACCCGTTTCCAGGAAGAATTCAGCCACCTCCTCCACCAGAAAGAATCCGTGGTGAAGAAGAATACATTGTGGATAAGATTCTGGACTCCCGAAAATTCAGAGGTAAACTGCAGTATCTGGTGCAGTGGAAGGGTTACGGACCAGAGGAAAATTCATGGGAACCAAGGGACAACGTCCATGCTCCTAGACTAACAAGAGCCTTTCATCAGAGGTACCCGGATAAGCCAGCTCCTGAGATGTCCAGAGGCCATCCTGGAAGGAGGGGAGTACTGTCGAACCCAGTACCTCTTGTCTACTGGCCAGCAGCTCTACCATCTGAGCTATTCTGCTGGCTGCAAAGTTCCTTGCTGAACCCGGATACCATTGACTGTTCTTCCTGATTGGCTACACCTAGTGCTCTCTTGATTGGGCCTCTGATTGCCAATTACACACCCTATATAAACCTGGCCCTGTGGGTGTGTCATTGCGAGATTATTGAGCTCCAAGCCTTTAGTCAAGCGTTTCCTCCTGATCCATTGCTACAAACACTGCTCTCCTGTGAACCGACCTCAGCCTGCCTTCTGACTACGCTCTCCGCCTGATCCATTGCTACAAACACTGCTCTCCTGTGTACCGACCTCCGGCTGCCACCTGACTACGTTATCTGCCTGCTCCTCTGTTACCGAACTGCCTTTCCTGTGAACCGACCTCGGCCTGCCTTCTGACTACGCTCTCCGCCTGATCCATTGCTACAAACACTGCTCTCCTGTGTACCAACCTCCGGCTGCCTTCTGACTACGCTACCTGCCTCTGCTTCCCCTAGTGTTTGCAGTAACATCGGCTCCAACCCAGACGGGATCTTGACATTCTGTCAGGATCCCGTCTGGGTTGGAGCCGATGTTACTGCAAACACTAGGGGAAGCAGAGGCAGGTAGCGTAGTCAGGTGGCAGGCCGAGGTCAGTTCACAGGAAAGGCAGTTCGGTAGCAGAGGAGCAGGTAGATAACGTAGTCAGGTGGCAGGCCGAGGTCAGTTCACAGGAGAGCAGTGTTTGTAGCAGAGGAGCAGGCAGATAACGTAGTCAGGTGGCAGCCGGAGGTCGGTACACAGGAAAGGCAGTTCGGTAGCAGAGGAGCAGGCAGATAACGTAGTCAGGTGGCAGGCCGAGGTCAGTTCACAGGAGAGCAGTGTTTGTAGCAGCAGGAACAGCAGGAGAAAGAGCTTGACTAAAGGCTGGAAGCACAATAATCTCGCAATGACACACCCACACGGCCAGGTTTATATAGGGCGTGTAATTGGCAATCAGAGGCCAAACGAGAGAGCACTGGGTGAAGCCGATCAGGAAGAACAGTCAATGGTATCCGGGTTCAGCAAGGAACTTTGTAGCCAGCAGAATAGCTCAGATGGTAGAGCTGCTGGCCGGTGGACAAGAGACACTGGGTTCGATTCCTGACAGTACTCCCCTCCTTCCAGGATGGCCTCTGGACATCTCAGGAGCTGGCCTATCTGGGTACCTCTGATGGAAGGCTCTTGTAAGTCCAGGAGCATGGACGTTGTCCTTTGGTTCCCATGAATTTTCCTCTGGTCCGTAACCTTCCCACTGCACCAGATACTGCAGTTTACCTCTGAATTTTCGGGAGTCCAGAATCTTATTCACAATGTATTCTTCTTCACCACGGATTCTTTCTGGTGGAGGAGGTGGCTGAATTCTTCCTGGAAACGGGTTTTCACAGAAGGGTTTGAGCAAGGATATGTGAAATACTGGATGAATCTTTAGATTGTTGGGAAGTTTTAAACGAAAAGCAACCTGATTAATTTTTGCAGAAATTTGAAAAGGTCCAATGAATTTCTGACCCAATTTGGAGGATGGCACATGTGTCTTAAGGTTTTTAGTGGACAGCCAAACTTTGTCTCCAACCTGAAGAGCAGGGGGCACTCTCCGATGTTTATCTGCTGCTTCCTTATATACTTCCCGGGTCTTGAGTAATATCTCTGATAATTCCTTCTAGGATTCCTGTAATTTTGCAAGCCTGTCATTAACAGCAGGAATGGGAGTGTTCACTGGCAGGTTAGGGATAAATACTGGATGTACTCCATAATTATCAAAAAATGGGGTTTGAGATGTAGCGCTATGTATGGAGTTGTTGTAGGCAAACTCTGCTGTTGGTAAATAGTCCACCCAGTCATCCTGAAGATAGGAAATGAAGCAACGGAGGTATTGCTCCAAAGTCTGGTTCGTTCTCTCCGTCTGGCCATTGGACTGAGGATGGAAAGCGGTAGAAAGATTCACCGTGACTCCCAAGGCTGTACAGAAACTCTTCCAAAATTTTGACGTAAACTGAACGCCTCTGTCAGACACCACGTTGTCAGGAATTCCATGTAACCTGAATACCTCTTTGATCATCAGTTCTGCAGTTTTTTCAGCAGTAGGAATTCCTTCAGTTGGAATAAAGTGGGCCATTTTTGTGAGTCGGTCCACTATGACAAGGATGACGGTCATCTGTTTGAAGGGGGTAGTTCCACAATAAAATCCATGGAAATAGATCCCCAAGGCCTGGATGGAACTGGGAGTGGTTGCAAGAGTCCTAGAGGAGACGATCGTGGGGTCTTGTTTCGTGCGCATGTTAAACAGGTTGAAACATATTTCCTCACATCCTTCCTACAATTAGGCCACCAAAAGAAACGAAGTAGTAAGTCTTGTGTTTTTGCAACTCCAGGATGTCCTGCCAGTTTAGAATCATGGACACTTTTGAGGACTTCAAGGCGAGAAGATTCAGGTACATATATTTTGTGTTTCTGCATCCAAAACCCCTCTTTGAATGAAAGATCGACGTCTTCCGAAGGATGGTTAAGGAAAGAGTCCTCTTGATATCCATCTTTAATTCTATTACATAGTCCTCTAGAGTGCAATATTCCCCAAAAATTTTTAGGGCCTAGAATTGTATTGTCATTACTAGATCTCTCCTGAGGTTCCGAACACATCCTGGACAGGGCGTCAGCCTTGCCATTTCTTGAACCAGGTCGGTAAGAAATTATAAAATTGAATCTTGAGAAAAATAAGGCCCATCGTGCTTGTCTTGCAGACAATCTTTTTGCTGTATGGAGGAATTCAAGATTCTTGTGGTCCGTGAGGACAGTCACAGGGTGATTGGCACCTTCCAGAAGATGTCTCCACTCGGAGAAGGCAACTTTAATGGCTAACAGTTCTTTATTACCGATGTCGTAGTTCTTTTCTGCAGATGACATGGTGTGGGAAAGAAACGCACATGGGTGAAGTTGCATCTTGTCCCCAAATCGCTGAGACAGAATGGCTCCCACTGCAGAGTCCGAGGCGTCCACTTCGACAGTAAATGGCAATTCAGGATTTGGGTGTACTAACAATGGAGCAGACGTAAAAAGAGTTTTCAACTTGTCAAAAGCCTCCTGTGCCTCCGGAGACCAGAAAAATGCTTTGGTCTTTTTTGTTAGTGTAGTAATTGGTAGTATGATCCGTGAAAAGTTCTTTATAAATTTTCGGTAAAAATTTGCAAATCCTATGAAACGCTGGACGTCTTTTAAATTTCTTGTAACAGGCCAGTCCACTACAGCATTGATTTTGCCGGGATCCATGCTCAGACCTTCTGGGGAGATGATATATCCCAGAAATTGGATACTGGTTTGTTCAAACTCACTTTTTTCAAGTTTAATGTAAAGATGGTTCTCCTGTAGTCGTTCCAGGACTAACTGGACGTGCCTGCGATGCTCTTCCAAGGTGTCTGAAAATATAAGAATGTCATCGAGATAAGCCACAACGAATTGGTCCAAGAAATCTCGAAATACATCATTAATAAAATGTTGAAAGGTGGCTGGGGCATTGCTAAGGCCAAAGGTCATAACCAGAGATTCAAAATGTCCATATCTCGTTCTGAAGGCGGTCTTCCACTCATCTCCTGGGCGAATCCGTATGAGGTTGTAAGCCCCTCTAAGATCCAGCTTCGTAAAGATTTTCGCAGAACGGATTCTCTCAAATAGTTCAGGAATCAAGGGTAGCGGGTAGCGATTCTTGACAGTGATATTATTCATCTCTCTGTAGTCAATACATGGCCGCAGAGTGGAGTCTTTCTTTTCAACAAAGAACAGGGGTGCCCCAGCTGGAGATGTGGAAGGTCGAATAAAGCCTTTCTCTAAATTTTCATCCAGGAACTTTCTTAATACCTTCAATTCAGGTTCGGAAAGATTGTAAATCCGTCCAAATGGAATGGTTGCTCCTGGCAGCAATTCAATGGGACAGTCGTAAGGACGGTGAGGAGGTAATTGATCTGCTTTCTTCTTACTGCAGACATCAGAGAACTGCTGACATTGAGGTGGTAGTTTCTCTTCCTTCTCATGCGAAATCTCAGAGATTTGGACTTGTTGGAGAACAAGGGGGTTCCTTATGACAATTATTCTTACAGTAGTCAGATGGAAAGGTGATGGTCCTTGATGCCCAGTTGATAGAAGGGTTATGGACTGAAAACCAGGGGATCCCTAGAATAAACGGAAATTTCGGAGATGAAATAAGGTGGAAACTGACAGCTTCATGATGATCCGGTTCGATACAAATCTCCAGTTCGATTGTCTCATGCGTGACAGGTCCAGAAGACAAAGGTGATCCATCCACAGTTTCCATTTCAATTGGTGTGGATTTGGTCCTACTGGAAATATTATTATCACATGTAAATTTTAAGTCCATAATATTTCCTCCTGCTCCCGAATCCAACAGGGCAGAGCATTGTATTTTTTGGGTGCCCATTACAACCTGAATGGGGATTACAAAATGAGATGATGTAGTATGTATTTTGTCTATTTCTGGCGTTACTGATGAGATAGTCTGCAAGATGGAATCCGACTGCTGAGAAAGGTCCATATTGCTGGCAGACCTGTTGTTGGTAAAGGTTATAGTCCTTTTGTTAGGACAGTTGATGGCATAGTGTCCAGGGTCCCCACAATAGAGGCAGAGATGTTCTGCACGTCGCCTCTCCTTCTCCTGTGCAGAGAGTGGTCTTCGGATGACGTCGATCTGCATCGGTTCAGACACGCCTTGCATCTTTTCTTGGTGGTCTGATGCTGAAAATGAGAAGCCAGGGCTATTCCCAAGTGCTCGCAGTCTCTCCTTTCTCCTTTCAGTAAGTCTTTGGTCAATCCGGATACATAGTTGAATAAAGTCCTCCAACTGATCAGGGGTCTCAACCCTGGCAAGCTCGTCTTTCACTTGTTCTGATAACCCTTGTCGAAATTGACTTCTCTGGGCCGCTGGATTCCAGGTGGTGTCGGCCACCCAGCGACGGAACTCCGATGTATATTCCTCAACAGAGCGACGTCCTTGGCGCAAATTATGTAATTTGGTTTCTGCTGTGGCACAGCGGTTTGGGTCATCAAAAACTTGATTCATAGCTGCGGTGAAGGCTTCCAGGTCATTAAGGAGGTCATAGTCCTTTTCTACATAAGGTGAAGCCCAAGCAAGAGCTTCATCCGTCAGGAGATTTATCATGAAAAAAACTTTCTTCCTCTCACTGGTAAAGGGAGCAGGTTGCATCTGGAAGTATATGCGGCATTGATTGAGGAATCCTCGGTACTGCTGGCGATCCCCACTGAACTTTGCAGGCAGCGGCAGCCGCGCGTTTGCTTCGGACCCTGAATTGCGCACGTCCAGAAGTTGTTTTTGTAGCTCAATTACTTTCTGTTGTATCACCGTGAAATCAGTTTGTAACTTGGAATATTTTCCTTGAGAATCAGTACAAAAACTTTGAAGCTCCGTAACTTGCCGCCTCAGGGTGTTCACAGCGGACTCCATTTTGGCGCGAGATTATTCTGTCAGGATCCCGTCTGGGTTGGAGCCGATGTTACTGCAAACACTAGGGGAAGCAGAGGCAGGTAGCGTAGTCAGGTGGCAGGCCGAGGTCAGTTCACAGGAAAGGCAGTTCGGTAGCAGAGGAGCAGGCAGATAACGTAGTCAGGTGGCAGGCCGAGGTCAGTTCACAGGAGAGCAGTGTTTGTAGCAGAGGAGCAGGCAGATAACGTAGTCAGGTGGCAGCCGGAGGTCGGTACACAGGAAAGGCAGTTCGGTAGCAGAGGAGCAGGCAGATAACGTAGTCAGGTGGCAGGCCGAGGTCAGTTCACAGGAGAGCAGTGTTTGTAGCAGCAGGAACAGCAGGAGAAAGAGCTTGACTAAAGGCTGGAAGCACAATAATCTCGCAATGACACACCCACACGGCCAGGTTTATATAGGGCGTGTAATTGGCAATCAGAGGCCAAACGAGAGAGCACTGGGTGAAGCCGATCAGGAAGAACAGTCAATGGTATCCGGGTTCAGCAAGGAACTTTGTAGCCAGCAGAATAGCTCAGATGGTAGAGCTGCTGGCCGGTGGACAAGAGACACTGGGTTCGATTCCTGACAGATTCAGAGAGAACACTAGGCAAGACACAGCAGGGAAGGAAACCACAGACAAGGAGAGAGACAGAGGTAGGACAGAGTTTAGACAAGGAAATGACACAAGACGACGTACAGGGACAAAGACAGGGACCAGGATGTTCTGCCTACTGGAGGGTGGTAAGGACAAATACAAGATTAGGTCAGAAGCAATAGCACAGGGACCAGGATATTCTGCCTCCTGGAGGGCGGATAAACAGGTACAAGGCAAAGCTAAGAGTGAAGCCTCCAATGATGGAGGAACAAAGAGCAAGACCTGGCAGCTCAGTAGCAAGATACTGAGTTAACACATTGCACAGGACAGATCCAAAGGGTGGAGCTGCCCTAAATACTAGAGGGCTAATGGTAATTGGTCAGGGACATATTAAACAGATACACCCTGACTCCATAAGAACCAGAGTTCTGGCCCCACCTCCCTATGTACACAGTCAGGAAACTACTGCTGGCCTAGGGGACCCAGCCGACGTCTCCCAGGCGCCCTTTAGAAAAATATCCGCTTTCCAGTCCAACGGGTCCTTCAAATTCCCTATGTCCTCAAATGGTAGTGAGGTCTTCCTGGACGCCATAGCAACTGCTGCGTCTAGCTTTGAGGCTTTATCCCACAAGGATGAGGCTGATTCCTCAAATGGGTACCTTCTCTTGAAGGCTGAAGGCAGAGACCATTTTCTCTCTGGCTTTTTCCACTCCCGTGCAATCAGTGAATTGATCTTATCATTCACGGGAAAAGATCTGCGGACCTTCCGATCCAGACCTTTAAACATCATGTCCTGTATGGACCTCTCCGGCCGGGGCTCTACAATACCCTGTTTGCCGCCTTCACTAGCTGGTTCAAGTGGGAAACAGGAGCGGCTTGACTGGGCTTCTGAAGATGAAGGTGATGAATCTGATATTACTTCCCCCGAGTCACTCTTCGACACTGACACAGGCGATCTGGGTTCTCATCTCCTGGGAAAGAGACCTTACTGAACCCCTGACATTTGCTCTCACCATCTCCCTTAAACTAGAAGTAAAGTCTGGAGTCTCCTCTGCCACTAAACGCTGTATGCATTGCCGGCACAGCTTTTTATCATAGTACTCCGATAGCGGGACTCCGCACTCTGCACACTCCTTGTGTTTGGCATTAGAGGTACACTTTCTCCCCTGACAAAAGATGGAGAGATAAGGGAAAACAGTACATCACCAAGTGAACTTTCGCAAAGATCACTTACCCGTGAGGTGCAACTGAGTGGTACCGTAATCCGTGGGGGGGTCATTCCCAGCCGCAGGGTTGTCCTTATGGGCTGGAGAGTTGTCCAGCCTACTCTTCTGACTGGTTCTTGAGCCACCCACGCAACCACTGTTACTATGCGGCTGTCGCTGGGTGACCTTTACATGGGGCTTCTCTGTGAGCTGCATCTGCTGCTGCAGCATCGGTGACTGCTGCTGCATCTGGTGACTCCATTTTGGAAAATGGGCCTGAAAGCACCTGGCAGCCACTGTAGCCTCCTTAAATAGCAAGTCTCCCCCATTCCGGTACCGCCCCAGTCGAGGCCAGGAGGATTTCCATGTGGCCTGCCCAGTGCTATTATGCAGGCCACTGAGCGCGCCCCTCCTGCGACCGCGTCCCCGCCCACGCAGACCCCACAGACGGCCCAGCAGCGCACGGCTCCAATGTACCACGCTGGACCAGGCTCCCCAACTCACCCCTGCGGCCGGCATCTTTACCAGCAACCCCCGGCAATGTCATAGGGGCGCTACCGGCCGCGTCACCAAGGCCCGCCATTGACACCCACCGTGCATGCCCCCGCGTCACCAAGTCACGCCGTGGCCGCGCCACTAGGGCTCCGCCCCCCGGCCGCATCACCGAGGTCGTGCCCCGGCCGAGTCATCAGGGCGCTTCGGATGTCCTTGCACTTGCCTCGGTGATCGGACGCACCTTACCCACCGCCAGCGCCGCTAGCCATCTGGGGAAACACTGCCGCGAGCCTGGCGCAGCCCCAGGAGATGGACACCCCACAGCACTTACTTACCCATGCCTGCAACAACTGACCACATCAAGCTCGCTCTCCTCCCAAGAGGCTGCTTCTTCTGCTGTCACCTACACATGCAGCCCTCTGCACTGTGGCGCTTACAGCACACCGGACAGGCCAAGGCAGGGGACCCCTGCTGCCTGAGTCGACCTGCCGGGCCTGGGCACACCTTCAGTCTTCCACAGGTATGTCTGAAGAGGTTCACCTGTCAGGGACAGGAAACCAACTGATGTGGGAGAGAGGTGCCGCCCTTTTATGTCTATATGGATCCGCCCTTCAGGGACAGGAAACCTAAAGTCACTGAGTTCACCGCAGTTCAAGCACAGTGGCTTCACCGCAGATCACCGTGAGAATTTATCTGTGATCTGCGGTGAAGTCACTGAGGTTGAACTGCGGTGACCTCATCTCTGACTTTCTCCTATGGTGCAGAGGTAACGGTAGTTCAGCCCTGCTGGGAACGCAGCCTGTGACCAGAAGTAACCTCTATGACGTCACCGCTAGTCACTGAGGCTGCACTCGCAGCAGCTCATTCACCAGTGGTTCTCAGCCTGGACTGTCACATCTTGGCACTGTCCAAGATAAAAACTATTAATCCCCCAGACATGGATTATGGCGTAGGACAGAACGACAGACAGGTGTGGTATATTGTTGATTTATTATTTTAGTTTTATTACTGGAAAAAGAGGGCTTTGGTGGAATTAGGCAAAGTCGGAAGTATGGTTTAATTAAGATTATTAAAAAGGAGTCTCTGTAATTTTTTCAATTAAAAGGACTTTATTCTTGGTGTGTGTGTTTTTATACAATGTGACTATGGGGTTAGTAATGGAGGAGTCTTATTGACGCTCTCTCCATTACTAACCTCGGGGCTTGAGGTCACCTGACAATACCAAGGTGACATCAACCCCACAAATATGAACCCAACTAGCCACCGCTACAGGGCAAGTGGGAAGAGCCTGGCAAAGCGCCAGAATTGGCGCATCTAATAGATGTACCTTTTCTGGGAGTCTGGGTGCTGCTATTTTTTGGCTGGGGGGGCAATATCCAAGGCCCCTTACCAGCCTGAGAATACCAGCCCCCAACAGCCTACTTTAGCAAGGCTGGTGGTCAAAAATTCGGTGGGTGGGAACATCATGCCATTTTTTTAAATTATTTATTTAAATAATTAAAAAATACGGCGTGGCGACCCGTATATTATTGTTAACCAGCCTTGCTGAAGTTAACAAGGCCGGATAATAAGAAGTAGTGTTTGGTCACCATATTACCACCACATGGTGACCAAATAATAGCACATACAAGGAACAAATACTGGCACACCATGGCCGAACAACATATTACCACCACATAGTGACCGAATTCTACAATACTGATCAGTAATAAAAAAAACCCACAATACTAATATCACCATAAGTGCCATTATACACAGGAGATCTGTACTTAGTATGCTGTGTCTGTTGTGAGACAGTGAGAGTATGTGTGTTGAATGGGGTGTACATTTCACCTAGATACTTTGCTGACTGGTATAAGGGAAATGTATGGCTTTGTAAACCTAGTGGTAGAGAAAGGTCACTACACCTTACATTCAGTACACACTTGCAGCTCAGGCCTGAAACCACTCAGCTGTTAATTAGGAGACCAGAAGTAGGTGTCTGCGAACACAGACAGAGAGCTCGCTTAGTCTGGACAAGGAGCCCAGGCACAAGAAGGAGTCTCCAGGAGTATGAGCTGTCTCAGTCTGGGTGCTCGATGTACCCCGGACACAGGAGTAGTCTCTGTGAGAATCCATGCGGATAGCTGCTGAATAGGAGGGGAGCTCTCTCAAGTCTGGACGTTGAAGGTGCCTTCAGACACAAGGAGGAGACTCTGTGAAACTCCATGCTGGTAAATGCTGAACATATGTGTTGTTTTGGCCCAGGCTGTTAGAGTCTGGTCCCGGATAGATAGGGAAATCTATCTAAGTGTAGTAAGTGGCTGGACAAGCCCAGGTCTTATGTTTATGATTTGGTTTTGATTATGTTCTGTTTGCTGTGGACTGTAATAAAACTGGTTGCGGCCAGTTTTTACCAGAACTGCTGTCTGTGAATGAACTGTTTCCGTGACACTCCGTCTACCCGGACGGCGATCCCAGAGCTATATCCCCTGAAAAGCTTACAATTGGTGGAGAATGCGGGCAGCACAGTGGCGAGAGACAGCAATAAAAGGTGAAGTCTGTTGAAGCAGCAGCAGAGAAAGAAAAAAAAAAAAAAGTGTCAATAAAGGAGAAACGTCTGTTGGAGCAGTCTTAAAGAGACAGTGGCCCTAATAGACTTTGCAAAGAAAAAAAAAAAGTGTCTGCACAGCAAGGCTGAATTTTCTGTGGAAAAGACTGTGGAGTAGTGTTGAGCGATACGATACTGCAAATATCGGTTATCGGCCGATATTAGCTGTATCGGCCTTTCGATTCCGAATACCGATATTTTCGTCATATCGAATACCGGAATCGGATTTGTCACTGTCACTGTCTGTGTCCGTCGGTCGGGTCTGTCACTGTCAGTGTCCGTCGGTCGGGTCTGTCAGGAGTCAGCGGCACTTACCTGGCAGAAGATCTCCGGCGGTCACGGCCTGGACTGCTTCATGGCCGCCATCCTCTTCTCCCCGGCGGTCACATGTAGTTTCTCGCGATAACTGCAGTGACTGCTGGGTAATCCCGGCCGTAAAGCAGTCAGTCCGATGACGTCACCGCCGGGGAAGCAGGTAATCAGCTGTGCTGCGTCGCGATGACAGGCTCTGCCTGTCATTGCGATGTAGCAGAGCTGGATCGTCGTGGGACTGTCGTTACTATGGACTGCGTCGGACAGGTGGTATACTGTTGGTTTGTTTTTTTTCTTTTTTTACAGGAGATCGATGGCGTCGCAGGAATGAGAGTACAATAAAAGAAATGAAAACTGTGTTGTCTCTTTTATTTCATTAAAATACTTTTTTCTTGCTTTGTCTTTTTTTTATGCATTTAATAAC
Organism: Oophaga sylvatica; assembly: GCA_033576555.1. Taxonomy (NCBI): domain Eukaryota; kingdom Metazoa; phylum Chordata; class Amphibia; order Anura; family Dendrobatidae; genus Oophaga; species Oophaga sylvatica. The sequence goes on along the minus strand of JARQOD010000001.1, from coordinate 912,920,331 downwards.
TTTGGGATTAATAATGGATCGGTGTCTTATTGACGCCTCTCCATTATTAACCGGGCTTATTGTCACCGTGCAATCAACGGTGACATTAACCCCTTATTACCCCGTTTGCCACCGCTACAGGGCAAGTGGGAAGAGCCGGGTAAAGTGCCACAATTGGCACATCTTTTGATGCGCCAAATGTGGGGCTGCTGTAGCCTGGTATTATCAGGCTGTTGAGGGCCAAAATCCATGGGCCTTGACAGTCTTTTAATACCAGGCCGCAGCAGTCTGCATTTTACTTGGCTGGTTAACAAAAATAGGGGGACCCCTACGCCGTTTTTTTTTTCGAGGGGATCCCCTATTTTTGTTAACCAGCCAAGCTAAGCAGACTGCTGTGGCCTGGTATTATCAGGCTTGCAAGGTCCATGGATATTGGATCCTTACCAGCCTGAAAAACCAGGCCTCAGCGGTCTGCTTCATCTGGCTGGTTAACAAAAATAGGGGGGACCCCACGCCAATTTTTTTCGAGGGGATCCCCTATTTTTGTTAATCAGCCAAGATATGCAGACTGCTGTGGCCTGGTATTATCAGGCTGGCAAGGTCCATGGATCTTGGCTCCTTAACAGCCTGAAAATCCAGGCCTCAGCGGTCTGCTTCATCTGGCTGGTTAACAAAAATAGGGGGGACCCCACGCCAATTTTTTTCGAGGGGATCCCCTATTTTTGTTAACCAGTTCCCTCTGACATCACTGATTGTGTCCCTGGCTGACCTGAAGTGAAAGTGGAAAGCAATCAATTAAGCTTTCCACTTCCTCTCCTGTCAGCCAGGAGAGGAACTCATTCATTTGGGGGTTTACTGTGAGGCTGCAGCATTAGCTGCGGTCCCTGCAGTAAACATTAACCCTTTCTGAAGGATTACACCATGGGACCTGACTGTACATCGGATTGGTAAGAATAATTTTGCTTTATTATTTTATTTTTATTACAGGAAATGGTTTTAGCAGGAAAATAAAATATGGTCAAAAACTGTGTGATTATTTCATTAAACTTCTTTTTTATTAAAGTGTGTGTGTTTGATTTTTCTTTCATACAATAGGATTAATAATTGATAGTTGTCTAATTGACAGCTCTCAATTATTAACCTGGCTTAAAGTGACCTTTCAATTGCAAGGTCATTTTAACCCCTTATTAACCCATTCGCCACCGCTACAGGGCAATGGGAATAGACGGGCAAAGTGCCAGAAAGGGCAAATCTAATTAGAGATTTGCCCTTTCTGGGGTGTCTGGGGGCAGATGTTAGTAGCCGGGGGGGGGCCAAAAATAATGGTCCCTCTCTGGGCTATTATTATCTGCCCCCACTCACTGGCTTTGTCTGTCTGGTTGCGAAAATAGGGCGGGAGCCCACGCCTTTTTTTTCAGCAATTTTACACCTCATATATATATATACATGTCATTAAATTTGTGACACATATATATATATATTTATATTTATAGTTCATACACTTCTACATAGTATAATAGCCGCTAATTCAATTGCCGGCTTTTGTGAAAATGCAGAACCCGACATGAAATGACACTTGGTTTACATAGAGTTAACCATGTCTTTTCATGTAGTTTGATATCTGATTTGCACAAACATTTACATGAGTGTAAGTGTGCAAAATTTCACACCTGTAGGGGTTAATTAAAGGTGTAAATTCGTAGCAAAAAAGTCCGTTTTTTTTACAACGAATTTACACCTTTAATTAACCCCTACAGGTGTGAAATTTTGCACACATAGACTGATGTAATTGTTTGTGCAAATCAGATTGCAAACGACATGAAAAGACATGGTTAACCCTATGTACACCAAGTGTCATTTCATGTCGGGCGCTTCTGTCTTTTCACAGAAGCCGGCTTTACCCGGCAATTGAATCAGAGGATATTTTACTATGTAGAAGTGTATAAACTATACATATATGTATATATATATGTCACAATGACATGTATATATATATATATGTATTCTATGTGTGTATATTTAGTGTTTACAAGGAAATAAAGGTTTTTTTTTAGTTGCGATATTTTGTTCCCATAGACTTACATTGGACTTCCGGTATCGGAATCGGATATCGACGATATTTAGTGATATCGGCGATACCATTTCGATACGATATTTTTAGATATCGAGCAGTATCGCTCAACACTACTGTGGAGTGTGTATGTCTTGAGTGAAGACTGCCGTTGTTGAGACAGAGAAGTCTGACAGCATGGATGACAGCATGGAGGCGCTGTTTGAACAAATGGCGCAAGTTAATGTGCAACATAAGACTGCCGTGGTTGAGACAGATAAGTCCGGCAGTATGGAGGAGCTCATTGAGTACCTGGTCCAGGCCCAGCGGAGCATGCAGCAGAGCATGGAGCAGCAGCGCCTGCAGCACCAGCAGCGCATGCAGCAGGCCCAGCAGCAATTCCTGCAGCAGCAGCAGAATAACCGGTTGTTTTTTGAGCAGGTTGCAGCACTACAAAAGACTTGCAGCGCATCGTCCCAAAGTAATGTTGCAAAGTCACCTGCATTGTCCGCTGTAAAGAAGGCGGTAAGACGGTCCCTGAAAAAGATGACACCTCGTGACGATGTGGAGGTATATCTCACTAGGTTTGAGGGACTGGCAGAGAAGGAGAATCTGCCCCTATCTGAATGGGCCATGATGGTCGCACCCTATCTGATTGGAGAACCCCAAAGGGCCTATGCTGACCTGAGCGAGCAGGACAGCCAAGACTATGCCAAGCTGAAAGCGGAGATTCTTACCCGGCTGGGTGTTACGGTGACAGCCCGTGCCAGGGGAGTTCATGACTGGAGATGCAGTTGGGAGTCTGCAGTCAGCAAACCTGATTATGGAGTTGAAAAGGTGATAGTGGACCGCTACACCCAAGCACGTCCTCCTGAGGTACAGCCAGAGGTCGGACAAGGAGACCACCAGGACGCCAATCGTCTGGTCAGCCTGATGGAGAGGGCCTTCGCCACCAAAGACTGCCTCCGTGACCAGCCGTCTGAGAGGTCGTCACTTCAGAGTTCCTGGACGCCGAACTCTCCCGGTAAGAGCGTTCCAGCTGTTGGGGTCGTGTGGGTGGGAGAGTGTGATGGACAGTGTTGGAGATGTCGTGAAATTGCAGCCAACTGTCCAATAGAGGGGGAGCCTATGTGTTGTGATGTTGGCGGATCCCTCTCTCCCTGCGCAGAGCCTGTGTGTGTGTCCACCTCAGCCGAAGAGACTGGACCACAGGGGTCCCCGGTGGTTGTAAATGACTGCCCAGCACAGGCCCTCTTGGACTCAGAGAGTCCAGTGACTTCCGTATGGGACAGCCTGATTGATAGGGACTTTATCCCTGATAAACACCTGAGTGTGGTGTGCGTCCATGGAGACACCAAAGTCTACCCAGAGACTGTCGTGGACTTGATCCCCAAACGCGGGGAGGTTTCATGTGAAGTGGGGGTAGCGAAGAACCTGGTGCCCCCGTCATATTGGGTAATGACTTTCCCCGGTCTAAGGATCTCTGGGGGAAAAATGTTTCTGATGGACAGTGTGATGAAGCTCCTATTGAGGGTGCGCAGTCCCGAGGGGCGGAACACAATGCTAGTGGGCCGTTAAACTTATGTGATAATGATGATGATGATGATGATAATGATAATGATGATGATGATCATGATAATGATGATGACCATGATAATGATGCTGATAATGATAATGATGATGATCATGATAGTGATGATGATACTGATCATAATCATGATAATGATATTGATAATAATGATGACTGTGATAGTGATGAAATTCCTTTGCAGGTGATGTTGGGAGACGAGGATGGTGGTTCTCGGGAACCGAGTGTCCCTGACTTACCTGTGTCCTGTGACAATTTTGAGAGTGAGCAGTGGCGAGACCCCTCTCTTAAAACGGCCCAGGAAAATATAAATGTTCTAAATGAGGTTTCCCAAGAGCCTGGCTCTGAGGAGAGGTTTCCTCATGTTGCCATAAACACTCACCTGTTGTATAGGGACACTGAAGTCCAGGGAGAGGTCGTGAGCCAGCTCCTAGTACCTGAGCTATATGGAAGTATAGTGCTGGGGTTGTCACATAGTCACATACTTGAGGGACCACCTGAGGGAAACCAGGGACCAGATGGTGAAGTTAATGTTGTGGATGACATGTTAACTAAGGTTCCAGATCAAGATGTGAATGAGAATGAATTGTATAACCCTGACAGTGAGCAGGATGTGAATGAAAATGAAGTGTATAACCCTGAAAGTGAGCAGGATGTGAATGAGAATGAATTGTATAACCCTGACAGTGAGCAGGATGTGAATGAAAATGAAGTGTATAACCCTGAAAGTGAGCCAGATGTGGCTGAGAAAAAGGGGTCAGACAGGGATAGTGGTAGTGATAGTGAATCATCTGATGACAATCAAGCAACCAGTGCAAATGAGGAAGGCATGGTAGCAGAGGAGGTTGAGAGTCCTGAGAGGAAGGCTGATGCTGACCTTGCAGTCGGACAGAAGATGGCATCTGAAGATGTTTTACAGTTGGCCAGTTCCCTGGCGAAGACTAAGGTGAAAGGAGGAGAGCTGAGCTTTAAAGGCAGGACTCTGAAACTGAACACAGCCCAAGTAGATGCTGTTGGAAATGTGAAGTTACCAAGGTATGGTGTGGATCTGTATCGTGCCAAGGACTCTGAGGGAGATGCTGCAGAGGTGGAAAAAGCCATAGAAGTGGTAGTCACCAAGCCAGATGCCTCATCAGAAGCTGAGGTCTCAAGTGAAGCTGTGAGGAACAAGACTGAAGATATGGGGACTCACTCTGTCCAGGAATCTGTTTCTGCCGAAGACAGCGGCGTGGACGGGTTGCGGTTCGGATCAGTAGCTGCAACTCGTGAAGCTCAGGCTGGAAGTTCGGAGCCCCAGCGGTGTTCTCGAGTGACACCAAGGATCTGGATAAGTCACAAGATGAGATTTTGAGACATCAGGCTGGCGTTGGTGAGCTCAAGCGCACTTTCATGGAGTCTACATCGGAGCCACGTCCCAACAAATGGGAAAAGCGATGTGTCACTCCGTTGCCGCTGCAGACACACGGGAGCTCAGATGGGATGCAGAACGTGGTGGAAGAGAAGAATCCGGCGGGTTCTGAGTATACAGATGCAGCTATCAAGGAGAACTTGAAAGCCGGAATAAATGGAAATATTGGAGACCATAATGATGTGACTGAAGAGGTAGAATGTAAGACTGACGGTAGGGCTTCTGAGCATGTTCTACCAGAAGAGCCTGAAGAAGGGGCCGAAGACATAAAAGACGTCCAACAGGTACCAGATGAATTGATGACTTCTCAGAAAAAACTCCAAACTGTGATGAAGGAGTGTGATGAAAGCCATGAGCATCTTCGTGAGAAGGTCAATGAAGTAAAAGGAAGGATACAGGGAATCTCTTCGTTGCAAGAGCAAATGCTGCTCAATAAGTCTAAGGCTCTATATAAGAATGCTGTTGTTACGGTAGAACATTACAATTCAGCTGGAGACTTAGCGGATGAATTATGTGTACTGCAAAAGAAAAACGATCAGCTCCTTCTACAGTCCCAATCATTTGAACAGTGTAGCTTAAAATGGTCAGAGACCATGGCAGAGGAGCTTAAGGTCTGTGAAATAGACTTTATGAGTCAACCGATATTCAAGAAAATAGATGTGCTAAAGAGGGTTCAAGGGGAACTAGAGAAAAGTGAAAAACCCCCTATACCTTCTGTGATAGTTGGTGACACATGGTCAGTGCACCAGGGACAGGAGGTACGTGAGTTTCTGAGGAAGAGTCAGCAGAAGTTTTCTGATGTGCCGGGTCGTACTTCTCTGGCCAGGCACTATATCGAAACTGAGCCCGGCCCTAAGGTCAAGATGAAACCGTGCAGGATACCCGAGGCCCGCAGAGAGCATAGGCCTGGGAGGGTACAGGGTAGTGCGGATGCTTCAGATGAAGAGAAAGCTGATGTTGGCTATGGCTCAGGTGAAGATACATATGACAGTAGTGAAGATGAAGCTGATGAGGGCCATGACTGGTCCAGAGTTCACTGTCTCTTTTGGATTGTTGACCAGCCCTCCGGTCTGGATGACCAGCCCTCCGGTCTGGAGAAGAGGGGGGGGGATATGTGAGACAGTGAGAGTATGTGTGTTGAATGGGGTGTACATTTCACCTAGATACTTTGCTGACTGGTATAAGGGAAATGTATGGCTTTGTAAACCTAGTGGTAGAGAAAGGTCACTACACCTTACATTCAGTACACACTTGCAGCTCAGGCCTGAAACCACTCAGCTGTTAATTAGGAGACCAGAAGTAGGTGTCTGCGAACACAGACAGAGAGCTCGCTTAGTCTGGACAAGGAGTCCAGGCACAAGAAGGAGTCTCCAGGAGTATGAGCTGTTCAGTCTGGGTGCTCGATGTACCCCGGACACAGGAGTAGTCTCTGTGAGAATCCATGCGGATAGCTGCTGAATAGGAGGGGAGCTCTCTCAAGTCTGGACGTTGAAGGTGCCTTCAGACACAAGGAGGAGACTCTGTGAAACTCCATGCTGGTAAATGCTGAACATATGTGTTGTTTTGGCCCAGGCTGTTAGAGTCTGGTCCCGGATAGATAGGGAAATCTATCTAAGTGTAGTAAGTGGCTGGACAAGCCCAGGTCTTATGTTTATGATTTGGTTTTGATTATGTTCTGTTTGCTGTGGACTTTAATAAAACTGGTTGCGGCCAGTTTTTACCAGAACTGCTGTCTGTGAATGAACTGTTTCCGTGCCACTCCGTCTACCGGGACGGCGATCCCAGAGCTATATCCCCTGAAAAGCTTACACTGTGTACAGGTAATACAGTGATCACCGGTGACATTATACAGAGGAGCTCTGTGTATAGTGTATAATGTAAAGGTAAGACAGTGATCACTGGTGACATTGTACACAGGACCGTTATAGTATATAGTACACAGTCTATAGTATCAGTGTACAGGTAACACACTGACTGACCAGTGACGTTTCTAGGTGAAGTCCTTCATCTTCGCTTTTCATCTTCATCCAGCACAGACCATCGTCATTTCTTCTAGCCAGGGCTGGTCTGTGCAGGAAATAACAGTTATCTAGAGCACCGGTTGCAGAACACATTTCTTATTTTTTTCCCAAATTCTGAAATACACCAGATGAAGAAAAAAAGGCAACAGTGTTGCTCTGCACAGTAACAGGACCACCTCCCCTATTTAAAACAGTATCCTCAAAAAACAAAATAAATACATCACTGCAGTAATAATATCCCTTAATTGGCCCCTATGGTAATAATATCCCCAATCCTGGCCCCCGTGTGTCTCATTAATGGTTCCAGCCATATGTTCTCCCATCCTGCTCCCGTGTCTCCCATCCTGCCCCCATGTCTCCCATCTTGCCCCCGTGTTTCCAATCCTGCCCACGTGTTTCCAATCCTGCCCCCATGTCTCCCATCCTGCCCCTGTCTCCAATCCTGCCTCGTGTCTCCCATCTTGCCCCGTGTCTCCATTCTGCCCTTGTTTCCATCCTGCCCCGTGTCTCCAATCTTGTCCCCGTGTCTCCAATCTTGGCCCGTGTCTCTATTTTGTCCCTATGTCTCCATTCTGCCCTTGTTTCCATCCTGCCCCCGTGTCACCAATCCTGCCCCGTGTCTGCAATCCTGCCCCTTGTTTCCATTCTGCCCGTGTCTCCAATCCTGCCCCTATCTACAATCCTGCCCCTTGTCTCCATCTTGCCTCTCGCGTCTCCATTCTGCCCCTGGGCAGGATGGAGACACATAGTCCATGTGTCTCCATCCTGCCGGTGAAACATATTGATAAAAAAACACAAAAAAAAAACAAAAGACACCTTTCTCCTTACCTGGCCCCGCTCATGCAGCAATGATCCCGATAGGCGTTTCAAACACGCACTCGCCGACAAATGACTATGACGTCATACGCCGACGATGTGCGAGCGACATCAGCTGCCAGCCTCCGATTGGTTGGCGGCTTTAACTATTGCCGTGCGGGCCCGCATGGCAATAGAGTAACTGAACCTGCGTCTTGGACGCAGGTTCAGTTACTGCACCGGCTGAATCCTGCCACTGGGGCCCGATCAGCAGAAGAGATGGGGCCAGATGCAGGCCCCCTCTGCTGATCGGGCCCCCATACGCCAGTCAGGGCAGTAATGCCCTGATGGCGGCCCTGATGTGCTGCAGAGAAGTCAAGGACAGCAGGATGTGACCGCACAGTCAACTCTGTTACATCTAGACGGCAGGCTGCATGATGCGTCCATACAGCCGGCAGATCGGACCCGAACCCCATTCACTTGAATGGGGGGGTCTGACAATGCAGTGTCTGACATGCTGTCATATGCATGTTAGTGCCGTAAACACCGCTTCTGATCAGCGATGAAAACATCCCCGCCGATCAGAGAGCCGCGGTTCCCACACTGTGAAAAGACAGATTGGAGGTATACAGTTTACCTCCGGTCACTGGTATCAGCTGATGAGACAACCGCTCCCATCATCTGACACATGCTGCCGCTAATAACAGTGAGAGCAGGAGCGGATGATGGGAATATTCATCAGCCGCTCCTGCACTGTAAATAAATGATTATAAAAAAAAACCTGTGTGGGTTCCCCCCTATTTTTGATAAACATCCAGGCAAAACTCACAGCTGAGGGCTGCAATCCTCAGCTGTCAGCGTTATCAAGGTTGGTTATCAAGAATAGAGGGGTCCCCACGCTGTTTTTTTAAATTATTTAAATAATTTTTTTTTTAAAAAAAAACGGTGTGGGGTCCCCCCATTTTTAACAACCAGCCTTGCTAAAGCTGACAGCTGGGGGATGGTATTCTCAGACCATGGATATTGACCCCCCCTCCAGTCTAAAATTAGCAGCCCGCAGCTGCCCAGAAAAGGCACAACTATTAGATGCGCCAATTCTGGTGCTTTGCCCAGCTCTTCCCACTTGCCCTGTAGCAGTGGCAAGTGGGGTTCATATTTGTGGGGTTGATGTCACCTTTGTATTGTCAGGTGACAGGTGAAAGGTGACAGGTGAAAGAGAGAACTCCCCGTCAGAAGACTGGGACTGAAGTACGAGACCTAGTGATAGCTGTTTGTGAGTACGTAGCCTCTGTGACCAGAGGAGACTCTCCCCCTGACCGTGCAGAGACAGTGACCTGTGAACACAGTCCTGGAGACCGCAGTGACAAGCCGGGGCCCCTGAGTGTTGCAAAGAGCCTTCCCAGTGTGCGCAGCATCATTCCTGTGGAGAGACTGTCGGTGTAACATACAGAGACTTAGAGCAGGGGAGACTCAGGTTTGCAGCATCTCCCTGCTTTAACCCCTGAGGTCCCAACTGCATTCAGAGGAGAGACTCTAGAGGCTGCAAGTGCCGTTGTTGTCAGTGCCAACGTGGGAGAAGTAGACCCCTTCAATCAAGTTTTCCCCGGACTGATAAGTTACCTGTATCTGAGTTTAACCGTTTCAACGCCTGCATAACGGTTTTATTAATCCCTACAGTTCCTTTGTGCTGTTCTACTGATATATAGCTGTCTTTTGTATCATTGTACAGATTTACTGTTTACTCTGTCACATTTAACCCCCGCTGCTCCTCCGTGTGGAGAGAAAAGTCACTGTAAGTAAACCTGTTTAACCCTTGCTCTGCGTCCATGTGCGTGACTGCAATCCGCGTTCCTGCATCCCGCGTTCCTGCAGGCTATTACACTTTAATTGAAAAAAATTACACAGACTCCTTTAATAATCTTAATTAAACCATACATACAACCTCGCCTAATTCCACCGAAGCCCTCGTTCTCCTGTAATAAAACTAAAATAATAAAACAACAATATACCATGCCTGTCTGTCGTTCTGTCCCATGCAGTAATCCATTTCTGGGGAGAAATAGTTTTCAACCTGGACGGTGCCAAGATGCGACTGTCCAGGCCGTGAACCCCTGGTGACTGAACTGCTGCGAGCGCTGACTCAGTGACTAGCCGTGACATCACTGAGGCTCTGTTCCCAGGCACGCTGAACTGCAATGACCTCGGTGAGATCCCCGCTAGCACCGTGAGAAAGTTGCACAGTGCAGAGGCGATTTCACCGTAGTTAAAATTCACCGCAGTGAAATTCTCCTGTGAACTTGTCTGCACCGTGTGACTTTCTCATGGTGCTAACGGGAATCTCACTGAGGTCACCACAGTTCAGCCCGGCTGGGAACGGAGAATCAGTGACGTCACTGCTAGTCACTGAGGCTGCGCTTAAAGCAGTTCAGTCACCAGTGGTTCTCAGCCTGGACAGTCCTTTTATTTCCTTTATTACAGGAAAATTAGGGCTTTGGTGGAATTAGGTGAGGTTGTAAGTATAATTTAATTAAGATTATTAAAAGAGTCTGTGTCTTTCAATTAAAGAACTTTTTTCTGGGTGTCTGTGTTTTCTTACAATGTGACTATGGGGTTAGTAATGGGGCATCTAATTGATGCCTCTCCATTACTAATCTCGGGGCTTGATGTCACCTGACAATACAACTATCAACTATCACTCCACTTGCCACTGCAACAGGGCAAGTGGGAAGAGCGAGGCTAAGTGCCAGAATTGGCGCATCTTAGAGATGCGTTTTTTCTGGGGCAGCTGAGAGCTGATGTTTTTTGCCTGGGGGTCCAGTATCCATGACCCCTTTTTTGGCTATTCATATCAGACCTCAGTTGTTGGCATAGCCTTTGCTGGTTATTAACTATAGGGGGACCACACGTCATTTTTTTTGTGGTCACCCATTTTTATAGCCATTAAAGGCTAAGTGTACAGTTGTGAGCTGATATTAATAGCCTGGGAAGCCCCATGGGTATTACCCCCTTTCAAGGCTATAAACATCATCCCCCAGCCCTAGGCATTCCCTCTGCTGGTTACAAAAATTACACGGGAACCCACGCCATTTTTTTCAGAAAAATAATCTTTTATTAATTAAATACATGTACAGTAATTTGCACACACTGCACTAATTGTATTTGTCACAGACTTCTGTATATCTACCTATTCTATATGTATTTACTTTGTGTAAACCATCTCTTATATCCTGTCAGCTCCTGCTGTGATTTTACACTACGCGGCTGCTGAATTGCCGTCTTTTCTTCTATTTATCTATGTATGTAATATACAGTACAGACCAAAAGTTTGGACACACCTTCTCATTCAAAGATTCTTCTGTATTTTCATGACTATGAAAATTGTAGAATCACACTGAAGGCATCAAAACTATGAATTAACACATGTGGAATTATACATTACACTTTACAAAAAAGTGTGAAACAACTGAAAATATGTCTCATATTCTGTCTCCCACTGCTGAAACAGAGCAAATACAACCTGACACTGCCCATCATGAAGACCAGGAAGCAGAACCCACGCTTCCAGAAGACCAAGTCGTTCGACAAAAACGCTCTGTCAAAGCAACCATAAAAGCTGTGGAAAATTATTAAAAATACGAAGGATGAGTACAATGACAACCTGGACGACCTATGGGAGCGAGTTACCTCCCTCATGTCAAGTGTCCAACGCCACAAAGATGATACAGTGAGTTTACAGGATACTATAAGACGGCTAGAAACGGCCCATGGTAGATACAAGAGACTGTTCGCAAAGTATGCCGCCTTCTTAAAAGACTCTAATATTGATGAAGCCTCATCAGAATTATGCAAAGTAGATTACACAGACAGAGAAAGGAATGCCGCTGTGCAAGACGCCAAAGATAAAGCGGAGCTCCGTATTGCTCTTCTGCAAGAATCAAAATCCTACAAGTCAGGTGCATCCAGATGCTCTTCTCGGTCATACAAATCATCCAGCTCAAGAACTTCAGCCCTCAGCGACAGAATTCTAGAGGCCCGTTTAACCCCTTCAACCCAAGGGTGGTTTGCACGTTAATGACCGGGCCAATTTTTACAATTCTGACCACTGTCTCTTTATGAGGTTATAACTCTGGAACGCTTCAACGGATCTTCGCGATTCTGAGATTGTTTTCTCGTGACATATTGTACTTCACGTTAGAAGTAAAATTTCTTCGATATAACTTGCGTTTATTTTTGAAAAAAATGCAAATATGGCGAAAATTTTTAAAATTTTGCAATTTTCAAACTTTGAATTTTTATTCCCTTAAAACAGAGAAATATGTCACATAAAATAGTTAAGAAATAACATTTCCCACATGTCTACTTTACATCAGCACAATTTTGGAACCAAAATTTTTTTTTTGTTAGGAAATTATAAGGGTTAAAAGTTGACCAGCGATTTCTCATTTTTACAACAAAATTTACAAAGCCATTTTTTTTAGGGACCACCTCTCATTTGAAGTCACTTTGAGGGGTCTATATGGCAGAAAATACCCAAAAGTGACACCATTCTAAAAACTGCACCCCTCAAGGTACTCAAAACCACATTCAAGAAGATTATTAACCCTTCAGGTGCTTCACAGGAACTAAAGCAACGTGGAAGGAAAAAATGAATATTTAACTTTTTAGCCACAAAAATGATCTTTTACAAACTTTTTTTTTATTTTCACAAGGGTAAAAGGAGAAAATGGACAAATAAGGTTGTTATGCAATTTCTCGTGAGTACGCCAATACCCAATATGTGGGGGAAAACCACTGTTTGGGCACACGGCAGAGCTCGTAAGGGAAGGAGCGCCGTTTGACTTTTTCAAACTAAAATTGGCTGGAATTGAGATTGGACGCCATGTCGTGTTTGGAGAGCCCCTGATGCGCCTAAACAGTGGAAACCCCCACAAGTGACACCATTTTGGAAACTAGACCCCCTAAGGTACTTATCTAGATCTGTTGTGAGCACTTTGAACTCCCAAGTGTTTCACAAAAGCTTATAATGCCTGGGTGTGAAAAAAAAAAAAAACAATTTTCCACAAAAATGATTTTTTAGTCCCAAATTTTTGAATTTTCCCAAGGAAATTGGACCCCAAAAGTTGTTGTCCAATTTGTCCTGAGTACGCTGATACCCCATATGTGGGGGGGGGGAACTGTTTGGGTGCACGGCAGGGCTTGGAAAGGAAGTAGTAACGTTTTGGAATGCAGACGTTGATGGGGGTCATGTTCCGTTTGCAGTGCCCCAGATAAGCCTAAACAGTGGAAACCCCCCACAAGTGACCCCATTTTGGAAACTATACCCCCTAAGGAACTTATCTAGATCTTTGGTGAGCACTTTGAACCCCCAAGTGCTTCACACAAGTTTATAATGCCCGGGCATGAAAATAAAAAATCCTATTTTTTTCCCACAAAAATTATCTTTTAGTCACTAATTTTTTATTTTCTCAAGGGTAACAGGAGAAATTGGACCACATAAGTTGTTGTACAATTTGTCCTGAGTACGCTGATACCCCATATGTGGGTGGGAACCACTGTTTGGGCGCACGGCAGAGCTCGGAATGGAAGGAGCACCATTTGACTTTTTCCAACCAAAATTGGCTGGAATTGAGATTGGATGCCATGTTGCATTTGGAGAGCCCCTGATGTGCCTAAACAGTGGAAACCCCCCACAAATGACCCCATTTTGGAAACTAGACCCCTAAGGAACTTATCTAGATCTTTGGTGAGCAATTTGAACCCCCAAGTGCTTCACACAAGTTTATAACGTAGAGCCGTAAAATTTAAAAATCATATTTTTTCCACAAAAATGATCTTTTCACCCCAATTTTTATTTTTCCAAGGGTAACAAGACTCCAAAAGTTATTGTGCAATTTGTCCTGAGTGCGCTGATACCCCATATGTGGGGGTAAACCACTGTTTGGGTGCATGGCAGAGTTTGGAAGGGAAGGAGCGCCGTCTGACTTTTTCAACGCAGAATTGGCTGGACGCCATGTCGTGTTTGGAGAGCTCCTGATCTGCCTAAACAGTGGAAACCCCCATAAATGATGCCATTTTGGAAACTAGACCCCTCAAGGAACTTATCTAGATGTGTGGTGAGAACTTTTAACCCCAGGTGTTTCACTAAAGTTTATAACGTACAGCCGTAAAATAAAAAATCTTTTTTTTTTTTACAAAAATGATTTTTTCGTCCCCAATATTTTATTTTCACAAGGGTAACAGAAGAAATTGGAACCCAAAAGTTGTTGTCCAATTTGTCCTGAGTACGCTGATACCCAATATGTGGGAGAAAACTACTGTATGGGCGCACGTCAGGGCTCGGAAGGGAAGTAGTGACGTTTTGGATTGCAGACTTTGATGGAATGGTCTGGGGGCGTCATGTCACATTTGGAGAGCCCCTGATGCACCTATACAGTGGAAACCCCCCACAAGTGACCCCATTTTGGCAAATAGACCCCACAAGGAACTTATCTAGATGTGTGGTGAGCACTTTGAACCCCGAAGTGCTTCACAGAAGTTTATAACGCACAGCCGTAAAAATAAAAAATCCTTTTTTTTTTTGCAAAAATGATTTTTTTTGCCCCAATATTTTATTTTTACAAGGGTAACAGGAGAAATTGGACCCCAAAAGATGTTGTCCAATTTGTCCTGAGTACGCTGATATCCAATATGTGGGAGAAAACTACTGTATGGGTACACGTTGGGACTCGGAAGGGAAGTAGTGACGTTTTGGATTGCAGACTTTGATGGAATGGTCTGGGGGCGTCATGTCGCATTTGGAGAGCCCCTGATGCGCCTAAACAGTGGAAATCCCCAACAAGTGACCCCATTTTGGAAAATAGACCCCACAAGGAACTTATCTAGATGTGTGGTGAGCGCTATGAAGCCCCAAGTGCTTCACAGAAGTTTATAATGTACAGCCATAAAAACAAAAAAATATTTTTTTTTGTACAAAAATGATATTTTCGCCCCCAGTTTTTTATTTTCCCAAGGGTAGCAGAAGAAATAGGACAAATTGCACAATAACTCTTGGGGTCCAGAGTACGCTGATACCCCATATGTGGGGATAAACTACTGTTTGGACGCATGGCAGAGCTGAGAAGTGAAGGAGCACCGTTTGACTTTTTCAACGCAGAATTGGCTGGAATTGAGATCAGACGCCATGTCACATTTGGAGAGCCCCTGATGTGCCTAAACAGCGGAAACCCCCCAATTCTAACTCCAACTCTAACCCCAACACACCCCTAACCCTAGTCCCAACCCTAACCACAAACCTAACCCTAACACACCCCTAATCCCAACCCTAACCCTAATCCTAACTTTAGCGCCAACCCTAACCCTAACTTTAGCCGCAACCCTAACCCTAACCCTAATGGGAAAATGGAAATAAATACTTTTTTTTAATTTTATTATTTTTCCCTTACTAAGGGGGTGATAAAGGGGGGTTTGATTTACTATTTATAGCGGGTTTTTATGATTGGCAGCTGTCACGCTAAAAGACGCTTTTTATTGCAAAAATAGTTTTTGCATCATCACATTTTGAGAGCTATAATTTTTGCATATTTTGGCCCACAGAGTCATGTGAGGTCTTATTTTTTGCGGGACGAGTTGACGTTTTTATTGGTACTATTTTCGAGCACGTGACGTTTTTTGATCGCTTTTTATTTCGATTTTTGGGAGGTTAGAATGAACAAAAATCAGCAATTCATGAATTTCTTTTGGGGGAGGCGTTTATACCGTTCCGCGTGTGGTAAAATTGATAAAGCAGTTTTATTTTTCGGGTCAGTACGATTATGGCGATACCTCATTTATATCATTTTTTCATGTTTTGGTGCTTTTATAGAATAAAAACAATTTTATATAAAAAATAATTATTTTTGCATCGCTTTATTCTGCGAGCTATAACTTTTTTTTTTTTCGCTGATGATGCTTTATGATGGCTCGTTTTTTGCGGGACAAGATGACGTTTTCAGCGGTACCATGTATTTTTATATCGGTCTTTTTGATCGCGTGTTATTCCACTTTTTGTTCGGCGGTATGATGATAAAGCATTGATTTTTTGCTTCGTTTTTTTTTTTTTTTTTTAAGGGGTTCACTAAAGGGGTTAACTAGTGGGACAATTTTATAGGGGGGGTCGTTACGGACGTGGCGATACCAAATATGTGTACTTTTATTGTTTTTTTTTTTTTATTTACAGGAAGAAGTGAATTTATTGGGGAATATTTTTTTTTTTTTTTATTTATTTTGGATTTTTTTTTTACACGTTTATTTTTACTTTTTTAACTTTTTTACTTTGTCCCAGGGTGGGACATCACAGTATTTTATCAGATCGCTGGTGTGGCAGTGTGCACAGCACTCTGTCACACCAGCGATCGCACAGGCATAGATGCAGGCTTCTCAGTGCCTGCTCTCGGCAGGCACTGAGGTAGCCGCCTCCCTCCAGGACCCCGGCGCCATCTTGGATCCGGGTCCTGGGAGGGAGGAAGCCCTCAGAACAGCGCGATCACATCGCGCTGCTCTGAGGTCTCAGGGGGCGCGCAGGGAGCCCCCACCCTGCGCGATCCTCCCCTGTGCCCCCAGTACACCGCGATCATGTTTGATCGCGGTGTGCTAGGGGTTAATGTGCCGGGAGCGGTCCTTGACCGCTCCTGACACACAGTCATGGGTGTCAGCTGTGATAATCAGCTGACACCCGGCGGCGATTAGCTGCGCTCCCCTCAGGAGCGCAGCTGATCGCCTATGACGTACTATCCCGTCCCCGGTCATACGGGCCCAGGTACCATGGACGGGATAGTACGTCCGATGGCAGTAAGGGGTTAAATGCAGAGCGATCCAAACTAAGACGTTCCTTTACAGAAAAGAAAGCAGAAGCAGAGGCAGTAGCCAAAAAAGCAGCAACAGAAGCAGAGGCAGTAGCCAAGAAAGCAGAAGCAGAGGCAGTAGCCAAGAAAGCAGCAACAGAAGCAGAGGCAGTAGCCAAGAAAGCTGAAGCAGAAGCAGAGGAAGTAGCCAAGAAAGCTGAAGCAGAGGCAGAAGCAGAGGCTCAAGCAAAGATTCTTCAAACACAAATGGAGGAAGAAATCACGCAAGCCGAAGTAAAAATGCTTGAGCAAGCATTGAAGCAAAACCTCGAACCGATTTGCCTACCACCACAGGAAGAAGATGACCCAGCTGTTCGTACCAGCGACTACGTGCAGAAACAGATATCTGCAGCGCACACCTTCTCCAGCGACATTCAACCCAACATTGTGGAAACGTCCAAGTCGGCCCAACTTACGGTGCCAGTGGCACCAACAGCCTCTGCAGATACCCAAGACCAACGCCATGATGCGTCCCCTCAGGAGCAGTCATCACCGCAAGACGACCACAAGGCGAACTCCAGCCCGCCTCCACAGTTCAAGCAGCAGTCATCAGAATATCCAGAGATTAAGCCACCACAGCTCAATCCTGCAGCAACATCATTTTACCCGGGAACAATTCACCCTTCCACGCCACACAGCCTTTACGCCCAAGGGGCACCACAAACTAACACGGTAACAAGGAGTGAAGGATGAGAAATGTCCGAGTTTGCCAGGTTCATGGTGAGCAGAGAGCTAATCAACACCAGTCTCTCAGAATTCGACGACCGTGCAGAGAACTACAGAGCCTGGAAAGCAACCTTCAAGGCCGCCATTGCTGACCTCAACCTATCCGCGGAGCAGGAGCTCGACCTCATGGTCAAATGGTTGGGTTCAGAATCCACAAACCGTATCAAGAGTCTTAGGACCGTCTATGTGGGACAAGCTGAAGCAGGTCTGGCTGCTGCCTGGCAGAGACTCGAAAGAACCTACGTAAGCGCTTGAGCCATAGAAAAGTCCCTATTTAAAAGACTGCAGAATGTTCCAAGGATCAATCTTAAGGAAGCCCACAAACTTCTGGACTTAAGTGATCTGCTTATGGAACTAGAACTTGCGAAAAGAGACACCCGTCTGTCTGGACTGTGCTACCTGGACACTGCCCATGGGGTGAACCCAATCGTCTCAAAGTTGCCACATAGTCTGCAAGAGAAGTGGGCAGTGTGCGTCTCCATGTACAAAAGGTCACATGATGTCACCTTCCCTCCATTCATTCAGTTCAGCAAGTTTGTCGATGAACAGGCCCAAATGAGGAATTACCCTAGTCTAGACTTCCTGGAGTCCAACACTGCAGCTCCAGCAACATCCTCATCAAGGTATGAAAGCATCACACACAGACGCAAGGACATGAGGAACAGTGTGTCAGGAAGACTAACTTGCCACCACCTGCAGTACCTGCTGATAAGCAGTACACTATTCCGTCGAGGTATAAATCTTTCAATCGTGAGTGTCCCATTCACAAAAAACCACATTAATTGAACAAATGTAGAGGCTTCAGGTCCAAAACCATGCAGGAGCGCAAGAAAATCCTCAGCGAACTTAGGGTATATTTCAAGTGTTGCGCCTCATTAGAACACATGGCCAAGGACTGTAAATCTTCCATTAAGTGTGAAGAGTGTCATAGCGACAAACACCCATCAGCCTTGCACCCAACCTCAGCCACCAGCAATCCAGGAGTCGCAGTGACCCCTAGTCCAGCAGCAAGCCATGGCGGGGAGCCACAGAACCACGACAAGTCTACCACGGCCGTCTCCTGCTCATGCTCAGAGGTATGTGGGGAGAACCAAAGTGCTAAATGTTGTGCCAGGATATGCCTAATCAGAGTTTATCCAGAAGGGCATCCAGAGAAGGCAGTAAAAATGTATGCCATCATTGACGACCAGAGCAATCGATCTCTAGCTGGACCTAAGTTCTTTAAAGCCTTTGGTATCAGGGGACCAGCAATGCCCTACATTCTAAATACCTGCTCGGGTCGCATACAGACTAGCGGTAGAAGGGCACAAGGTTTTATTGCTTCCCCAATCAACGGAGGCATAGAAATACCCCTACCTACAGTACATTAATCAAATACCCGACCAAAGGGATGAGATCCCTACCCCAGAAGCTGCGTTCCACCAACCACTCTTAAGGCACTTAACCAGCGTTATCCCACCTATGGACACATGCTGAAATCTTACTTCTGCTCGGCAGAGACAATTTAAGGATACATAAAGTCCGCCAACAGTGTAATGGTCCTAACTATGCCCCCTCTGCCCAGAAACTTGACTTGGGGTGGGTAGTCATAGGAAATGTATGCTTGGACTGAACAGGAGTCAATTCCTTTAAGACCTACGTACGCCGGGATGGACGCACTACTTTCTGCAAACCATGCCCTCTTCACTACGAGGTGAAAGAGAAGCCTCCAGATCCCGTACAGCTGCCTGATGTCATCCCTTCTCCCTATGCAGACGACTTGTGAAGATCAGTGTTTCGTACCACTAAGGACGACTACAAAGTAGCCCCGTCAATGGAAGACAAGGAATTTGTCAAGATAATGGACAATGAGTTCCTTAAGGACGAGACTAATCACTGGGTTTTTCCCCTACCCTTCAGAGCTACCAGGGTAAGGCTCCCGAACAACCGTGAACAAGCGTTGTCCAGATTCAACTCTCTCCAGCGCACACTAAGCAATAAACCGGAGATGAAAGAGCACATTGTCACCTTTATAGGCAAAATATTCCATAATAACCATGCCGAGCCAGCTCCTCCCTTAAAGGAAAACGAGAAGTGCTGGTACCTACCCTCATTCGGAGTATATCACCCGCGAAAGCCTAAGCAAATTAGAGTTGCCTTTGATTCAAGCGCCAAACATCAAGGCATATCTCTCAATGACGTCCTCCTCACGGGCTCTAATCTAACAAACAACCTAGTAACAACCTAAAGAACTAACAAAGCAAATGGCTGCTAACAGGAAGAAGAAGTGACCTCAGCACAGGAAGTGAAAGGCATGTACCAGAATTAATTAGTTACAGGCTGCCACACAGAAAGGGCCACCAGGTGACAGCAGAGAGCATGAAAGAATAGATTATACACAGCATGGAAATAAAAGAAAATGCTTCCAATTCATAATAAATGGGATAATAGTGTTGGTAGAAGTCTACCTATTTAAACTAGAATGCAGCTACGACTATCGAATATGAATTGATTCGCATAAACTAATACTTGGTCATAAAGTATTAGTTTATGCGAATCAATTCATATTCGATTCAAGTTTATATATCTCCACATTGACACTTTTAACTTACTACATGTAGCGTTGTGTACCTGCCTCTGTTGATCACGTGCCTAGGTTTTGCCCACTTTGTACTTTGACTCTCGCGATATTTCGCTCCTTTCCCGAGATATGTGCTGCGTTGCTTGGGAACGGCCAGGCGCCGCCCGCCCCGCATGACGTGACCCACTATCCGGTGTGGGCACATGTGCGTGAGAGTCTGGGCCTTTAATTACGGCTGCATACACCTATGACAGCCTTTATCATTACCATCTGGTTTCAGCACGTGACCGGCCGAGTCAGGTATATATAGGAGACACCGGATTCCCCAGACTACGCCCCCTGAAGAAGGAGTGTCGAAACGCGCGTCGGGGATCCGGTGTCCCATATTCAGATCTGCAAAGTCATGACAGGTAATTACTTCAGTGGTCACAATATGCTTTTAACTTCATTGATTGCTGAATGATTGTAGTACCGCTTGGACAGACGGATCGTGCTGCTCATCTGGGGCATGCAATGCCAGTGATACTGTGCTCTCCTAGTGAGAAGCTTTATGGGCTATTTGGTTCTTGGCATATGCATCACCCAGCTGTGCCCCTAGCCGTCTGCTATACTGCTGAAGATAAAGCACTACTGCTTTGGTCAGTTGTGCCACGATAATCTTTATTAAGCTGTCATGTGGTCCATTCTTACTTTGCATTTTTGATTTGGGACACCTCTTGTCTTGCTACTATTTTGTGGTTGTTATGCTATTTTGCTATCTACCCACAATTCTGATATTTCCTCTGCTCACTCCCACTGCCTAATCAGTAGGTTTTCATGCCTTATTGTTTGTTATATATAGATTTCATTATTTGTCGTTTCATTAGTTATTCAATAAAAATATGATGTTTTATTAGCATTTTGACTCTATTTTTCTCCTTGCTTTAAACAGCATGGAAATAATACAATACATAACCCAGACAAACGGAACAGCACACTCCCCGTCTGAAATTCCGTAAGGGATTTCACTATACTAGTGCATTTGAAATGAAGTCCAACAACCTAGAAAAAATAAACACATAAACATGCATGAAATGCAATAATAACTTCGAAATGAGGTAAATGAATGTCTTTAAGTCAGTTCCTGAGGTAATCCAAAGGAAACCCATCTTCGGATCAGAGAAGCCGCACTAGGCCAAACTATCTCCGACCCAACAGTAGTCCAATGGACGAAGTACTGGGGCAGTGTTCTGCTCATCTTTCATCCTACCGGAATGTCCGCGGTAGAGAGTGGTTTATGCCAACCATGACAGTTTTTGTTTCCATGTGAGTCAAGATAAGATTTCGCAATGTGGACTAACCTTGCGATGGTCTTGACGAGTTTCATCCAGTTGGAGAGGCGTTTGAAGCGCTGGCAACCGAGGCTGGAGGTTGGTTTAATGTTCGTGGCCAGAGCACTGACCTCGGAGCGGACTTCTGGATCGTTATCCAGATCCTGGATGCTGAAGTCTTCCTGGACACGTTCACTTCCTTTCTGTTCCAGCATAAACTTTGGACCTGAAAGCCAAGAAGAGTTAGCAAAAGAACTTATAGACATAGGTCTAGTGGCGTGGTCCGCTGGATTAAGCTCAGATAGGATATAGTGCCACTGCTCAGGCTTGGAAGACCTCCTTATTCTCTCGATGCGGTTACTGACGTACACGTAGAAGCACCTTGTTTGGTTGTGGATGTAACCTAAGACAACCTTACTGTCAGTGTAGTATTGTACGTCATCTATGTTGGTGTCCAGCTCATGCTGTATAAAGTCTGCGAGTTCTACCGCAAGCACAGTCCCACAGAGTTCGAGCCTGGGAATAGTGTGGTCAGGCTTGGGAGCCAACTTAGCCTTGCCGAAGACGAACCCAATGTGATCTTGATTGTCGGATCCCGTCACCTTCAGATAGGCAACGGCTGCAATGGCCTCCGTGAATGCATCCGAGAACACATGGAGTTCTGTCCTAGTGCTAGCGGCAAGTGTGGTTCTGGCGTAGCATCTCGGTATGTGGATCTCATCCAAGGCACACAAGGACTGCTTCCAGGTTTCCCATTTTGGTTCCTTATCAGTAGGGAGTGGGGCATCACAGTCTTTGACGGTTTCGGAAAGCTGTCTCAGAAGGGATTTACCTTGTATGGTAATTGGTTGTTATGATTTGGTAGCTGAGGAGAGCAGGCAAAAACGGCAATACACCAGAGAGGTTGGAATCTACTGGATTGCAGTACCCTGACTAACCACCACAACTAAAGGCAGCCGTGGAGCGTTCCTACGTTGGTCCTAGACGCCTCGTCACAGCCTGAGAGGTTAACTACACCTAAAGATAGAAAGAGGAAAGCTATCTGCCCCGGAGCAGATCCCCAAAGAACATAGGAAGCCCCCAAACATGTAATGGCGGTTAGACAAGAGGAAATCAGACACAGACAGAAAATAGTATGAGCAAACGTTGGGGCCCAAACTTCCTAGACAGAAAAGGATAGGAAGGACACTTACTGCAATCCAAAAAACCCTAAAAAATACCAACTCTACTAATTGCAAAAACACCTGAGATCACACGACCTCTACCACCTAAATAAGTTCTCTGGTGTAACAAAATTAAGCCGCAGCCACTGAAAAAACTGGAAAAGGCAAATGAACAAATAACAGTGGCTCCAGAAGAACTGAGAGGAGCCCAAGCCCCCCGGAGGGGGGGAGACCTGGCTAACCTCACAGAAATGCAGAGAAATATGCAAATGGTAAGCACAAAAACAAAAAACAGAAAATATCTTATCTGAGAGCAGGAGAAGAGGCAAGACTCAGCAAGCTTCCAAGTGAACCAGGAACCACAGTTGAGACAAGAACAATTGATCACCGGCAACCATGATGGGAGTGAACCTCCCTTATACAAGACCAGTCTGTAACTCCTGATTGCCAATCCTCATTGAATGGTTCAGTACTGTTTGTAACCACCAGAGGGAGCTTCTGCTCAGAATTCATTTCTAACACATTCACAACAGTTGGTGCTACGAATCCCAGTGGATCGTATAAGCTGTTCACCAGTGACAGGACACCACATTTAGTGAATGTTTTGTCTGCACAGTTGATTTGAAGGTTGAAGGTGTCAGCTGACAGGTTCTACCTCAGGCCTAAGCTTCTCTGCACAGGCGGACGGTCTGGTCCCAGGTCTATGTCCTTGAATCCTGGTGCGTGGTCACTTGACTCAAAGGCTCTCATGACAGCTGGGTTGTTTGAAGCAATTTTATGCAGTCTAAGCTTGGCTCGGTACAGCATACCTTGGGTCCTTTTAAGCAGGTCAATCGCCGCTTCTTCTGTGGGTAGAGATTTCAGTCCATCATCTACGTCAGGGGTGGGCAATTAATTTTGCCAGGGGGCCGCATGAGAAATTGGGATGGTTTTAGAGGGCCGGACTAATATAATTAACTCCGTTCTACCCAATACTGTATATATACATATATATATATATATATATATATATATACTGTATACTGTATATATACATACCTGCCCATTATCATCATCTTCTCCCCATCATCATCAATGCCTGCCCATCATCATCATCATCTTCTCCCCATCATCAATGCCTGCCCATTATCATCATCTTCTCCCCATCATCATCAATGCCTGCCCATCATCATCATCATCTTCTCCCCATCATCAATGCCTGCCCATTATCATCAATACCTGCCCATTATCATCATCTTCTCCCCATCATCATCAATGCCTCCCCATTATCAGCAATGCCTGCCCATCATCATCTTCTCCCCATCATCAATGCCTGCCCATTATCATCAATGCCTGCCCATTATCATGATCTTCTCCCCATCATCAATGCCTGCCCATTATCATCAATACCTGCCCATTATCATCATCTTCTCCCCATCATCATCAATGCCTGTCCATCATCATCATCATCTTATCCCCATCATCAATGCCTGCCCATTATCATCAATACCTGCCCATTATCATCATCTTCTCCCCATCATCATCAATGCCTGCCCATCATCATCATCATCATCTTCTCCCCATCATCAATGCCTGCCCATTATCATCAATACCTGCCCATTATCATCATCTTCTCCCCATCATCATCAATGCCTGCCCATCATCATCATCATCTTCTCCCCATCATCAATGCCTGCCCATTATCATCAATACCTGCCCATTATCATCATCTTCTCCCCATCATCATCAATGCCTCCCCATTATCAGCAATGCCTGCCCATCATCATCTTCTCCCCATCATCAATGCCTGCCCATTATCATCAATGCCTGCCCATTATCATCATCTTCTCCCCATCATCAATGCCTGCCCATTATCATCAATGCCTGCCCATTATCATCATCTTCTCCCCATCATCAATGCCTGCCCATTATCATCAATACCTGCCCATTATCATCATCTTCTCCCCATCATCATCAATGCCTGCCCATCATCATCATCATCTTCTCCCCATCATCAATGCCTGCCCATTATCATCAATACCTGCCCATTATCATCATCTTCTCCCCATCATCATCAATGCCTCCCCATTATCAGCAATGCCTGCCCATCATCATCTTCTCCCCATCATCAATGCCTGCCCATTATCATCAATGCCTGCCCATTATCATCATCTTCTCCCCATCATCATCAATGCCTCCCCATTATCAGCAATGCCTGCCCATCATCACACACAGACAGCACATAAGCACTCTCTCACATACATACACACACACACACACACACACACACACACACACACACACAAGCACCGCACTACATAGACACAGACACACACAGAGACACGTCTTACCTGTCCAGCGTCCCCGCTCTCTGACACAGCCGGCCGCTGAATGATGACGTCATTCAGCGGCCGGCTGTGAGAGGAAGCGCCGGTGGAGCCCGGAGCTGCAGCAGCGGAGGCACGGGAGAGGTAAGTATTGTGCCAGCAGATGCCGGGGCCCTGAGACTGCCGGAGCGCCTCCGCGGGCCGGTCACTGACAGCCGGCGGGCCGGATGCGGCCCGCGGGCCGCCCCTTGCCCGGGTCTGATCTACGTAGAAGTCTTTTTCTACAAAGTCTCTGGCGTCTGTTCCATATTCAGACTCTCCTTCCACTGCAGTTCTCTGCAGGCCATAGGTTGCCACAGCGGGCGAAGGGCTATTCCCGAATACGTGCACCCTCATGCGATACTCCACCATCTCTTTGCTGGGGTCGTTGTCCTTGTGCCACAAGAACCTGAGGAAATTTCTGTGATCCTCTCTGACTATGAAACAGTGGAACATCTGTTCAATGTCGGCAGTGATGGCTATGGGCTCTTTCCTGAACCTCATCAACACTCCTACTAGGTTGTTTGTTAGATTAGGGCCCGTGAGGAGGACGTCGTTGAGAGATATGCCTTGATGTTTGGCGCTTGAATAAAAGACAACTCTAATTTGCTTAGGCTTTCGCGGGTGATATACTCCGAATGAGGGTAGGTACCAGCACTCCTCGTTTTCCTTTAAGGGAGGAGCTGGCTCAGCATGGTTATTATGGAATATTTTGCCCATAAAGGTGACAGTGTGCTCTTTCATCTCCGGTTTGTTGCTTAGTGTGCGCTGGAGAGAGTTGAATCTGGACAACGCTTGTTCACGGTTGTTCGGGAGCCTTACCCTGGTAGCTCTGAAGGGTAGGGGAAAAACCCAATGATTAGTCTTGTCCTTAAGGAACTCATTGTCCATTATCTTGACAAATTCCTTGTCTTCCATTGACGGAGCTACTTTGTTGTCATCCTTAGTGGTACGAAACACTGATCTTCCCAAGTCGTCTGCACAGGGAGAAGGGATGACATCAGGCAGCTGTACGGGTTCTGGAGGCTTCTCTTTCACCTCGTAGTGAAGAGGGCATGGTTTGCAGAAAGTAGTGCATCCATCCCGGCGTACGTAGGTCTTATAGGAATTGACTCCTGTTCGGTCCAAACATACATTTCCAATGACTACCCACCCCAGGTCGAGTTTCTGGGCATAGGGGGCGTAGTCAGGACCAGTACACTGTTTGTTGTGATCTGCTACAAGCACTAAGGAAAGGTGGGAATTCTGTCCCTACAATAGGACTGAGCTGGATCCCTACGATGTAACGGGGAACCTGATCCTGCGACCAGACCCGCTAAAGTCCTCAGCTAGTCTGAACGAAGACCTATAGTTGCGAGGGAGGAATCCCTACAAGATCTAGGGACTGGGTGAAAAGGTGGACACCTCCTAACAGAAAGTGTAGCAGGGAATATAAAACAGAAAACAAATACTAAGAGATCCTAAGATCAAGCAAAACTGACAGAGTAAGGCACCTAAGCACCCGGCTAGCTTAAGAGTAGATAATACAATGAAGTCCAGCAAAGCCAGAAGGGCGGAGCCAGACTAAATAGGGTAAAAAGGTCATGTGACCAGCAAACTGAAACAAAATCTAACAAGAGGGTTCTAACAGTACCCTCCCTTCTAAGAGGATCCTCCGGATCCCCTAGGACTTAGGCTTATCCGGAAACCTCTTGTGAAACGCTCTAACAAGTCTAGACGCAGAAACATCATCCGCCCTCACCCATGAGTTATCCTCGGGTCCATAACCCTTCCAAGCGACAAGGTACTGCAAACTCCCTCTATACCGTCTAGAATTTAGGATGCGGGAAATCTCATATTGCCCGTCCTCCACCACCAGGGGAACAGTGGCCGAGACGTCTCCATCTGAGACGTCAGCTTTTTTCAAGAGAGAAACATGAAACACCGGATTAATCTTCCAGGAGGTAGGAAGCTCCAACTTAACAGCAGATTGGTTAATAACCTGAAGCACCTTAAAGGGCCCTACAAACTTGGGACCCAATTTCTTAGACGGAATCCTCAAGCGCAGATTCTTAGAGGACAACCAAACCATGTCACCAATAGCAAACAACACCTCTTGTCGTTTTCTATCAAAATATACTTTGGATCTTTTGTTAGCCTCCTGAAGATTACCACGCACATCAGTCCAAACTCTCTCCAAAACACCAGAAAAATTCTCCTCTTCAGGTACAGCCGATCCCAACTTGGAAAATGACCCAAAAGACAGATGTCTCCCAGTACAACAAAAAAAAGGCGAACAACCAGCAGAAGCGGATGTATGGTTGTTAAGAGCAAACTCAGCAAGTGGCAGAAACTCAGCCCCCCCTCTTGATTATCAGTCACAAAACAACGCAAGAACTGCTCAACATCCTGGTTTTTCCTTTCTGTCTGGCCATTAGACTCAGGATGATATCCGGAAGAAAACGACAAATGAACTCCCAACCTGTCACAAAAAGCGCGCCAAAAACGAGCCACAAACTGAGGTCCCGTATCGGAAACAATGTCAGTAGGAACGCCATGTAGTCTGACTATTTCCTTGACAAAGGCCTTAGCGAGAGTCTTAGCGCAGGGCAGTTTGATGAAAGGAACCAAGTGACACATCTTGCTAAAACGGTCCACGACCACCCAGATGACAGTGAAACCCTCAGAGGGGGAAGGTCAGTAATAAAGTCCATAGCCAAATGTGTCCAAGGTGCACTAGGGACCTCCAGAGGGCAAAGCAACCCCGCAGCAGGAGTATGAGAAGACTTAGATCTAGCACACACAGTGCATTGACGCCCCCACTTAATGACTTCCTTCTGCCATCCTGGCCACCAAAAACTGCGACCCACAAGTCTCTTGGTCTCAGAGATTCCAGGATGACCTGCCAACCGAGAGTCATGACATTCAACAAACAAATCTCTCCTCAGGGTACCAGGCACAAACAACCTCCCATGCGGCGTGTTAGATGGGGCATTCTCCTGTGCTTTAAGAATCTCATCTTCCAACACGGAGTCCAAAACAGCAATAACAACCCCCTCTTGCAAGATGTTTTCCTCCTCCTCCTCAGTACCCACTATAGGAGAAAAGCTGCGAGACAAAGCATCAGCTTTAACATTTTTAGTACCTGGGATGTAAGTAACGGTAAAATTAAACCGTGAGAAAAACAGTGCCCACCTAGCCTGACGGGCATTCAAGCATTTGGCAGCATCAAGGTAGATCAGATTTTTATGATCGGTGAAGACTTGAATGGGAAATTCCGCTCCCTCCAAAAAATGACGCCAGTGTTCAAATGCGAGTTTAATTGCCAACAATTCCCGATTACCGATATCATAATTTAGTTCAGACTCAAAATTTCTTTGAAAAAAAAGCACAGGGATGTACTCCATCCGTCTTTGCCTGAGACAACACCGCGCCGACCCCCACAGAAGAAGCATCAACCTCAACAAAAAATGGTTTAGTCACATCAGGCTGCGTAAGGATGGGAGCAGAGCTGAACCTCTCCTTTAAGCAACACAAAAGCCTCAATGGCCTCAGTAGTCCACTGAACCGCATCAGCACCTTTCCTGGTGAGATCGGTCAGAGGTTTGGCAATCACAGAAATTTTTTTTATGAAATTTCTATAATAATTGGCTTACCCCAAAAACCTCTGTATTGATTTCACACCAATAGGTCTAGGCCAATCCTGCACAGCTTGCACTTTCACAGGGTCCATCTCAAAACCTTCACTGGAGACAATGTAGCCCAAAAAACTAAGTCTCTGTACAGCGAACTCACATTTTTCTAGTTTGGCAAAAAGTGAATTATCACTCAGTAACTGTAATACTTCACGCACACTCCTCCAATGAGACTCCAAATCTGATGAATAAATCAAAATGTCATCCAAATACACAACCACATTTCTGCCGATCAAAGGTCTAAGGATGTCATTAATACGATTCTGAAAAAATGCCGGAGCACTGGAAAGTCCAAAGGGCATGACCAGATTCTCAAAATGACCCAGTGAAGTGTTAAACGCAGTCTTCCATTCATCCCCCTCCTTCATGCGCAACAAATTGTATGCCCCTCGAAGATCAATTTTCGAGAACCACTTGGCCCCCACTAACTGATTAAACAAATCAGGAATCAATGGCAGTGGGTAAGGATTGCGTACAGTAATCTTATTAATCTCACGAAAGTCTAGACAAGGCCGTAAACCGCCGTCCTTTTTTTTAACAAAAAAAATCCAACTGCCACAGGAGATTTGGAAGGCCTAATGTGACCGGCGGCCAAGCTTGTCTGTATGTATTCCTCCAAAGCCTTTCTCTCAGGAATAGTAAGATTAAATAAACGACTTTTAGGAAGAGTTGCTCCAGGGACAAATTCAATTGCACAATCATAATCTCTATGAGGAGGCAATACCTGCGATTCCTTATCAGAAAAAACTTTCCAAAAATCCTGAATAGGTACAGGTAACTCCCCCTTAACTACAGCAGCAATACGCCCGTTACAACACTTGTCATAACAATTAGGACTCCAGGACTTAATTTCATTGGTAGACCAATCCAGTACCGGATTGTGCAATTTTAACCAGGGTAACCCCAAAATCACCGGTGAGGGCAAATTATTCAAAACTACCAAATCCAAATTCTCTTGATGAACACCATTAATAGTAAGAGGAAATTCACAGATATGGTGAGTAACATTTTTCAAGGGAGAGCCATCCACAGACACCACATTAATAGGAGAAGACAGAAGTTTGGGTTTTAATTTTAGTTTTTCCAAAAATTTCCCATCAATCACATTGAGAGTTGAACCACAATCCACAAATACCCGGAACTCCATTAATTCCTCCTCACCAGCAGTGGTAGCAGAAAGAAAGACACCTTTATTGTTTAAACAAGCTATGCGGGCAAAATTGACCTCATTTTTTTTTTTCTCTTTATTCATTCGAAGCGCACAGTTCTTAATAAAATGCTCAGATTTACCACAATAGAAACACAAGCCCTTAGCAAATCTGCGTTCTTTTTCTCGAGAGTGAGGTGCCATTGCTCCAATTTCCATCGGCTCTGCAATGTCAGTACATTCCTTCTCCAAACTTGGAGCTGACAAGGCAGATTTACTCTCATTAACCCTTGCACGCAGTCTCCTATCCACCCGTATGGCTAATTGCATAGCCTCTTGCAAGTTACCAGGTATAGGATAAGCAATCAGCAAATCTTTAACCCTTTCACTTAACCCTGCAAGAAATAAACTTTTCAAAGCTGAATCGTTCCAGCCCACCTGAGTGGATCATCTTCGGAAGTGAGTACAATATTTTTCCACATTACCTGATCCCTGTCTCAAACGTCTCAACTCTGTCTCAGCTGATGAAACATGATCCGGATCGTCATACAATAACCCCAAAGCAGAAAAAAAACTATCCACTGATCTAAAGCATGGATCACTAGGCTGCAGAGAAAAGGCCCAGTCCTGAGGTTCTTTGCGCAAAAGTGACATTATGAACCCTATGCGCTGTGATTCATCACCAGAGGATCTGGGTCTCAAACGGAAATACAACAAGCAAGCATTTTTAAAAGAAAAAAAATCTTGTTGTTCACCAAAAAATAAATCAGGCAAACGTACCTTTGGCTCCACGAAATGTGCTCCAGAACAACTACTCACGTGTTGCTTTATCTCAGCCACCTCCAGAGAAAGTCCCTGCAGGCGTTGAACCAAATCCTGAACTGAGACCATGATGAAACAGAAAATCTTTCCTTAGAGATTTTTTTTTTTTTCTTTTGGCTGGACTTACTGTTGTGATCTGCTACAAGCACTAAGGAAAGGTGGGAATTCTGTCCCTACAATAGGACTGAGCTGGATCCCTACGATGTAACGGGGAACCTGATCCTGCGACCAGACCCGCTAAAGTCCTCAGCTAGTCTGAACGAAGACCTATAGTTGCGAGGGAGGAATCCCTACAAGATCTAGGGACTGGTGAAAAGGTGGACACCTCCTAACAGAAAGTGTAGCAGGGAATATAAAACAGAAAACAAATACTAAGAGATCCTAAGATCAAGCAAAACTGACAGAGTAAGGCACCTAAGCACCCGACTAGCTTAAGAGTAGATAATACAATGAAGTCCAGCAAAGCCAGAAGGGCGGAGCCAGACTAAATAGGGTAAAAAGGTCATGTGACCAGCAAACTGAAACAAAATCTAACAAGAGGGTTCTAACACTGTTAGCTGACCTTATGTATCCTTAAATTGTCTCTGCCGAGCAGAAGTAAGATTTCAGCAT
Source organism: Oophaga sylvatica (assembly GCA_033576555.1). Taxonomy (NCBI): domain Eukaryota; kingdom Metazoa; phylum Chordata; class Amphibia; order Anura; family Dendrobatidae; genus Oophaga; species Oophaga sylvatica. The sequence continues at coordinate 912,889,252 of JARQOD010000001.1, read as the reverse complement.
GTGTCCATAGGTGGGATAACGCTGGTTAAGTGCCTTAAGTGTGGTTGGTGGGACGCAGCTTCTTGGGTAGGGATCTCATCCCTTTGGTCGGGTATTTGATCGCATTCGATTAATGTAGGTAGCGGTATTTCTATGCCTCCGTTGATAGGGGAAGCAATAAAACCTTGTGCCCTTCTACCTCTAGTCTCTATGTGACCCGAGCAGGTGCTCAGAGTGTAGGGTGTTGCTGGTCCCTTGACACCAAAGGCTTCAAAGAACTTAGGTCCAGCTAGTTATCGATTGCTCTGAACGTCAATGATGGCATACATTTTTACTGCCTTTTCTGGATGCCCTTCCGGATAAACTCTGATCAGGCATATCCTGGCACAGCATTTAGCACTTCGGTTCTCCCCACATACCTCTGTGCATGAGAAGGAGACGGCCGTGGTAGACTTGTCGTGGTTCTGTGGCTCCCCGTCATGGCTTGCTGCTGGACTAGGATCACTGCGACTGCTGGATTGCTGGTGGCTGAGGTTGGGTGCAAGGCTGATGGGTGTTTGTCGCTATGACACTCTTTACACTTAATGGAAGATTTACAGTCCTTGGCCATGTGTTCTAATGAGGCGCAGCACTTGAAACATACCCCGAGTTCGCTGAGGATTTTCTTGCGCTCCTGCATGGTTTTGGACCTGAAGCCTCTACATTTGTTCAATGAGTGTGTTTTTTTGTGAATGGGACACTCCCGATTGAAAGATTTATCCCTCAACGGAATAGTGTACTGCTTATCAGCGGGTACTGCAGGTGGTGGCAGGTTAGTCTTCCTGACACTTACAATGTTCCTCAAGTCCCTGCGTCTGTGTGTGATGCTTTCATACCTTGATGAGGATGTTGCTGGAGCTGCAGTGTTGGACTCCAGGAAGTCTAGACTAGGGTCATTCCTCATTTGGGCCTGTTCATCGACAAACTTGCAGAACTGAATGAATGGAGGAAAGGTGACATCATGTGACCTTTTGTACCTGGAGACGCACACTGCCCACTTCTCTTGCAGACTATGTGGCAACTTTGAGACGATTGGGTTCACCCCATGGGCAGTGTCCAGGTAGCACAGTCCAGACAGATGGGGTCTCTTTTCGCAAGTTCCACCTCCATAAGCAGATTACTTAAGTCCAGAAGTTTGTGGGCTTCCTTAAGATTGATCTTTGGAACATTCTGCAGTCTCTTAAATAGGGACTTTTCTATGGCTTCAGCGCTGCCGTAGGTTCTTTCGAGTCTCTGCCAGGCAGCAGCCAGACCTGCTTCAGCTTGTCCCACATAGACGGTCCTAAGACTCTTGATATGGTTTGTGGATTCTGGACCCAACCATTTGACCATGAGGTCGAGCTCCTGCTCCGCGGATAGTTTGAGGACAGCAATTGCGGCATTGAAGGTTGCTTTCCAGGCTCTGTAGTTCTCTGCACGGTCTTCGAATTTTGAGAGACTGGTGTTGATTAGCTCTCTGCTCACCATGAACCTGGCAAACTCGGACATGTCTGATCCTTCACTCCTTGTTACCGTGTTAGCTTGTGGTGCCCCTTGGGTGTAAAGGCTGTGTGGCGTGGAAGGGTGAATTGTTCCTGGGGTAAAATGATGTTGCTGCAGGATTGAGCTGTGCTGGCTTAATCTCTGGATATTCTGATGACTGATGCTTGAACTGTGGAGGCGGGCTGGAGCGTGCCTTGTGGTCGTCTTGCGGTGATGACTGCTCCTGAGGGGACGCATCATGGCGTTGGTTTTGGGTTTCTGCGAAGGCTGTTGGTGCCACTGGCACCGTAAGTTGGGCCGACTTGGACGTTTCCACAATGTTGGGTTGAACGTCGCTGGAGAAGGTGTGTGCTGCAGATATCTGTTTCTGCACGTAGTCACTGGTACGAACAGCTGGGTCATCTTCCTGTGGTGGTAGGCAAATCAGTTTGAGATTTTGCTTCAATGCTTGCTCAAGCATTTTTACTTCGGCTAGCGTGATTTCTTCCTCCATTTGTGTTTGAAGAATCTTTGCTTGAGTCTCTGCTTTCTTTGCCTCTGCTTCTGCTTTCTTGGCTTCTGCCTCTGCTCCTGCTTTCCTGACTTCTGCTTTCTTTGCCTCTGCCTCTGCTCCTACTTTCCTGGCTTCTGCCTCTGCTTTCTTTTCTGTAAAGGAACGTCTTAGTTTGGATCTCTCTGCATTTAAGCGGGCCTCTAGAATTCTGTCGCTGAGGGCTGAAGTTCTTGAGCAGGATGATTTGTATGACCGAGAAGAGATGGATGAGCCTGACCTGTGGGATCTTGATTCTTGCAGATGAGCAATACGGAGCTCCGCTTTATCTTTGGCGTCTTGCTCGGCGGCGTTCCTTTCTCTGTCTGTGGAATCTACTTTGCATAACTCTGATGAGGCTTCGTCAATATTAGAGTCTTTTAGGAAGGCGGCATACCTTGCGGACAGTCTCTTGTATCTACCATGGGCCGTGTCTAGCCGTCTTATAGTATCCTGTAAACTCACTGCATCATCTTTGTGGTGTTGGACGCTTGACATGAGGGAGGTGACTCGTTCCCATAGGTCGTCCAGGTTGTCATTGTACTCATCCTTCGTATTGTGATATTTTTCGACAGCTTTTATGGTTGGTTTGACAGAGCGTTTTTGTCGAACGACTTGGTCTTCTGGAAGTGTGGGTTCTGCTTCCTGGTCTTCATGATGGGCAGTGTCAGGTTGTATTTGCTCTGTTTCAGCAGTGGGAGACTGTGCAGGGTCTTTTTCGGCCATTTTGATTTAAGGTGCGCTGTCTCTTTAAGAAACTGAACTTTTGAATTGGGGGCTGGAAATCGCAGTGCAACTTAGTTAAGACGTCCTGATAAGATTCCCAAGGTGTTTTTAGAAGAAAGTGGGGTTTTACAGTCCAACAATCTGCAGCGATGTAGTATAATATACAGGAAGTCTCTATGCACAGTGCGGTCTGGGTTGACGCTGCAGTTAGTTTCTTAGCAGAGCAGGGCTGCAGTAAGTGAGCAGGCAGAGCACAGGACACGTGGATAGGGATATAAGGGTAATTCTGGCCGGGCTTCAAGGCAGTTTTCGACTGTTCTGTCCCCACATGAGGCGAATGGAGGTATAGTTGATTGGGGCTGGGAGAGATTTCCTACCTTCCGCTTCCTCATGCAGAGCAGACAGGACCAGTGCTGTTCAGCGTCCGGAGAGATGATGCACACCAGGGATTGTGAAGTCCAGACTTGTTTATTTGGAAATCTGGACATACAGCTTATGATTGGTATACAGTAACTTCTCCAGAAATGCAGGTGAAACGAGGTGTAGAAAGATGTAGCACCAAGTATGGCTGCAAGTGTGAGCAGCGAGAATGTATGGGGTGCTGGTGGTCGAAAACTGATGCCTTTCACAGCTCGGTCCAAAGCGTGTCTCTCCCATAAAGAACTAAGAAAGCAAATGGCTGCTAACAGGAAGAATAAGCAGTGACCTCAGCACAGGAAGTGAAAGGCATGTACCAGAATTAATTAGTTACTGTCAGAACCCTATTGTTAGATTTTGTTTCAGTTTGCTGGTCACATGACCTTTTTACCCTATTTAGTCTGGCTCCGCCCTTCTGGCTTTGCTGGACTTCATTGTATTATCTACTCTTAAGCTAGCCGGGTGCTTAGGTGCCTTACTCTGTCAGTTTTGCTTAATCTTAGGATCTCATAGTAATTTGTTTTCTGTTTAATTTTCCCTGCTACAATTTCTGTTAGGAGGTGTCCACCTTTTCTCCCAGTCCCTAGATCTTGTAGGGATTCCTTCCTCGCAACTTTAGGTCTTCGTTCAGACTAGCTGAGGACTTTAGCGGGTCTGGTCGCAGGATCAGGTTCCCCGTTACATCGTAGGGATCAAGCTCAGTTTTATAGTAGGGACAGAATTCCCACCTTTCCTTAGTGCTTGTAGCAGTTCATAACAGTAAGTCCAGCCCAGAAATAAAAAAAAAAAAAATCTCTAAGGAAAGATTGTCTGTTTCCATCATGGTGTCGGTTCGGGATTTGGCTGAACGCCTGCAGGGTCTCTCTCTGGAGGTGGCTGAAATCCAGCAACACGTGAGTAGTTGTTCTGGAGCACATTTCGTGGAGCCAAAGGTACGTTTGTGTTATGTTACGGTAGCTGAGGAGTGCAGGTAAAAAAGGAAATACACCAGAGCAGTTGGAATCTATGAGATTGCAGTACCCTGACTAACCACCACAACTAGAGGCAGCCGTGGAGCGTTCCTACGTTGGTCCTAGACGCCTCGTCACAGCCTGAGAAACTAACTACACCTAAAGATAGAAATAGGAAAGCTATCTGCCCCGGAGCAGAACCCCAAAGATAATAGAAAGCCCCCAAACATGTAATGGCGGTTAGACAAGAGGAAATACTGACACAGAAAGAAAATAGTATGAGCAAACGCTGGGGCCCAAACTATCTAAATAGAAAAGGACAGGAAGGGTACTTACTGCAATCCCAGAAAACCCTGAAAAGCACCAACTTTACTAATTTCAAAAAATACCTGAGATCACACGACCTCTACCACCTAAATTAGTTCTCTGGTGTAACAAAAACAGCAGCCACTGAAAAAACTGCAAAAAGCAAAAGTACAAAACACAGTGGCTGGACTAAACTGAGAGGGCAAAAGCCCCCGGAGGGGACCCAGAAGGCCCCCACAGAAGTGCAGGACAAAATGCAAAAATATAGCAAAAACACAAAATAAGAAATTGTCTTATCTGATAGCAGGAGATGCAGACACGACACAGCAGGCTACAAGGGAAACTGGAAAGAAGGATTCAGACCAGAACAATTGATCACCGGCAACCCTGATGGGAAAATGATTCCCTTAAATAAGACCAATCAGTAACACCTGATTCCCAATCCTCACTAGTACCGCTTGTAACCACCAGAGGGAGCCTCTGCTCAGAACTCATCTCAAACCCATTCACAACAGTACCCCCCCCTTGAGGAGGGGTCACCGAACCCTCATTTGCGCAACCAGGTCGGTCAGGATGAGTTCTATGATACGCACGGATAAGTCTCCTAGCATGGATGTCCGAAGCAAACACCCAAGAATTATCTTCCTGACCATAACCTCTCCATTTAACCAAATACTGGAGTCTTCGTCTAGAAAAACGAGAATCCAATATTTTCTCAACCACATACTCCAGATTGCCCTCAACCAAAACAGGGTCAGGAGGCACAGCAGCAGGAACCACTGGCTCAACAAACCTCTTCAACAAGGACTTGTGGAACACGTTATGGATCTTAAATGTCCCTGGAAGAAGCAAACGAAAAGAAACAGGATTAATAATCTCCATGATCTTATAAGGTCCAATGAACCTAGGCTTAAATTTAGGAGATGCTACTTTCATAGGAATATTCTTTGAGGACAACCAGACCAAGTCCCCCACTTTAAACCGAGGACCATCAGTCCTATGCCGGTTAGCAAACCGCTGGGCCTTCTCCTGAGAGAGGGACAACCTCTCCACTACCTGGTCCCAAATCTGCTGCATACGCTCAACAACAGAGTCAACACCTGGACAGACAGAAGCCTCCGTATGTCCTGAAGAAAATCGAGGGTGAAACCCAGAATTACAGAAAAACGGAGACATCAAAGTGGCAGAGCTAGCCCTATTATTAAGAGCAAACTCAGCCAAAGGCAAAAAAGAGACCCAGTCATCCTGATCAGCAGACACAAAGCATCTTAGATAAGTCTCCAATGTCTGGTTTGTTCTCTCAGTTTGACCATTGGTCTGAGGATGAAATGCCGAGGAGAAAGACAATTGAACACCCAGTTTAGAACAAAAAGTCCTCCAAAATCTGGAAACAAACTGGACTCCTCTGTCAGACACAATGTTCTCAGGAATGCCGTGTAAACGAACCACGTGCTGAAGGAACAACGGCACCAATTCAGAGGAGGAAGGCAACTTAGGTAATGGCACAAGATGTATCATTTTGGAAAACCTATCACAAATTACCCAGATGGTGGTCATTCTCTGAGAAACAGGAAGATCGGAAATGAAATCCATAGAGATATGGGTCCATGGTCTCTTGGGCACAGGCAATGGCATCAACAAACCACTAGAGCGAGAGCAAGGCTTGGAGCGAGAGCAAGTCCCGCAGGACTGCACAAATTCCCTGACATCGCGAGACAAGGTAGGCCACCAAAAGGACCGACTAACCAAGTCTCTGGTACCAAAAATTCCGGGATGCCCAGCCAATGCGGAACAATGAATCTCAGACATCACACTCTTTTTCCATTGGTCCGGGACAAACAATTTTCCAACAGGGCAGCGCTCGGGCCTATCCTCCTGACACCCCTCCAGAGCAAGTCTCAAATTAGGCGAGATGGGGGAAAGAACTACACCCTCCTTCAAAATAACAGAGGGATCAGATAGCTCAGGAGAGTCCGCAAGGAAACTCCTCGAGAGGGCATCCGCCTTAACATTCTTAGTGCCAGGAAGAAAGGAAACCACAAAATTAAAACGTGTGAAAAACAAGGCCCACCTGGCCTGTCTAGGATTGAGTCGCTTGGCAGATTCCAGATAGACCAGATTCTTATGGTCCGTAAGGACCACCACCTGATGTTTGGCTCCCTCCAGCCAATGTCTCCACTCTTCAAAAGCCCACTTCATGGCCAATAACTCCCGATTACCCACGTCATAATTACGTTCAGTAGGAGAAAATTTTCGAGAGAAAAAGGCACAAGGGTTACTTTTAGAGGTCTCTGGATCTTTTTGGGACAAAACGGCACCTGCCCCAATTTCAGAGGCATCAACCTCCACCTGAAATGGCAGAGAAACATCAGGCTGCCGTAGAACAGGAGCAGAAGTGAATCTCTGCTTAAGTTCCTGAAACGCAGAGACTGCCTCAGGAGGCCAATTCACCACATCAGAACCCTTTCTGGTCAAATCAGTTAATGGTTTAACAATAACAGAGAAATTACCAATAAATTTACGATAAAAATTGGCAAAACCCAAAAATCTCTGAAGAGCCTTTAATGAAGTAGGTTGGACCCAATCACAGATGGCCTGAACCTTGACCGGGTCCATTTCAATAACAGATGGGGACAAAATGAATCCCAGAAATGAGATCTTCTGTACGCCAAAAAGACACTTTGATCCCTTCACATACAGAGCATTCTCTCTCAAAATCTGGAATACAGTTCGAACATGTTTCACATGAGAGTCCCAGTCATTAGAAAAAATCAAGATATCATCCAAATAAACAATCAGAAACTTGTCCACAAAATCCCTAAAAATGTCATTCATGAAGGACTGGAAGACGGAAGGAGCATTAGTGAGCCCAAAGGGCATCACAAGGTACTCAAAATGCCCTTCAGGGGTGTTAAATGCCGTCTTCCATTCATCCCCGTGCTTAATGCGAATAAGGTTATACGCCCCCCTGAGGTCAAGCTTGGTAAACCAAGTAGCGTTTTTCACCCTGGAAAACAGGTCAGAAATCAAGGGTAACGGGTATTGATATTTCACAGTAATATTGTTCAAGAGACGATAATCAATACACGGCCTTAATGAACCATCTTTTTTGGCCACAAAGAAAAAAACCGGCACCTAAGGGTGAAGAGGATGGTCTGATATGACCCTTGTCTAATGATTCCTTGATATAAGACCGCATAGCGTCATGTTCAGGTACAGACAAGTTAAAAAGGCGACCCTTAGGGAATTTACTACCTGGCACTAATTCAATAGCGCAGTCATAGCTCCTATGGGGAGGTAAGGATGCAGATTTACTTTCGCTAAACACATCAGAAAAATCAAACAAAAAGTCAGGAACATCCTCAGCCTGGGGGAGGCAGAAAAAACAGGAGTGTTGGTATTAACACATTGGCAGCCCCAACTGGTTACAGACACAGATTTCCAATCCAAAACAGGATTATGAGACTGTAACCAAGGGAAACCCAGCACGATAATGTCATGCAGATTATATAGAACCAAAAATTTGCAGCACTCCTGGTGATCAGGTTCAACCCTCATTATCACCTGAGTAGAAAACTGGGGTTTATTCTCAGCCAAAGGGGTAGAATCGATCCCCAGTAGGGGAATAGACTTCTGTAGGGGTATCAAGGGAAATCCACAACGTTTAGCAAAATCATAATCCATCAGGTTAATAGCTGCTCCAGAATCAACGAAAGCCTGAGCAGAAAATGAGGACAGAGAGCATATCAGAGTGACAGTTAATAAAAACTTAGTCTGAACACTACCCAAGACAACTGAGCGTGCAAAACGTCTTCCCCGCTTAGGGCAGACTGAAATAGCATGAGAGGCATCACCACAGTAGAAACATAACCCATTGCGCTTTCGAAACTCATGACGCTGTGCCCCAGACACCACTCCATCACACTACATGGGCTCAGCAGCTGGCTCACAAGGCAACACCACTCCACGCATACTTCTCCGCTCACGCAAACGTCTGTCAATTTGAATCGCTAATGACATAGAATCATTGAGACCAGAGGGGACAGGGAATCCCACCATAACATCCTTTACATTATCCGACAGACCCTTCCGGAAAAGGGCCGCCAAAGCGTCGTCATTCCACCTGGTCAGGACTGCCCACCTACGAAATCTCTGACAGTATAACTCAGCGTCATCAAGCCCCTGATTTAATGCCAACAAGGCTTTTTCAGCTTGATCAGTGACATTAGGCTCATCGTACAATAACCCCAAAGCCTGAAAAAATGCATCAACATCACTCAAAACAGGATCCCCAGGTGTGAGGGAAAAAGCCCAATCCTGAGGATCGCCGTGCAGGAGAGAGATGACAATTTGAACCTGCTGCGCTGCGTTTCCTGAGGACTTAGATTTTAAGGCAAGAAACAATTTACAATTATTTTTGAAATTCTGAAACTTAGCTCGATCCCCTGAAAACAAATCTGGCATGGGGATCCTAGGTTCCACAACAGGTAACCTAGCAAGATATGCAGCAATACTCTGAACCTCAGTGGCAAGCTGATCCACACGGCCAGACAACTGTGCAAACTCCATTGGGAGAAAAGATCCTCCCCAGCACCCAGAGATACAGAGGAAAAAAAAAATGCAACAAACAGAAAAATATCTCTGACAACTTTTCTTCCTTCAAAATATTTTTTCCCTTCTGTGAGTACCATACAATTTTTATGGCCGGTGATACTGTTATGTTACGGTAGCTGAGGAGTGCAGGTAAAAAAGGAAATACACCAGAGCAGTTGGAATCTATGAGATTGCAGTACCCTGACTAACCACCACAACTAGAGGCAGCCGTGGAGCGTTCCTACGTTGGTCCTAGACGCCTCGTCACAGCCTGAGAAACTAACTACACCTAAAGATAGAAATAGGAAAGCTATCTGCCCCGGAGCAGAACCCCAAAGATAATAGAAAGCCCCCAAACATGTAATGGCGGTTAGACAAGAGGAAATACTGACACAGAAAGAAAATAGTATGAGCAAACGCTGGGGCCCAAACTATCTAAATAGAAAAGGACAGGAAGGGTACTTACTGCAATCCCAGAAAACCCTGAAAAGCACCAACTTTACTAATTTCAAAAAATACCTGAGATCACACGACCTCTACCACCTAAATTAGTTCTCTGGTGTAACAAAAACAGCAGCCACTGAAAAAACTGCAAAAAGCAAAAGTACAAAACACAGTGGCTGGACTAAACTGAGAGGGCAAAAGCCCCCGGAGGGGACCCAGAAGGCCCCCACAGAAGTGCAGGACAAAATGCAAAAATATAGCAAAAACACAAAATAAGAAATTGTCTTATCTGATAGCAGGAGATGCAGACACGACACAGCAGGCTACAAGGGAAACTGGAAAGAAGGATTCAGACCAGAACAATTGATCACCGGCAACCCTGATGGGAAAATGATTCCCTTAAATAAGACCAATCAGTAACACCTGATTCCCAATCCTCACTAGTACCGCTTGTAACCACCAGAGGGAGCCTCTGCTCAGAACTCATCTCAAACCCATTCACAACACGTTTGCCTGATTTATTTTTTGGTGAACAACAAGATTTTTTTTCTTTTAAAAATGCTTGCTTGTTGTATTTTCGTTTGAGACCCAGATCCTCTGGTGATGAATCACAGCGCATAGGGTTTATAATGTCACTTTTGCGCAAAGAACCTCAGGACTGGGCCTTTTCTCTGCAGCCTAGTGATCCATGCTTTGGATCAGTGGATGTTTTTTTTTCTGCTTTGGGGTTGTTGTATGACGATCCGGATCGTGTTTCATCAGCTGAGACAGAGTTGAGACGTTTGAGACAGGGATCGGGTAATGTGGAAAAATATTGTACTCACTTCCGTAGGTGGTCCACTCAGGTGGGCTGGAACGATTCTGCTTTGAAAAGTTTATTTCTTGCAGGATTAAGTGAAAGGGTTAAAGATTTGCTGATTGCTTATCCTATACCTGGTAACTTGCAAGAGGCTATGCAATTGGCCATACGGGTGGATAGGAGACTGCGTGCAAGGGTTAATGAGAGTAAGTCTGCTTTGTCAGCTCCAGGTTTGGAGAAGGAATGTACTGACATTGCAGAGCCGATGGAAATTGGAGCAATGGCACCTCACTCTCGGGAAAAAGAACGCAGATTTGCTCAAGGTTTGTGTTTCTACTGTGGTAAATCTGAGCATTTTATTAAGAACTGTGCGCTTCGAATGAATAAAGAGAAAAAAAAAAATGAGGTCAGTGTCGCCCGCATAGCTTGTTTAAACAATAAAGGTGTCTTTCTTTCTGCTACCACTGGTGTTGAGGAGGAATTAATGGAGTTTCGGGTATTTGTGGATTGTGGTTCAACTCTCAATGTGATTGATGGGAAATTTTTGGAAAAACTAAAATTAAAACCCAAACTTCTGCCTTCTCCTATTAATGTGGTGTCTGTGGATGGCTCTCCCTTGAAAAATGTTACTCACCATATCTGTGAATTTCCTCTTACTATTAATGGTGTTCATCAAGAGAATTTGGATTTGGTAGTTTTGAATAATTTGCCCTCACCGGTGATTTTGGGGTTACCCTGGTTAAAATTGCACAATCCGGTACTGGATTGGTCTACCAATGAAATTAAGTCCTGGAGTCCTAATTGTTATGACAAGTGTTGTAACGGGCGTATTGCTGCTGTAGTTAAGGGGGAGTTACCTGTACCTATTCAGGATTTTTGGAAAGTTTTTTCTGATAAGGAATCGCAGGTATTGCCTCCTCATAGAGATTATGATTGTGCAATTGAATTTGTCCCTGGAGCAACTCTTCCTAAAAGTCGTTTATTTAATCTTACTATTCCTGAGAGAAAGGCTTTGGAGGAATACATACAGACAAGCTTGGCCGCCGGTCACATTAGGCCTTCCAAATCTCCTGTGGCGGTTGGATTTTTTTTTGTTAAAAAAAGGACGGCGGTTTACGGCCTTGTCTAGACTTTCGTGAGATTAATAAGATTACTGTACGCAATCCTTACCCACTGCCATTGATTCCTGATTTGTTTAATCAGTTAGTGGGGTCCAAGTGGTTCTCGAAAATTGATCTTCGAGGGGCATACAATTTGTTGCGCATGAAGGAGGGGGATGAATGGAAGACTGCGTTTAACACTCCACTGGGTCATTTTGAGAATCTGGTTATGCCCTTTGGACTTTCCAGTGCTCCGGCATTTTTTCAGAATCTTATTAATGACATCCTTAGACCTTTGATCGGCAGAAGTGCGGTTGTGTATTTGGATGATATTTTGATTTATTCACCGGATTTGGAGTCTCATTGGAGGAGTGTGCGTGAAGTATTACAGTTACTGAGTGATAATTCACTTTTTGCCAAACTAGAAAAATGTGAGTTCGCTGTACAGAGACTTAGTTTTTTGGGCTACATTGTCTCCAGTGAAGGTTTTGAGATGGACCCTGTGAAAGTGCAAGCTGTGCAGGATTGGCCTAGACCTATTGGTGTGAAATCAATACAGAGGTTTTTGGGGTTCGCCAATTATTATAGAAAATTCATAAAAAAATTTTCTGTGATTGCCAAACCTCTGACCGATCTCACCAGGAAAGGTGCTGATGTGGTTCAGTGGACTACTGAGGCCATTGAGGCTTTTGTGTTGCTAAAGGAGAGGTTCAGCTCTGCTCCCATCCTTACGCAGCCTGATGTGACTAAACCATTTTTGGTTGAGGTTGATGCTTCTTCGGTGGGGGTCGGCGCGGTGTTGTCTCAGGAAAAGACGGATGGAGTACATCCCTGTGCTTTTTTTTCAAAGAAATTTTCTGAGTCTGAACTAAATTATGATATCGGTAATCGGGAATTGTTGGCAATTAAACTCGCATTTAAACACTGGCGTCATTTTTTGGAGGGAGCGGAATTTCCCGTTCAAGTCTTCACCGATCATAAAAATCTGATCTACCTTGATGCTGCCAAATGCTTGAATGCCCGTCAGGCTAGGTGGGCACTGTTTTTCTCACGCTTTAATTTTACCGTTACTTACATCCCAGGTACTAAAAATGTTAAAGCTGATGCTTTGTCTCGCAGCTTTTCTCCTATGGTGGGTACTGAGGAGGAGGAAAACATTTTGCAAGAGGGGTTGTTATTGCGGTTTTGGACTCCGTGTTGGAAGATGAGATTCTTAAAGCACAGGAGAATGCCCCATCTAACACGCCGCATGGGAGGTTGTTTGTGCCTGGTACCCTGAGGAGAGATTTGTTTGTTGAATGTCATGACTCTCGGTTGGCAGGTCATCCTGGAATCTCTGAGACCAAGAGACTTGTGGGTCGCAGCTTTTGGTGGCCAGGATGGCAGAAGGAAGTCATTAAGTGGGTGCATCAATGCACTGTGTGTGCTAGATCTAAGTCTTCCCATACTCCTGCTGCAGGGTTGCTTTGCCCTCTGGAGGTCCCTAGTGCACCTTGGACACATTTGGCTATGGATTTTATTACTGACCTTCCCCCCTCTGAGGGTTTCACTGTCATCTGGTGGTCGTGGACCGTTTTAGCAAGATGTGTCACTTGGTTCGTTTCATCAAATTGCCCTGCGCTAAGACTCTCGCTAAGGCCTTTGTCAAGGAAATAGTCAGACTACATGGTGTTCCTACTGACATTGTTTCTGATAGGGGACCTCAGTTTGTGGCTCGTTTTTGGCGCGCTTTTTGTGACAGGTTGGGAGTTCATTTGTCGTTTTCTTCCGGATATCATCCTGAGTCTAATGGCCAGACAGAAAGGAAAAACCAGGATGTTGAGCAGTTCTTGCGTTGTTTTGTGACTGATAATCAAGAGGGGTGGTCTGAGTTTCTGCCACTTGCTGAGTTTGCTCTTAACAATCATACATCCGCTTCTGCTGGTTGTTCGCCTTTTTTTTGTTGTACTGGGAGACATCCGTCTTTTGGGTCATTTTCCAAGTTGGGATCGGCTGTACCTGAAGAGGAGAATTTTTCTGATGTGTTGGAGAGAGTTTGGACTGATGTGCGTGGTAATCTTCAGGAGGCTAACAAAAGATCCAAAGTGTATTTTGATAGAAAACGACAAGAGGTTTTGTTTGCTGTTGGTGACATGGTTTGGTTGTCCTCTAAGAATCTGCGCTTGAGGATTCCATCTAAGAAATTGGGTCCCAAGTTTGTAGGGCCCTTTAAGGTGCTTCAGGTTATTAACCAATCTGCTGTTAAGTTGGAGCTTCCTACCTCCTGGAAGATTAATCCGGTTTTTCATGTTTCTCTCTTGAAAAAAGCTGAGGTCTCAGATGGAGACGTCTCGGCCACTGTTCCCCTGGTGGTGGAGGACGGGCAATATGAGATTTCCCGCATCCTAAATTCTAGACGGTATAGAGGGAGTTTGCAGAACCTCGTCGCTTGGAAGGGTTATGGACCCGAGGATAACTCATGGGTGAGGGCGGATGATGTTTCTGCGTCTAGACTTGTCAGAGCGTTTCACAAGAGGTTTCCGGATAAGCCTAAGTCCTAGGGGATCCGGAGGATCCTCTTAGAAGGGAGGGTACTGTCAGAACCCTCTTGTTAGATTTTGTTTCAGTTTGCTGTCACATGACCTTTTTACCCTATTTAGTCTGGCTCCGCCCTTCTGGCTTTGCAGGACTTCATTGTATTATCTACTCTTAAGCTAGCCGGGTGCTTAGGTGCCTTACTCTGTCAGTTTTGCTTAATCTTAGGATCTCATAGTAATTTGTTTTCTGTTTAATTTTCCCTGCTACAATTTCTGTTAGGAGGTGTCCACCTTTTCTCCCAGTCCCTAGATCTTGTAGGGATTCCTTCCTCGCAACTATAGGTCTTCGTTCAGACTAGCTGAGGACTTTAGCGGGTCTGGTCGCAGGATCAGGTTCCCCGTTACATCATAGGGATCAAGCTCAGTTTTATTGTAGGGACAGAATTCCCACCTTTCCTTAGTGCTTGTAGCAGTTCATAACAGTTACAGGCTGCCACACAGAAAGGGCCACCAGGTGACAGCAGAGAGCATGAAAGAATAGATTATACACAGCATGGAAATAATACAATACATAACCCAGACAAACGGAACAGCACAATACTGTATATATGTTTTCACGAATATTTGAGGCCATGGATCCATTATATGTCCATTTTGCAAGCCGGCGAGATTTTCGCCGTACGGATGCCATAAGGATGTCACACGGATATTTTGATGCGAGGAAATCTCATCTTCGCATTGAAAACGGATGACATACGGATCACTGTTCATGAAACATTGTTGCGATTCTCGGCCGTAAAAAACAGACCGATTTTTATAGGTTGTGTGTGACTCCAGCCTAAAGGATGATTACTGAACTTAGGCCGAGATCACACATGTAATTCTATGCAGCCGCACGCTCCAGTGCTGGTGGCAGTGCCGTGTGTTCATGCGAGAGACTCGCACAAGAATCATGCGAGTTTCTCGCATATATGATCCCGGCCTTAGCCTTAAACTATGCCTTTCTACCTTTACTCTACTGCCATCTAGTGTCTGTTTTTTGATAACTGCAATATCAGTCTAGCTGCCTCCTCTCTTTTCGTTGTAAACTAAATTTTAATCATTTTATAAAAGTCCAGTCTGGGCTGTCTTCATAAAAAGAGTTCTGGGAATAGATGCCATCTGCAATGTACCTCAAGATGCCTAGGTTCTACAAAGTAAATGGCTCCCTTTCATATTTATTGTCTTTGGAATTGAAAACCCCAGAGCCCCACTCCAGAATAAAAGGGTCAAGTTCCTATATACTGTTATGTGCAGGAATTACAACTCTGTAGCCACTTGCATTGGACTAGCAAAAGCACAATCACAGATGCACTTTGTGCAAGCCACCACTGCTAGGCAAGTCCTTAAGGCCCGGATATTCTTCTCCCAAAGGAGAGGGGGCTTTACAGAGACCTACCCAGACAGCTGTCGCAGAGTAGCTGGGGTCTAGTGACATGAACGATATAGAGTCAGATACAAGAGTAAATCCAAAGCTAGCAGCATAAAACACAAATGAAAACCAAAGCGAACCCCCAGGACAATATCTAATAAACAAGAACCAGTAATGACCATTAGCAATTACTGAGAAGCAACCAGAGCCCAACTAGGAAGCACTCACCACACCACTATGAACGGGAACTGAATAAACCGCGCTCAACTGGATTAGAAGCAGGATTTAAATAACCAGCCCAAATCTAAGGATGACAATCAGGTGGTGCCTTCCTCTCAGTCATGTCCAGGGAGCCACTCCCTGCTCACCTGTACAGTAGGGTGAACACATTCGCACCAATGGTTACTACTAGGCCAGGCAGTGTCCTGTGCTGCCTGGCAACCAGGAGATGCAGCGTCCCATGTCTCTCGACCCACAAAATAAGTGGGAAGCACGATGTCCCGTGATGCCACATTGCTCTCCACTTCTACACATGAGGCACCACTGTGAGCACCACCCAAGTGCGTGATAGCTTTTCCTCATGGCGCGTAAAGACCGGCGGAGCAGTCTGGAAACCGGAGGAGGACGTTTGCGTCCTTGGTAGGTATTCCTAACATATACTTGGCAGAATGAGTGAAATATGGAGTGGCTATAACCAAATTATCCAAGTATACCCTGGTTTTATGTGAACATCCTAAGGACAAAAGGTCTGACTACACTCCCAGATGAAGCTACATTTCTGATGATTCCCGGGTCAGGTAAAGATGGGGTTTAGCTCTTATGACACCAAAAGTAAACTATATGTTACTCTGTAATGTCTCATCCTGTTTGTACAAGTACTCTCTGAATTGTTAAGAGCTGTGGAATATAGAGTAAGGTTTAAGACAAAAAGGTATAGTATAGGGCTTAGAAGTTAGATCAAGGAAGGGAAATATGAAGTAGTGAGCATATTAGTTGCAGGAACTAGTGCACGAGTTAAGCCACAGTTAATTTGTTTGGGACCAGCCCACCATGAGAGGGAGCAAGGTCTTATAAAGAGGGGAGCACTTCCTGATTAGATCAGAGAGATAGTGTTAGTGAGTTTTCAAGGCTTGAGGGCTGTAGGCATCAGAAATACGTATTTGTGTAGCCCTGGTATGTAAGGCACACATGATCCGGGAGGATGCGTGGACAGGTAATGGTTTAATGCTTGATATCCATTCACTCACTCATCACACTTAGACACACCCATAGGGTATATAAGGCAGTGACATACCACAGAGTCAGTCAGTAAGTCAGTCAGTCAGTCAGTCAGTCTGTTTCCTGTCTTCGGACAGAGGAGTCTAGTCTGGACTTGGAGGGAGGAAGAAGTCCAGTTCAGCCCAGGTGTCAGATCCTGTCAACAGTGAAGCAGTTCAGAAAGTGGAGGCTAGTACGGATGAGATAGTATCCTAGCCTAGTCAGAGCTGTTCCTGACCCTGAAGCGAGAGACAATATTGAGGAGGAAGAGTTTTGCAGCAGTACTTCAGTCGCCTGTCCTAAGGACAGTGAAGTTCAGATGATGTGTTCCTGAACTGGGAGAAAACTGGGAATCTGGCAGCGAGCTCTAAGAAAGGTCAGAAGAAAGGACTGTGACTATTTGGATGAGAGTGCTTATGTTAAGAGCGCGAGCAGGGCGAAGGGCGCAGTGGAAAGGAATTATAGAAGTGCCTTGGACATTGGATTGTCAGCACTATTCACCGGTCACTGGGGACCGAAGTGTCGCTACAGCTTCAAGCGTAGTGATAGAACAACCAGAGGTTCGCTGGACTTCAAGTCTCAGGAACAAGCCCTTAGCGTCGGTACGTAACAGGGGTCAGGGAGAGTGGGAACTCTGAGTTCTGCAGGACAACAGTAAGCAACCAGCTCTCTCAAAGGAAGGCTCCGACCACCATGCTGACCGGGCAGTACAGCTACAGAATTAGCTGGAGTTTTTGAGTGAACTTAGCTTTATGCAAGTTGGACTCGTTATATTGAAAGTTAAGGAGGCCTCTAACCTGCTCAGCCGTTACCTTGAAACGCATCCTCCATCCACCCCAACAGCTTCCCGGGACCTGCCTTATCATCTTGGAAAGTAAAAGGTATGGAAAGAAGCTTTAATGTGTGAGACTGTGTCATTTAACTGCATACCTTCACTACATCATCATCACTATAGACCCTGAGGGAAGAGTCCCACCTGTAGGGGACCCGACATCTAGCTGCCACACCATCCCCTCAGAGATCTACAGCAGCGCTGGTCTTAGTGATCAGAAAACTACAGGTGGCGTCACGAACTGTTATATACAAGTCCCCTGTAAATAATTCCCCCCAAACATACGCCTGACCGCCAGGGCCACAGACCGAGCCACCGCTACCTGTGACAACCCCATAGACTTCCATGGGCTCGGCTCTGAGTACCCCATTGCTCTGGTAATCCACAATTGTGGTGCGGGTCACACAACTTGGCGTCACGAACAGGATCCGAAACTTGCAGAATTGCGAGCCCTGTGTGCCTGTGGAGTGTTTTGGTGAAAAGGACTGTTTGCACTTTTGGCGCCAAATATCGCCATCTTTGTCGCCATATTCGCGCCCTGAGGCGCTGGAGAAGAAGGTGGGCGTGGATTCGTGGGCGTGTGCCCCCCTAAGGGCCGAAGAAAATGCCTGCCCTCTCAAAGTGCTATTACAATATACGGTCCTGCCCTACTGCAAAAGAAATACGCCTCCTCTTCATCCCCAATCCAAGGAGGAGGAGACGCAAAGCCCGCCTCCACGGAGAGAACCAGTGTGTTCCTAAAAGTAACCAAGAGATGTTTTGGAACATGATGGAGGCAGGACGTGTGCAGCCGAGCGGGGAGGCGGTGGAAGGCAGGCCCCGTTCCCCAGCCAAGCTGCCACTGGAACCGGAGCCATCTGTGGTCCGGCACCTGCAGCAAACCTTGCTGGAGGTTGGAGAAGAAAACGCCAGGTTAAAGAAAATGATCCTGCAACAACCTGGCATGGAGGAGATTGAGAGACGCCGGCGTACCCTGATACAGCGGCGGCTGTGGGACGCGGTGTTCTCTCCCTTCGACGACACTCTGTCATTTGAATTGCCCAAAATTCTGCTGCCCAAGGCTAAGGAGCAACCGGAGGCTACCCCCAAAAGGACCGACCCTGATCCCACCGATGGAGCGGTGGAGGCGAAGGAGGTTGAGGAGGTCCAGCCAGTACCGGAACGCCCGCCCGGCCAGGAGGCCGCAGCAGATGATTGTTCCCCGGTAGGGACACCGGAGGGATCTTGCCCGTCGTTACCTGAAATTAACTGGGACGCGATGGAGCGTCTTGATGACGTCGCGTACGCTGGAGTGTGGGAAAGCGAGTGGCAACAACGACAGGAGGAGGAACAGGAGATCAAGCGCAACAGACAGCAGCAGCATGAGGAGCTGATTGCCGACAAGGAGACTGTCCGTCGCGACAAAGGTACCTTACGGGAACCGCGGCGACAGGGGAGTGTTACGGAGTTCCAGCTCCGCAAGGGCTGGGGCTTCATCCGTGAACCGGGCCTCTACCCGGGGATCTTTGTCAGCCGTAGGGACGTGGAATCCCACCTACCGCAAGGCCATCCCGGAAGGGACCTGTATAACGGGGACATAGTCACATACACCAGGCATTGGGGCCTGAAGGGTTGGTATGCCCTTAATGTGGAAATCGTCCGTGACCCCGTCCCCAAAGCTGGTAACGTCACCATTGCCAGCAGGTCACAGTCCTGTGCCCCCGCTGCATCAGGCCGTGCCCCTGCATCGCCCCCTGAATATTCCTCTCTACCGGTACCTCACATTGGATCGCAACCCGCGACCCCGTCTAGATCGCTATCTGCACCGCCGGACGTAGCGGCACCAGCAGCGATGCCATCAGCATCTTGTAATGAAGAGATACCCGTTGCGCCCCCAGTGGTTCGCATGAGGACTGTAGCGACACAAACGTTAATAGCAAGTCACGACTTGTTTGTCATGAGATCTAAGGATCATCGCGTCGTTCCAGCACCCGGTGTGGAAGACGTCACTGAAATTAGTAAATAATAAAGACCGGTAGGACCCAGTCAAGGGTTTACCACAGCTAAGAATTGCAATGTATAAAGTTGAGAATTTTAGTGAAGTTACACTTTATTGATAAGTCTAGGAATGTTTACATGAGTACTGAATGTCTGAGAAATAATTGAGAGATAATTGTGTTTTCTATAATAAATGGAATATCCGGCTGGGTACTAGATACAGAAGTTGATAAAGAGTTTTGAAAAGTGAATATTGATGATGAAGATTTTTTGCACTTTACAGAGTTTTACTGTATTATTGAAAATGTGAAATTACTTGAAAATATTTTACTATGCCAAAGAACTGGTGGCTATGGACACTTTTAGCCCAAAAACTGTATCCTGTAAATAGTTGCACTTTGTGCCCTATCTAGGTTTTACAATAAAACCACAGCACAATTACCTCTGAACATAAAACCCGTGTGGTGTGGCACTGAGCGAGGTCTGCAGCCAGATGTCCTGCAGCCCACCCAGGACCCACGTTGAAGGTTTGGTGCGGGTCCTTCACAAGAATACTGTTTGATATGACATATTTATTGAAAGTATGTTTTTGTATTTTTCTATGTCCATTGTACATAATGCAACGTTTAAGAATTTCTCACCTCCCTGCTGGGAAGAGTTTGATGTTAAATGTTTATTGTTAATGCAAAACAAAAATTCTTTCTTTTTATATTTCACAGCCCGGGAGTGCTGTATTTTACCAAGGGGGAATGTGTAGCCCTGGTATGTAAGGCACACATGATCCGGAGGATGCGTGGACAGGTAATGGTTTAATGCTTGATATCCATTCACTCACTCATCACACTTAGACACACCCATAGGGTATATAAGGCAGTGACATACCACAGAGTCAGTCAGTAAGTCAGTCAGTCAGTCTGTTTCCTGTCTTCGGACAGAGGAGTCTAGTCTGGACTTGGAGGGAGGAAGAAGTCCAGTTCAGCCCAGGTGTCAGATCCTGTCAACAGTGAAGCAGTTCAGAAAGTGGAGGCTAGTACGGATGAGATAGTATCCTAGCCTAGTCAGAGCTGTTCCTGACCCTGAAGCGAGAGACAATATTGAGGAGGAAGAGTTTTGCAGCAGTACTTCAGTCGCCTGTCCTAAGGACAGTGAAGTTCAGATGATGTGTTCCTGAACTGGGAGAAAACTGGGAATCTGGCAGCGAGCTCTAAGAAAGGTCAGAAGAAAGGACTGTGACTATTTGGATGAGAGTGCTTATGTTAAGAGCGCGAGCAGGGCGAAGGGCGCAGTGGAAAGGAATTATAGAAGTGCCTTGGACATTGGATTGTCAGCACTATTCACCGTCACTGGGGACCGAAGTGTCGCTACAGCTTCAAGCGTAGTGATAGAACAACCAGAGGTTCGCTGGACTTCAAGTCTCAGGAACAAGCCCTTAGCGTCGGTACGTAACAGGGGTCAGGGAGAGTGGGAACTCTGAGTTCTGCAGGACAACAGTAAGCAACCAGCTCTCTCAAAGGAAGGCTCCGACCACCATGCTGACCGGGCAGTACAGCTACAGAATTAGCTGGAGTTTTTGAGTGAACTTAGCTTTATGCAAGTTGGACTCGTTATATTGAAAGTTAAGGAGGCCTCTAACCTGCTCAGCCGTTACCTTGAAACGCATCCTCCATCCACCCCAACAGCTTCCCGGGACCTGCCTTATCATCTTGGAAAGTAAAAGGTATGGAAAGAAGCTTTAATGTGTGAGACTGTGTCATTTAACTGCATACCTTCACTACATCATCATCACTATAGACCCTGAGGGAAGAGTCCCACCTGTAGGGGACCCGACATCTAGCTGCCACACCATCCCCTCAGAGATCTACAGCAGCGCTGGTCTTAGTGATCAGAAAACTACAGGTGGCATCACGAACTGTTATATACAAGTCCCCTGTAAATAATTCCCCCCAAACATACGCCTGACCGCCAGGGCCACAGACCGAGCCACCGCTACCTGTGACAACCCCATAGACTTCCATGGGCTCGGCTCTGAGTACCCCATTGCTCTGGTAATCCACAATTGTGGTGCGGGTCACGACATATTGTTCTGGCAGTACGAGAACGTCGACAAATATCTTTGGACTTTCCTGTAACGTCTGGGGCCTATGGCTCATTCTTGGTGCTAGGAAAAGTGCCTTAGTCCCTTCCAATAAGTGGAAGTCGGATGGGGAACCACAAGAGGGAGACGGGGCGGGTCTCGAGAATACTGTAGAGCCAAACGGAAGATCCTAGGGGCTAAAGAGGCGAGTAAGTGAAGAGATAGTTCAGGCTGAACAAACAGAGAACATGAAAACGTACTGTGTATTTGTGTGCGGCTGTGCCTGGATCTGGAAGCCGGGAGACAGAGAAGCTTTCTGCTCTACACACACAGCACATGTGAACTGGGACATGTTTTATTTGTGGGGTGCCAGGGTGAGGAGAAGCAGCAAAAGACATATATGGGTGCACCTAACACCATAAATATCTACCCAGGTGCCAGACTATGTATGGATGAACCATATAAACAAGGAGAGAAAAAGACCATAACAATAATAAGTCTGCACACCAGGAAACAATTTAGAATAGAAAAAATACCATAACATATTTTATTTGGATAAGCAAAAACACACAATTAAAAACATTTAAAAACACACATAATGTGCCATGTATCATGTATAGGGTGAGGAGAAGCAGCGGCTCATCCACGGCTAAAGCCCTGGGCCCTTACACCTGTAAACCCTGGGTGGCAGATGCAACTTCCAAGGATAATGTCAGAAGACTGTCTGGGAAAGTCCGTGACTTGTCAGTAAATAAAACGTCTCTAGAATTTTTGGACATTTTTTGGGGGACATTCTGCACTAATCTGAGCGCAATTTGCTCTTTCTACATCCACCATTGTCTTCTGTCCGTGATCTTGCAGCCACTACGTGTATGTGCATACGCTGTCTTTCAGACACTGACGTACCTGCATCATTTTTTAAGCAGAAGTTGCTTCAGGAAAACATCAGCGGTTTGTTGCGCCAGCATTTTTTTGTACATTCCATATATAACGTAGTGGCGGCTTCCGAACAGAAGCTGCTAGAAGAATGGTCCCATCACTTCTTGTAGCTGCTTCACAGTTTTCTAAGACAGGAATAGCTGAAAAAAAGTGACAAAATCTGGAACAAATAAGAAGCAAGTTGTTTTCACATTGTTGTGCATTATGTTCATTCTTTTTGTTGCTTTTTCAGCTGTGATTCAAGTAGAATCCTCCTGAAAATAATGTTTTCTGCACCTACCCTTAGGGCTTCAAAAGAAAGTTTCTGATAAGACTACCTTTGGAAGGTAAATTCTGAGATCACTGGTAAGTATAATCCCATAAGGGCATGCTTGTTTTTTACCTGTAGATATGGCTAGGACCAGGAGTGGGTGATAAATACAGAAGTGGTGACGTGTTTCTATTATAAGTTTCCTTTGATTTTTCCTCTCCTGGTTTTGGCTTACAAATATTGAGGTACAAAAACTCACCAAATACTGAATGTGTGACCGTAGCCTAATACAAGTTTATGGGGAAAATCCGCACATAAAACTCAGCGTACCCATAAGAGAAATTGACATGCTGTGGATTTGAAGCACACAACGCAGGTCAGTAAAAGCTAAGGACAAAAGAAAACACAGCGGGCATGACAGGTCTACTAATCTCATCAACTTTGCTGGAACTGTTATTAGCTGGAAGCCTAAATACACACCGTGAAAGGAGCTCACAGAGTGGAGAAATTCCTCATACATTGTTGCTGCTGATGGGACTAATAGAAAAAAGAATTATGTTCTAAATGGACAGAAAAAATCCAATATTGGCCAAAGTCTTCTGTGATGTGTTTGTGACCGTCGACGAGCAATCGTCCTGTAATGTGCCAAAGTTGTCATGAAGAACAAGGAGTCCTGCAAGTGACGACCCGGCCCCACAGACCTCTGATCTAAACATCATCAAGTCAGTCTGGGATTAATGGTGACATAGAAGGATTTGCACAGTCTACATCCACAGAAGATCTGGGGTTAGTTCTCCAAGATGTTTGGAACAACCTCCCTGCTGAGTTCCTTTAAAAACTTTGTGCAAGTGAATCTAGAAGAATTACTGTTTTGAAGGTAAAGGGCGGTAACTCCAAATGTTTTAGATTTCTCACTTATTCATTCACTTTGCATTAAATTGATAAAAATAAGTCTAAAACTTTTGCACAGCCCTGAATAGAGAGGAGCCAATCAATCTCTTTGCACAGTCCCAGTCCATGATACAGGTGGGTGCATTCTGAGCATACACAGGAGCTGTGCGAATTCTCCGATCTTTTGGGTTCCTTGGTGCGGCGTTTGGTTCACCGGCCTGACGTGACGTCATCTGTGTGTCGGAATGGTGATGACTCATTAGTTCAGCAAATCAAAGGACGAGCACAGGATCCTAGAAGATCTGGAAATTCGCTCCTGTCCATGACCTCAGTGCATGACCTGGACCGTGGACCAGAGATCATTTCTACTACTGTACCTGTTTCTTCCTCTCACCCACCCAAAGAAATTCATTGGGATATATACAATTCCTACAAAATGATAACCTATTCATAGTGTTGTCTGGCAGAAGGTAAAATTGCTTAGGGGTTATAAAATACCAATAAACAACCCCTACTGGCACCCATACTGATCCAGTGCGGGCCGCTCCGTGGTTTGCATGGGACCGAGAATGTCATCGATCACCCAGCCGCAGGATCGAAGAGGCCTATGATTGGCTGCAGCAGTCAGGTGACTTGAGCAGCGTGTCATCCAATGATTTTACTACTAAAGACTGTTCAAGTCACCTGACTGCTGCAGCCAATCACAGGCCACCGAGTTATTGTGGTTGGTTGAGAAATGACGTTTTCATTACCACAGTCCACAAAACGACCTGATCTGGATCCAGGTGGCTGCCCATAGGGGGCCATTGTTAATTTTGTTTTTTTTATGACAATTCTTCAAGCTCCTGGGCAATGTTACATTTTGTCTGGACAACCCATTTAAATAAAGGTATAGCAAAATTGCTGCTGAAGCTATTAAGGTGCAGAATTAATGCAGGGGAAGGGGTTAATAAAACATTGTACATAACATTAATAACTTGTGCGTGTATTCTGCGCCTGTGCCGCTAGGGGCGCGCTTGGTGAGTACTTGTCACAGTCTGACGGAAAGCAGTAGTAGAAGTTTACATGGACGCCGGGGTCACGTGCTCCATCCACTTACGTCATCGCCAGGGGACAGCGGGAGGTGACGTTCCAAGATGGCGGCCTCCATGCTGAGCCGGTGCACGCTTCTGTCCCGCTGCCGGGGGCTCTCGTTAGACGCCGCTGTGACAGGTAGGAGCGCAGTAATGGGTGGACATGTCCGGAGCGCTGTGCCCCGTTTGTGCGGCAGCTGTCAGCGATGTGGGCGTTGTACCCGGGGCCCTCTCTGACATGACATTTTGACCGCTCCAGTGCACACAGGAGGCAGAGTCCATGAGCGGTCCATGTAAATATAATGAGGGGCCCATGTCATGTGTGTCCTCACCAATATTACATTCTGTGCTTGCTGTCAGTGACTGGGGCTGCAGAGTCCTGCACCTGACACTGAGCTGTGGCTGCAGCTGTTACATCTCACATGGAGGGTCTCAGTTTCTTTATGTAGCCATAAGAGCAGAGGTGAGTGCCGCTGGGGGATGGAGGTGAGTGCCGCTGGGCAGAGGTGAGTGCCGCTGGGCAGAGGTGAGTGCCGCTGGGCAGAGGTGAGTGCCGCTGGGCAGAGGTGAGTGCTGCTGGGGGATGGAGGTGAGTGCCGCTGGGCAGAGGTGAGTGCAGCTGGGAATGGAGGCGAGTTCCGCTGGGGGGAATGGAGGCGAGTGCCGCTGGGGATGGAGGCGAGTGCCGCTGGGGGATGGAGGCGAGTGCCGCTGGGGGATGGAGGCGAGTGCCGCTGGGGGATGGAGGCGAGTGCCGCTGGGGGATGGAGGCGAGTGCCGCTGGGGGATGGAGGCGAGTGCCGCTGGGCAGAGGTGAGTGCCGCTGGGCGGGAATGGAGGTGAGTGCCGCTGGGCGGGAATGGAGGCGAGTGCCGCTGGGCGGGAATGGAGGCGAGTGCCGCTGGGCGGGAATGGAGGCGAGTGCCGCTGGCGGGAATGGAGGCGAGTGCCGCTGGGCGGGAATGGAGGCGAGTGCCGCTGGGCGGGAATGGAGGCGAGTGCCGCTGGGCGGGAATGGAGGCGAGTGCCGCAGGGGGTGAATGGAGGCGAGTGCCGCAGGGGGTGAATGGAGGCGAGTGCCGCAGGGGTGAATGGAGGCGAGTGCCGCAGGGGGTGAATGGAGGCGAGTGCCGCAGGGGGTGAATGGAGGCGAGTGCCGCAGGGGGGAATGGAGGCGAGTGCCGCTGGGCAGAGGTGAGTGCCGCAGGGGTAAATGGAGGCGAGTGCCGCAGGGTTGAATGGAGGCGAGTGCCGCAGGGTTGAATGGAGGCGAGTGCCGCAGGGTTGAATGGAGGCGAGTGCCGCAGGGTTGAATGGAGGCGAGTGCCGCAGGGTTGAATGGAGGCGAGTGCCGCAGGGTTGAATGGAGGCGAGTGCCGCAGGGTTGAATGGAGGCGAGTGCCGCAGGGTTGAATGGAGGCGAGTGCCGCAGGGGTGAATGGAGGCGAGTGCCGCAGGGTTGAATGGAGGCGAGTGCCGCAGGGTTGAATGGAGGCGAGTGCCGCAGGGTTGAATGGAGGCGAGTGCCGCAGGGTTGAATGGAGGCGAGTGCCGCAGGGGGTGAATGGAGGCGAGTGCCGCAGGGGGTGAATGGAGGCGAGTGCCGCAGGGGTGAATGGAGGCGAGTGCCGCAGGGGGTGAATGGAGGCGAGTGCCGCAGGGGGTGAATGGAGGCGAGTGCCGCAGGGGGTGAATGGAGGCGAGTGCCGCAGGGGGTGAATGGAGGCGAGTGCCGCAGGGGGTGAATGGAGGCGAGTGCCGCAGGGGGTGAATGGAGGCGAGTGCCGCAGGGGGTGAATGGAGGCGAGTGCCGCAGGGGGGAATGGAGGCGAGTGCCGCAGGGGTGAATGGAGGCGAGTGCCGCTGGGCAGAGGTGAGTGCCGCAGGGGTAAATGGAGGCGAGTGCCGCAGGGGTGAATGGAGGCGAGTGCCGCAGGGTTGAATGGAGGCGAGTGCCGCAGGGGAGGAATGGAGGCGAGTGCCGCAGGGAGGAATGGAGGCGAGTGCCGCAGGGGAGGAATGGAGGCGAGTGCCGCAGGGGAGGAATGGAGGCGAGTGCCGCAGGGGGAATGGAGGCGAGTGCCGCTGGGCAGAGGTGAGTGCCGCAGGGGTAAATGGAGGCGAGTGCCGCAGGGGTGAATGGAGGCGAGTGCCGCAGGGTTGAATGGAGGCGAGTGCCGCAGGGTTGAATGGAGGCGAGTGCCGCAGGGGAGGAATGGAGGCGAGTGCCGCAGGGGAGGAATGGAGGCGAGTGCCGCAGGGGAGGAATGGAGGCGAGTGCCGCAGGGGAGGAATGGAGGCGAGTGCCGCAGGGGAGGAATGGAGGCGAGTGCCGCAGGGGAGGAATGGAGGCGAGTGCCGCAGGGGAGGAATGGAGGCGAGTGCCGCAGGGGAGGAATGGAGGCGAGTGCCGCAGGGGAGGAATGGAGGCGAGTGCCGCAGGGGAGGATGGAGGCGAGTGCCGCAGGGCGGATGGAGGCGAGTGCCGCAGGGGGGATTGGAGGCGAGTGCCACTGGGCAGAGGTGAGTGCCGCAGGGGGAATGGAGGCGAGTGCCGCTGGGGGAATGGAGGCGAGTGCCGCTGGGCGGGAATGGAGGCGAGTGCCGCTGGGCGGGAATGGAGGCGAGTGCCGCTGGGCGGGAATGGAGGCGAGTGCCGCTGGGCGGGAATGGAGGCGAGTGCCGCAGGGGGGATGGAGGCGAGTGCCGCAGGGGGGGGATGGAGGCGAGTGCCGCAGGGGGGGGATGGAGGCGAGTGCCGCAGGGGGGGGATGGAGGCGAGTGCCGCAGGGGGGGGATGGAGGCGAGTGCCGCAGGGGGGGGATGGAGGCGAGTGCCGCAGGGGGGGGATGGAGGCGAGTGCCGCAGGGGGGGGATGGAGGCGAGTGCCGCAGGGGGGGGATGGAGGCGAGTGCCGCAGGGGGGGATGGAGGCGAGTGCCGCAGGGGGGGGGGGATGGAGGCGAATGCCGCAGGGGGGGGATGGAGGCGAGTGCCGCAGGGGGGGGTGGAGGCGAGTGCCGCAAGGGGGGGAGTGGAGGCGAGTGCCGCAGGGGGGAGTGGAGGCGAGTGCCGCAGGGGGGAATGGAGGCGAGTGCCGCAGGGGGGAATGGAGGCGAGTGTCGCAGGGGGGAATGGAGGCGAGTGCCGCTGGGCAGATGGAGGCGAGTGCCGCTGGGCAGAGGTGAGTGGAATGGAGGTGAGTGCCGCAGGGGGGGATGGAGGCGAGTGCCGCTGGGCAGAGGTGAGTGCCGCAGGGGGATGGAGGTGATTGCCGCTGGGCGGGTTGAGGCGAGTGCCGCTGGGCGAAGGTGAGTGCTGATACGCTTACACACTAGGCAGGAATCGTTTATTTGTAATTGTTAAAGGTATTGATTGGGTATGTGTAAATATGAGGTCACAAGTGCCACTGACGTCCCTGAGCAAAAGTGAGCTACACTTAACAAACTTTTTAAGGCCTTTTTACAATGGCTGAAGACCTCATAAATGAATGATTATAGACTGGGATATAAGGGGTAATGTTTCTTATTGTGGAGCGTGAGGAGACTTATATGCCATGCATGCTCCTCTTGGAAATTAAATATTCAGACTGCCCCTTCAGAGAGGAAGAAGACTGGAAGTAGCAATCCTAAAAGTAACTATTTACCCTTTAAGGAGCCTTGCTGTAAGTCATAAGACAAGACTGGTTAAAGGGTCGATATTGACGTTTAGGGTTGCCATTTCCAGTAAGTGGCATTAGAGTTCCAATCCTCTTCCTCTCTGAAGAGGCAATCTGCATATCAAATGTTTATATTAACACTCATTCCTGATCACTGCCTAGAGCAGGGTGGAGGACCTCATGTCCTCCAGCCACAATGACCTTTTCTCCGTTCCCGGGCAGATTCCTGGAGACCACAATGCTTAGTCTGGCAGCTGTTTTGATTGTCACTGGCCATTTAATTTCTTCTTTCTCTGTGAGCACACGCACTTCTGAACGTTTGAGACGCATGCAGTGAAAGATTACATCCTGACACCAGTGCCAAGACTTAGCGCCATTTTTGTACGGTCCCCAAAGGAGGTTTTAAATATGCAAATGGTCCTTAGCAGAAAAAAGGTTCTCCACGCCTGGACTAGAGTAACATGTATAGCATTTACCTGTTAACACAGATTTCTGAGCTCACCGTTGCCTGCATGAGAGAGCAGACAGCTTTGAGCTTACTGTTGCCTGAACCATGCAGTAAACACAGTTCTGAGCTCACAGGTAACTGCACCAACTAGAGAGTTCAGAGCTTGCACTGAATAGAGAGCACAGCCCGCCGAGCTCACAGTCACTTGAATATCTATGGGTGCTTCTCACAAAATTAGAATATCATCAAAAAGTTAATTTATTTCAGTTCTTCACTCTGTGAACAGCCAACTTCTTTAGCAATGACCTTTTGTAGCTTACCCTCCTTGTGGAGTGTGTCAATGACTGCCTTCTGGACATCTGTCAGGTCAGCAGTCTTCCCCATGATTGTGGACCCTACTTAAACAGACTAAGGGACTTTCGTTTAGATGCTTAGGAAGCTTTTGCATGTGTTTTTTTATTAATCTAATTTACTGAGAAAATGACTTTTGGGTTTTCATTGGTTGTAAGCCATAATCATCAACATTAACAGAAATAATCACTTGAAATAGATCACGCTGTTTGTAATAACTCTATATCATATACGAGTTTTTTGAAGAACTGAAATAAATTAACTAACTTTTTGATGTAATTCTAATTTTGTGACTAGCACCTGACTATAGATCTGTATGAGTTTGGGCAGACCCTCTGTATCTGATTCATCAAGCAGTTTGCTCCAGTTTTATTTTGTAATAAAATAGTTTGAGTTGTACTTAACAGATTGTCTTCTTTTTTATGCCAGTACTGTCAAGATCCCCTTACGTTTTCAAAAATGGGAACAGCTCAGGAAGGGGGGCCCACATTATTTACACCACAAAAGTGAAGTTTAATATGACAGAAACAGCAGCTAAAAGTTGTGGCAAATTCATTAGGAGGTGCACTCCTTTTAATGAATTTGCCACATCTTACTCCAGCGCTCTCTTCATCATTACTGGCACCACAACAGCCCATATGTTTGAAACTTCTAAAGGTACTGTCACACTAAGCGAGATCGCTACTGCATCACCGATTTTATGACGCAGTAGCGATCTCGTTAGTGACTTAGCTGTGTGTGACATGTAGCAGCGATGTGGCCCCTGTGCGATGTCGCTGATCGCTTATGAACGTTCTGAGCTGTTTTTTGATCGTTGGTGTCCCGCTGGTGAGCCTGAATCGCTGAGTGTGACACCCTTTATGAACGACTTAACCAGCGGCGCAGGTGGGACTAGGTTTTCCCAACGACCGCAGAGGTCATTATACAGATCGCTGATGAGATGTGTTTGGAAGCTACTAGCGACCACATAGCGATCGCACTAGTGATCTTCCAAGGTCGTGTCGTTGTCGTGATCGCTAGTGCGATCGCTAAGTGTGACAGTGCCTTAAGTCTCTTTTCCAGATACTTAAGTATATGTTAGAAGGTTAATGGTTTTATTAGTTGTGCCCAAATACTGGCCTTAATACATGTTATTTCTAGGCAAATGTAATGTTATTACAACCTATGCTACAGGAAAGATGTGTATCTTTGTACCGTATCTTTGTTACCATCTTTTCAAGTTAGCCATTAAAAGGTATCAACCACTGAGGACTCTCAATTCTGAATATTTTTCTACAACCTATGCTGTGATCTACATTAAAAGAAATAAAGGATCATTCTGCTCATGTGCAAAATAAAAATAAGTGGTGTGATTAGAAATAAAAAGCTCTCCTATAAACTTTAAAGGGTTTTCCACTTGAAAAAAAATCTTTTGATGTGTTTGATATATAAATGTATACAAGTTACCAATTTAATTGTAAAGCTGCCTTCATCTGCTTATATTGCAGGCAGTCCCAGCATCTCCATTTTCAGCGTTTTCTAAACATGAAATCAAGCTTCCTCCCTCTCCCAGTCATTAGCATGTATGCTCCAGCTTCCACCCTCTCCCAGTCATTAGCATGTATGCGCGAGCTTCCTCCCTCTCCCAGTCATTAGCATGTATGCTCCAGCTTCCTCCCTCTCCCAGTCATTAGCATGTATGCGCGAGCTTCCTCCCTCTCCCAGTCATTAGCATGTATGCGCGAGTTTCCTCCCTTTCCCAGTCATTAGCATGTATACGCAAGCTTTCTTCCTCTCCCAGTCATTAGCATGTATACGCGAGCTTTCTTCCTCTCCCAGTCATTAGCATGTATACGTGAGCTTTCTTCCTCTCCCAGTCATTAGCATGTATACGCAAGCTTCCTTCCTCTCCCAGTCATTAGTATGTGTGCGCGAGCTTCCTTCCTCTCCCAGTCATTAGTATGTATGCGCGAGCTTCCTCCCTCTCCCAGTCATTAGCATGTATGCGTGAGCTTCCTCCCTCTTCCAGTCATTAGCATGTATGCGCGAGCTTCCTCCCCCTCCCAGTCATTAGCATGTATGTGCGAGCTTCCTCCCTCTCCCAGTCATTAGCATGTATGCCCGAGCTTCCTCCTCTCCCAGTCATTAGCATGTATGCTCCAGCTTCCTCCCTCTCCCAGTCATTAGCATGTATGCTCCAGCTTCCTCCCTCTCCCTGTCATTAGCATGTATGCGCGAGCTTCCTCCCTCTCCCAGTCATTAGCATGTTTGCTCCAGCTTCTTCCCTCTCCCAGTCATTAGCATGTATGCTCCAGCTTTCTCCCTCTCCCTGTCATTAGCATGTATGCACGAGCTTCCTCCCTCTCCCAGTCATTAGCATGTATGCGCAAGCTTCCTCACTGTCCCAGTCATTAGCATGCATGCACGAGCTTCCTCCCACTTCCAGTCATTAGCATGTATGCACGAGTTTCCTCACTCTCCCAGTCATTAGCATTTATGCCCGAGCTTCCTCCCTCTCCCTGTCATTAGCATGTATGCGCGAGCCTCCTCCCTCTCCAAGTCATTAGCATGTATGCGCGAGCCTCCTCCCTCTCCCTGTCATTAGCATGTATTTGCGAGCTTCCTCCTTCTCCCAGTCATTAGCATGTTTGCGCGAGCTTCTTCCCTCTCCCAGTCATTAGCATGTATGCCCGAGCATCCTTCCTCTCCCAGTCATTAGAATGTATGCTCCAGCTTCCTCCCTCTCCCTGTCATTAGCATGTATGCGCGAGCTTCCTCCCTCTCCCTTTTATTAGCATGTATGCCCGAGCTTCCTCCATTTCTCAGTCATTAGCATGTATGCCCAAGCTTCCTCCCTCTTCCTGTCATTAGCATGTATGCTCCAGCTTCCTCCCTCTCCCAGTCATTAGCATGTATGCTCCAGCTTCCTCCCTCTCCCAGTCATTAGCATGTATGCTCCAGCTTCCTCCCTCTCCCTGTCATTAGCATGTATGCGCGAGCTTCCTCCCTCTCCAAGTCATTTGCATATATTTGCGAGCTTCCTCCTTCTCCCAGTCATTAGCATGTATGCCCGAGCTTCCTCCCTCTCCCAGTCATTAGCATGTATGCTCCAGCTTCCTCCCTCTCCCAGTCATTAGCATGTATGCTCCAGCTTCCTCCCTCTCCCTGTCATTAGCATGTATGCGCGAGCTTCCTCCCCTCCCAGTCATTAGCATGTTTGCTCCAGCTTCTTCCCTCTCCCAGTCATTAGCATGTATGCTCCAGCTTTCTCCCTCTCCCTGTCATTAGCATGTATGCACGAGCTTCCTCCCTCTCCCAGTCATTAGCATGTATGCGCAAGCTTCCTCACTGTCCCAGTCATTAGCATGCACGAGCTTCCTCCCACTTCCAGTCATTAGCATGTATGCACGAGTTTCCTCACTCTCCCAGTCATTAGCATTTATGCCCGAGCTTCCTCCCTCTCCCTGTCATTAGCATGTATGCGCGAGCTTCCTCCCTCTCCCAGTCATTAGCATGTATGCGCGAGCTTCCTCACTGTCCCAGTCATTAGCATGCATGCACGAGCTTCCTCCCTCTTCCAGTCATTAGCATGTATGCACGAGTTTCCTCACTCTCTCAGTCATTAGCATGTATGCGCGAGCTTCCTCCCTCTCTCAGTCATTAACATGTATGCGCGAGCTTCCTCCCTCTCCCAGTCATTAGCATGTACGCGCGAGCTTCCTCCCTCTCCCAGTCATTAGCATTTATGCCCGAGCTTCCTCCCTCTGCCTGTCATTAGCATGTATTCGCGAGCCTCCTCCCTCTCCCAGTCATTAGCATGTATGCGCGAGCCTCCTCCCTCTCCCAGTCATTAGCATGTATGCGCGAGCCTCCTCCCTCTCCCAGTCATTAGCATGTATGCGCGAGCCTCCTCCCTCTCCCTGTCATTAGCATGTATTTGCGAGCTTCCTCCTTCTCCCAGTCATTAGCATGTATGCGCGAGCTTCTTCCCTCTCCCAGTCATTAGCATGTATGCCCGAGCGTCCTTCCTCTCCCAGTCATTGGCATGTATGCCCGAGCATCCTCCCTACCCCTGTCATTAGCATGTATTTGCGAGCTTCCTCCCTCTCCCAGTCATTAGCAGGTATGCGCGAGCTTCTTCCCTCTCCCAGTCATTAGCATGTTTGCTCCAGCTTCTTCCCTCTCCCAGTCATTAGCATGTATGCTCCAGCTTTCTCCCTCTCCCTGTCATTAGCATGTATGCACGAGCTTCCTCCCTTCCCAGTCATTAGCATGTATGCGCAAGCTTCCTCACTGTCCCAGTCATTAGCATGCACGAGCTTCCTCCCACTTCCAGTCATTAGCATGTATGCACGAGTTTCCTCACTCTCCCAGTCATTAGCATTTATGCCCGAGCTTCCTCCCTCTCCCTGTCATTAGCATGTATGCGCGAGCTTCCTCCCTCTCCCAGTCATTAGCATGTATGCGCGAGCTTCCTCACTGTCCCAGTCATTAGCATGCATGCACGAGCTTCCTCCCTCTTCCAGTCATTAGCATGTATGCACGAGTTTCCTCACTCTCTCAGTCATTAGCATGTATGCGCGAGCTTCCTCCCTCTCTCAGTCATTAACATGTATGCGCGAGCTTCCTCCCTCTCCCAGTCATTAGCATGTACGCGCGAGCTTCCTCCCTCTCCCAGTCATTAGCATTTATGCCCGAGCTTCCTCCCTCTGCCTGTCATTAGCATGTATTCGCGAGCCTCCTCCCTCTCCCAGTCATTAGCATGTATGCGCGAGCCTCCTCCCTCTCCCAGTCATTAGCATGTATGCGCGAGCCTCCTCCCTCTCCCAGTCATTAGCATGTATGCGCGAGCCTCCTCCCTCTCCCTGTCATTAGCATGTATTTGCGAGCTTCCTCCTTCTCCCAGTCATTAGCATGTATGCGCGAGCTTCTTCCCTCTCCCAGTCATTAGCATGTATGCCCGAGCGTCCTTCCTCTCCCAGTCATTGGCATGTATGCCCGAGCATCCTCCCTACCCTGTCATTAGCATGTATTTGCGAGCTTCCTCCCTCTCCCAGTCATTAGCAGGTATGCGCGAGCTTCTTCCCTCTCCCAGTCATTAGCATTTGTGCCCGAGCTTCCTCCCTCTCCCAGTCATTAGCATGTATGCCTGAGCTTCCTCCTTCTCCCAGTCATTAGCATGTATGCCCGAGCTTCCTCCCTCTCCCAGTCATTAGCATGTATGCTTGAGCTGCCTCCCTTTCCAAGTCATTAGCATCCATGCGTGAGCTTCCTCCCTCTCCCAGTCATTAGCATGTATGCGCGAGCTGCCTCCCTCTCCCAGTCATTAGCATGTATGCTCGAGCTGCCTCCCTCTCCCAGTCATTAGCATGTATGCGCGAGCTTCCTCCCTCTCCCAGTCATTAGCATGTATGCGTGAGCTTCCTCCCTCTCCCAGTCATTAGCATGTATGCGTGAGCTTCCTCCCTCTCCCAGTCATTAGCATGTATGCTCCAGCTTCCTCCCTCTCCCAATCATTAGCATGTATGCGTGAGCTTCCTCCCTCTCCCAGTCATTAGCATGTATGCGTGAGCTTCCTCCCTCTCCCAGTCATTAGCATGTATGCTCCAGCTTCCTCCCTCTCCCAGTCATTAGCATGTATGCTCCAGCTTCCTTCCTCTCCCAGTCATTAGCATGTATGCGCGAGCTTCCTCCCTCTCCCAGTCATTAGCATGTATGCGCGAGCTTCCTCCCTCTCCCAGTCATTAGCATGTATGCTCCAGCTTCCTCCCTCTCCCAGTCATTAGCATGTATGCTCCAGCTTCCTCCCTCTCCCAGTCATTAGCATGTATGCTCGAGCTGCCTCCCTCTCCCAGTCATTAGCATGTATGCGCGAACTGCCTCCCTCTCCCAGTCATCAGCATGTATGCGTGAGCTGCCTCCCTCTCCCAGTCATTAGCATGTATGCTCGAGCTGCCTCCCTCTCCCAGTCATTAGCATGTATGCACGAGCTTCCTCCCTCTCCCAGTCATTAGCATGTATGCTCGAGCTGCTCCCTCTCCCAGTCATTAGCATGTATGCTCGAGCTGCCTCCCTCTCCCAGTCATTAGCATGTATGCGCGAGCTGCCTCCCTCTCCCAGTCATTAGCATGTATGCGCGAGCTGCCTCCCTCTCCCAGTCATTAGCATGTATGCTCGAGCTGCCTCCCCCTCCCAGTCATTAGCATGTATGCTCGAGCTTCCTCCCTCTCCCAGTCATTAGCATGTATGCTCGAGCTTCCTCCCTCTCCCAGTCATTAGCATGTATGCTCGAGCTGCCTCCCTCTCCCAGTCATTAGCATGTATGCTCGAGCTGCCCTCCCTCCCAGTCATTAGCATGTATGCGCGAGCTTCTCCCTCTCCCAGTCATTAGCATGTATGCGCGAGCTGCCTCCCTCTCCCAGTCATTAGCACGTATGATTGGGACTAGCTGACTGTTCATTTTAATGAGGCTAACCCAACCTCGTGTTCTGAAAAGGCTGATGAGTAGATAGAGGAGGGTGCTGGTTAGATATTCAGATGGTGATCCTTCCTGTTTACCCTCTGACCCCGGTCATGTGCCAACATAAGAAACTGCCTCCTGTGTCTCAACAAAGCAGTGAAGTGGAGCTGGTAGGATCAGTGCATCTTTTTTTAATTTAGGTTTATTAGTCTGCTGTGTATATTTATATTTCAAAGGAACAAAGATACTTTTTTTTCAAATGGGCAACAACTTTAATTTGCTACACATTAACTCATTCATGCACCCTGTTTTAAACAGAGTTGTCATCGTGATCAGCTATAGATGCCTGCTATAATACACATCTGACATGCCAGTGCAGCTGCCACTTAATAGCAACAGTGGCATCCAGGTAGTTGTACATGGGGTTCCTCAAATAATAGGTCTCCTGTAATGTGTGCAGCGCCCTGAGTCAGAGCTATAGCAAAGGCCTTCCTTAGCCACAGACCTGTATACAGTACATGCTCTGAAATACCCATATACCCATGGCCCTATGTGTAATTTACTCAGTGTCTTATTCTGCAGGAAAAAGGTTCCTGCTTTCTCCAGCATACATCAATGACAAAGCATGGGAGAAATGGGAGAAAGAGACCCATAATTTAGGTAAGTTTTGGTAAGATAAGTAAATAATGATATTATACTATGAGTTTATGTTCCCTCCACACCTGAACCTCAAACATTTTGGTATTTGTACAAATGCTGTATTTATATAACAGCCGCTTTACATTGAAAAAGTCTTTAGGTTTTATTTATGTTTATTTTTTTTTATTTATTTTTTTTTACACGAATAGCCCCGTCTACAGCAATATTCTTATTAAAGATACCGAAACCTCAGATTGACCCAATTAAAAGGGTTTTCCCACTTTCTGGAAAGTGGACCCCAAATGCTCTAAAATAACAAAGCAGGTGCTCCTTTTCCTTGGGTCCAGCGCCAGCTCCCTGCCGTTGCTCTGGCCCAGCGGCAGCTCCCTGCCGTTGCTCTGGCCCAGCGGCAGCTCCCTGCCGTTGCTCTGGCCCAGCGGCAGCTCCCTGCCGTTGCTCTGGCCCAGCGGCAGCTCCCTGCCGTTGCTCTGGCCCAGCGCCAGCTCCCTGCCGTTGCTCTGGCCCAGCGCCAGCTCCCTGCCGTTGATCGGGGCCCAGCGCCAGCTCCCTGCCGTTGCTCGGGGCCCAGCGCCAGCTCCCTGCCGTTTGCCACTCTGCGTGCTCAGGGCCACGCCCGCTCCCTGCCGTTGCTCGGGGCCCAGCGCCAGCTCCCTGCCGTTGCTCGGGGCCCAGCGCCAGCTCCCTGCCGTTGCTCGGGGCCCAGCGCCAGCTCCCTGCCGTTGCTCGGGGCCCGGCGCCAGCATCCCTGCCGTTGCTCGGGGCCCGGCGCCAGCTCCCTGCCGTTGCTCGGGCCCGGCGCCAGCTCCCTGCCGTTGCTCGGGGCCCGGCGCCAGCTCCCTGCCGTTGCTCGGGGCCCGGCGCCAGCTCCCTGCCGTTGCTCGGGGCCCGGCGCCAGCTCCCTGCCGTTGCTCGGGGCCCGGCGCCAGCTCCCTGCCGTTGCTCGGGGCCCGGCGCCAGCTCCCTGCCGTTGCTCGGGGCCCGGCGCCAGCTCCCTGCCGTTGCTCGGGGCCCGGCGCCAGCTCCCTGCCGTTGCTCGGGGCCCGGCGCCAGCTCCCTGCCGTTGCTCGGGGCCCGGCGCCAGCTCCCTGCCGTTGCTCGGGGCCCGGCGCCAGCTCCCTGCCGTTGCTCGGGGCCCGGCGCCAGCTCCCTGCCGTTGCTCGGGGCCCGGCGCCAGCTCCCTGCCGTTGCTCGGGGCCCGGCGCCAGCTCCCGCCGTTGCTCGGGCCGCGCCAGCTCCCTGCCGTTGCTCGGGCCCGGCGCCAGCTCCCTGCCGTTGCTCGGCCGGGCCAGCTCCCTGCCGTTGCTCGGGGCCCGGCGCCAGCTCCCTGCCGTTGCTCGGGGCCCGGCGCCAGCTCCCTGCCGTTGCTCGGGGCCCGGCGCCAGCTCCCTGCCGTTGCTCGGGGCCCGGCGCCAGCTCCCTGCCGTTGCTCGGGGCCCGGCGCCAGCTCCCTGCCGTTGCTCGGGGCCCGGCGCCAGCTCCTCGCTCCCCCCTGCCGTTGCTCGGGGCCCGGCGCCAGCTCCCTGCCGTTGCTCGGGGCCCGGCGCCAGCTCCCTGCCGTTGCTCGGGGCCCGGCGCCAGCTCCCTGCCGTTGCTCGGGGCCCGGCGCCAGCTCCCTGCCGTTGCTCGGGGCCCGGCGCCAGCTCCCTGCCGTTGCTCGGGGCCCGGCGCCAGCTCCCTGCCGTTGCTCGGGGCCCGGCGCCAGCTCCCTGCCGTTGCTCGGGGCCCGGCGCCAGCTCCCTGCCGTTGCTCGGGGCCCGGCGCCAGCTCCCTGCCGTTGCTCGGGGCCCGGCGCCAGCTCCCTGCCGTTGCTCGGGGCCCGGCGCCAGCTCCCTGCCGTTGCTCGGGGCCCGGCGCCAGCTCCGCCGTTGCTCGGGGCCCGGCGCCAGCTCCCTGCCGTTGCTCGGGGCCCGGCGCCAGCTCCCTGCCGTTGCTCGGGGCCCGGCGCCAGCTCCCTGCCGTTGCTCGGGGCCCGGCGCCAGCTCCCTGCCGTTGCTCGGGGCCCGGCGCCAGCTCCCTGCCGTTCTCGGGCCGCGCCAGCTCCTGCCGTTGCTCGGGGCCCGGCGCCAGCTCCCTGCCGTTGCTCGGGGCCCGGCGCCAGCTCCCTGCCGTTGCTCGGGGCCCGGCGCCAGCTCCCTGCCGTTGCTCGGGGCCCGGCGCCAGCTCCCTGCCGTTGCTCGGGGCCCGGCGCCAGCTCCCTGCCGTTGCTCGGGGCCCGGCGCCAGCTCCCTGCCGTTGCTCGGGGCCCGGCGCCAGCTCCCTGCCGTTGCTCGGGGCCCGGCGCCAGCTCCCTGCCGTTGCTCGGGGCCCGGCGCCAGCTCCCTGCCGTTGCTCGGGGCCCGGCGCCAGCTCCCTGCCGTTGCTCGGGGCCCGGCGCCAGCTCCCTGCCGTTGCTCGGGGCCCGGCGCCAGCTCCCTGCCGTTGCTCGGGGCCCGGCGCCAGCTCCCTGCCGTTGCTCGGGGCCCGGCGCCAGCTCCCTGCCGTTGCTCGGGGCCCGGCGCCAGCTCCCTGCCGTTGCTCGGGGCCCGGCGCCAGCTCCCTGCCGTTGCTCGGGGCCCGGCGCCAGCTCCCTGCCGTTGCTCGGGGCCCGGCGCCAGCTCCCTGCCGTTGCTCGGGGCCCGGCGCCAGCTCCCTGCCGTTGCTCGGGGCCCGGCGCCAGCTCCCTGCCGTTGCTCGGGGCCCGGCGCCAGCTCCCTGCCGTTGCTCGGGGCCCGGCGCCAGCTCCCTGCCGTTGCTCGGGGCCCGGCGCCAGCTCCCTGCCGTTGCTCGGGGCCCGGCGCCAGCTCCCTGCCGTTGCTCGGGGCCCGGCGCCAGCTCCCTGCCGTTGCTCGGGGCCCGGCGCCAGCTCCCTGCCGTTGCTCTGGCCCGGCGCCAGCTCCCTGCCATTGCTCGGGGCCCAGCGCCAGCTCCCTGCCGTTGCTTGGGTCTCTGTGTTTTTGCTGCAGTCATGACAAAACATTGACAGTTTGCATTCCTGCTTTGGCCTAACACTAAGCTCAGCGGCTTGTGCTGTGTACATCATCACAGCTGAGGGTGATTGTCTACAGCGGGGATGCAAATTGTCTACGTGATGTCACCACTGCAGCCAAAATACGTAGTCCCAAGCATCAGCAGGGATCCGACGCTGGACCCGGAGAGAATGATTACCTGCTTTCTTTGTTTAATTCTTTTGAGTGTTTGAGGTTTAGTTTTCTGAAAGTGGAAAATCCCTTTTAAGTCCTTCAGGGTTTGCCTATCTATATATATAAATTTGAATGTGTGTGTGTGTATGTGTGTATCACCAACCAATCATGGAGTATCTTACATTTAACCAGAGCTGTTTAAAATAAGCTGAGCTGTGATTGGTTGCTATGAGCAACAGTTTTCCTTGCAACCAATCCCTAAGCATCTTTCATTTCACCAGAGCTGTTTAATAGAAGCTGAGCTGTGATTGGGTGCTATGAGCAACACTTTTCTAACTCCACAACACCTCAGCTGACACTGACCAGGTGGGAGAAATCGCATCCCCGGGAACATAAGCTCCGAGCCATTGTCTGCCCCCCAGACAGAAGCAGAAAGCACATGACAGAAATGAATCACCCGCTCCCGTGCCATATCCCCATCACACATCCTCCATCCCATAGGCACATCTTCCCTCTTAAAGGGATCTCTGGTATGGAAGTCAGGGCAAATCCATCCTGTGCTTTGGTTTTGACCCCAGGCCTCTCTTAAAGGGATCCCCGGTATGGAAGTGAGGACAAATCCACTCTGCGCTTTGGTACTGACCCCAGGCCCCTCTTAAAGGGATCTCCGGTATGGAAGTTAGGACCGTTCCACTCAGCTCTGTGGTTCTGACCCTAGGGTGTCTTAAAGGGATCTCCAGTATGGAAGTTAAGGTAAATCCCTCAGCGCTCTGATTCTGACCCCAGGCCTCTCTTAAAGGGATCATTGGTATGGAAGTCAGGGCAAATCCATCCAGCGCTTTGGTTCTGATGCAAGGGAAAGATAGACACGTCACTCTTTGGTATTTTGAGGTGCTCAGATGCGGGTTGCCAACCCCATAATACTATAATATAAAATAGATCCGACACTCAAAAATCAGATGCTAAACGAAAATTTATTCATATACAATCCAAACGTAACGTTTCTGGCAATCACCTGACCTTCTTCAGACTGGGACATGCAAATAAATATACAACACAAAATTAATGTCCTAGTAGTACTCAGATAGCCATATAACATAGCAAAATATAGCAACATATAATATAATACATATTATGCAGTAAATTATACGTTATGATACCTATAGGTAATACGTGGCTTGTGAAAAGGAATATATAATATGAGCTAATGTGTTGCCCAAAGAAATATTATACAAAAGTAATAATATGTGTAGACATGAGACATACAGAAATCGCATGGAAATATAGTAATAACATGAAAATATATATACATGGCACATATTGAAAAAAATCGTAGCTAAAAAGTCAGAAAGAAGGAACGAAAATAATGTCTCCTGAAATTGATACTCTTACCGGATTGTGGAGATAAAGGAGAATGAGGCAAAGAGTCTGTGGAAAGCTGTGAAGGAGGAACATGACCGCTTATGTGGCTTCCCATATAAAATAATTCATTCCACTCTGTGATATGAAAGATATGCTGTAGAGAATACTTACCACATAAGCGGTCATGTTCCTCCTTCACAGATTTCCACAGACTCTTTGCCTCATTCTCCTTTATCTCCACAATCTGGTAAGAGTATCAATTTCGTTCCTTCTTTCTGACTTTTTAGCTAAGATTTTTTTCAATATGTGCCATGTATATATATATTTTCATGTTATTAGTATATTTCCATGCGATTGCTGTATGTCTCATGTCTACACATATTATTACTTTTGTATAATATTTCTTTGTGCAACACATCAGTTCATATTATGTATTCCTTTTCACAAGCCACGTATTACCTATAGGTATCATGACGTATAATTTACTGCATAGTATGTATTATATTATATTTTGCTGTGTTATATGGCTATCTGAGTACTACTAGGACATTAATTTTGTGTTGTATATTTATTTGCATGTGCCAGTCTGTAGAAGGTCAAATGATTGACCGAAACGTTACGTTTGGATTGTATATGAATAAATTTTCACTTAGCATCTGATTTTTGAGTGCCGGATCTATTTTATATTATTGGTTC
This sequence comes from Oophaga sylvatica, assembly GCA_033576555.1. Taxonomy (NCBI): domain Eukaryota; kingdom Metazoa; phylum Chordata; class Amphibia; order Anura; family Dendrobatidae; genus Oophaga; species Oophaga sylvatica. The sequence continues at coordinate 912,847,936 of JARQOD010000001.1, read as the reverse complement.
TGATGCAAGGCCTCTCTTAAAGGGATACCCGGTATGGAAGTTAGGGCCATGCAACTCAGCGCTCTGATTTTGACCCCAGGCCTCTCTTAAAGGGATCCCCGGTATGGAAGTTAGGGCCATTCCACTCAGCGCTCTGATTCTGACCCCAGGCTACTATTAAAGGGAGCCCCGGTATGGAAGTGAGGGCAAATCCACTCTGTGCTTTGGTACTGACCCCAGGCCTCTCTTAAAGGGATCTCCGGTATGGAAGTTAGGGTAAATCCCTCAGTGCTCTGATTCTCACCCAGGCTTCTATTAAAGGGATCTCCGGTATGGAAGTTAGGGCCATTCCACTCAGCACTCTGGTTCTGACCCCAGGCTGACGGGATGATGTGGGATTTTAGGGGGAGTAGTCCGGTGGCTCTGGCTGACTGGACGATGTGGGATATTGGGGGGGTAGTCCGGTGGCTCTTGCTGACGGGATGATGTGGGATATTGGGGGGAGTAGTCTGGTGGCTCTGGCTGACGGGACGATGTTGGATATTGGGGGGGGGTAGTCCGGTGGCTCTGGCTGATGGGATGATGTGGGATATTGGGGGGGGTAGTCCGGTGGCTCTGGCTGACGTGATGATGTGGGATTTTAGGGGGAGTAGTCCGGTGGCTCTGGCTGACGGGATGATGTGGGATATTATGGGTAGTAGTCCGGTGGCTCTGGCTGACGGGATGATGTGGGATATTGGGGGGAGTAGTCTGGTGGCTCTGGCTGTCGGGATGATGTGGGATATTACTGGTAGTAGTCCGGTGGCTCTGGCTGACGGGATGATGTGGGATATTAGGGGTAGTAGTCCGGTGGCTCTGGCTGACGGGATGATGTGGGATATTAGGGGTAGTAGTCCGGTGGCTCTGGCTGACCGGATGATGTGGGATATTAGGGGTAGTAGTCCGGTAGCTCTGGCTGACGGGATTGTGTGGGATATTATAGTGAATGTGGCTATGCGGCATGGGGGGGGCTCTACACTCAGCTTTATATTTATAGATATAATCATTACAATTTGTTATAACTAACCATAGTTAGATACTATGCCCGGGCAGCGCCGGGCTCTTCAACTAGTAACCATATAAAAGCGAGTCTGGCATAGCTTTATGGACAGAAGCCATGACACTAGTCTGATTCTTACATATACGCTACAATTACTGATACAAAAGGTTACATCATCAGGAAGATTAGTGAGATGTCACCTTTTTGTGCCCTGTGATTGACACTACAGGCAGCTGGTTAGTGGCCATGAGTCCGTAGTGCCACTTCTATCAAAAACACAGCAGTCAGAAGTTAGTGCAGGAGGGGAGTCTGATTGTACGGTAGCATTTCTCAGACCCAGAAAGTCTCATAATCTCGGACTTGTTTTCAGTACAGAATGGCTATAGAGAGTGCAATTTCTCAGATGCAGAAAACTGTAGAGACACACAATCGGGATATACTTTTCTATCACCGTGTGATAATCTGGCCACTATCCACTGGATTCTAGGAATTATACTGTAATATGAATGCAACTCTTACTATCCGTTTCTTAGGGTCGTTTCAGACGTCCGTGTTTCATAGTGTGCAGACAGATCGCTGTCCTGCCCGAGCTAAAGGTCGCATAGCGATATATGAGGCTTCAAGTTTGGGTCAGGACACCCGCATTTGATCGGTGCTTTGTGGTCCGTTTCTGGATTGTAAAACATGGACATCTCAATTGCACCTAAGGCGGACAGGACGTGAAAAACCGTTTTCATGTATTCATAGCGGAAAAAGCTGCAAGATTAAGAAATGTGACTACAGCGCTATTATGGGATACAGACTGAATAAAACAAATTGATTCATTTTATAAAGCTTTGTGTCTTAACGTCTTTGCTAATGTAAAGATTGAGCATCCTTATATAACCGCTGGTTCATTCATTGGCCTACAACATAAAATCTCAGGCACTTGGCTTCTTTGTGAACATTTCCAAAATGGCTCCTCTATAGAGGTTCATGAGACTTTTACCGTATCCCTAGAAGAGTTCACTTTGCTACATAGATGCACAGCCTTCCTGTTGGATTCCACACAGTTTTAGAAACAAAAAGTGTGCCCGTGTTTTTCTTCTGTTGCCCTTTGCTTGGTGAACACTAGGGGGGGCTATTGCCTTAGTTCTGTTTCATTTACGAAAGTTTAGTATTTTTTTTAATATATGGTATATACTATTTTTGGTTCTAGTCCAGACTTGGAGATTGCTCAGAGTTTACTTTAATAAGGAAATTAAATCTGCTTTTTACCCTAATGTTTAACCTCAAAAAGCATATTTTTAACATCCTTGTTCTGACAGCTGTAGATTGTGGTATACCACTGCTCCAGGCAATGGTAGGTGTTATCCCCCTTCATTCCAGTATATACTTTCCCTGCAGTGGTTACTGAGGATGAGTGTAGCCCCATTCTATAATTTCATTACTTCCAGTGTATATCTTTGCAAATATGTACTGGAGGCAGCCGTTTTTTGGACGGATTCAATGAAATGAGTGTTCCTTTATATGCTGCTTTTATCACAGGTCTGCTAAGGTAAACCTTTTTGAAAAGGAAGATGTGATTTTTAGATAGTTTCGATCGCTGAACTCAGTAAAAAATATTGAAAAAGTTTCATCATGTATGGTTTTTCACAAACACTCACTCCACAGGCTTTTTCTTGCACCATGATTTGACCCTTTAGTGGATGATTTTGTTGTCATTAGTTTGGTTAGAAATGTTTTTTCATGATACAGAAGCAGAGAAAAGCAATTCCTTCCATACTATTTTCAAGATGGTGCTCTAGCGTATTGCAGTGGTGTTCCTGGGCTTGAGTACAAGGTGAGTGACCGGAGACTCTTTATTGATTCATCCAAAAAAGTCTGAAAGCTGTGCTGCTGCACAATGGCAGCAAGTATGATTCAGTGCCTGCATGGTATTGTGTGCATTTGAAGGAAAGCTATGAGAATTTAGACTTTCTCAGGAAACTTAACTACGAGGCTCAAGGATGGTGTCAATATATGGTGATCTGAAAGTTCTCTCTTTGCTCTTTGCGCAGCAAGGATGATACACAGACTACCCATGCTTTTTGTGTGAATGGGACAGCCAAGATAGGACTCATAACTGGAGCCAAAAAAGTTGGCCAACGAAAACATCTTTGCAACCTGGGCTCAAGAACATAGTTGGGAAAATTAATTTGATCCCACTAAAGTTCTCCTGTCCCACTCCACATTAAGCTTGGCCTGATGAAGCAGTTTGTGAAAGCTCTACAGAAAGGAGAGACTTAATTACCTGTGCAACAAGTTTCAGAGACTGTCCGAAGCAAAACAGAAGGAAGGCATTTTTGTGGATCCGGATATTCCGAAACTCATGAATGACAATGTATTCGAAACAAAAATGAAAGCTGTTGAAAAAAGGGCTTGGGATTATTTTAAAGAAGTTGTGAAGAAATTTCTAGGTAACAACAAAGATCCAAAACGTAAGTCCATCGTGGAGAACATGCTGAAACATTTCCAAGCCTTGGGTTGTTTGATGAATTTGAATTTTAAGTTTGTCCATTCCCATTTGGACTGCTTTACTGAAAACCTATGTGATGTTAGCGAAGAGCAAAGAGAAAGATTTCATCAGGATAACAAGGACATGAAACAACTATACTAAGGTAGGGGAACGTGAACATGATGGGGGACTACTGCTGGATGCTTCACAGAGACGATCTGCAGGCCTTCTATAAGAGAAAAGGTATCAAGAGAAGCTTCGAAGAGAAAAGGAAAACGCGCAAGAATTAATTCCCAAAAATGTTGCAGAATGAATGTTCAATAAAGTTTTTTTTATATATACCGGTAATATTGTGTACATTTTTGGCTACAGTAAAGATTTTTCTTGTTTATCTCGCTGGTACATAATGTCACTCGTGGTTTGTGAAAAATCCATATGTGATGGTTAAAACTAGAAGTGTGTATTAAATCGGGGCATAAAAAACATAAGAATCAGTCATTGGATTTGAAACAATTTTCATAACCTCAAATTTTGCATCATATTCCACGGTTTTTATATAGACTTCATCATCACTGTCCCCATTGGGGATCACAAACTAAATCTATAATATAACACTGGGAGCGTCACTCTGTGTCTTCAGCAATATGGCGACGGACAGCGCGGTATGGGCATGCGCGTACTCCGGCGCCACACTCCTCCCCCAGCCTCCGACAGAACGGGACAGCGCTGGAGCACAGGGAAGAAAGGTGAGTATAAATGTTTTTTTCAGCTGCAGATGGAAGGAAGAGAGCCACAGTATTCATTACTGATGGGTAGGCGGAGCCCCAGATCAGGATGTTACCTCAGATCAAAAGAGTGATGACTGGCTGGCCCCTCCAGCTCGGGCTCCTCCTACTCAGCTCCAGTCTAAGATTTGAGGTCCAGAGGATGGTCGCTGCTAATGCAGCTCCTCAGAAGATTTTATTATTTTACATTCGGACAAGAGACTTGGATCACTAGTTGGTCTAGAGGTCTCAGGGGTATCAGCGCTGCTGTACCCCAACCTCTCCCTTGGCGGATCTGTACTTACTCAAAGTCCCTGCAGAATCCTTGCCGGCCCTGGGGGATGAGGAGAGCTTCCCTGGCGGGGACGCAAACCACACGTGCGGTCACTGCGTCCCTCGCCCTGGGGGGAAGCATGGGCACAGCGCCAGAAACCCCTGAGGGTCCCTGTGGCGCCTTGGCTGGTGAGTACTCCACACAAAATTTTATTATTAATGTGTGAGAGCGTCTGATGGCAGCGCTATTACATGTATATCAGTATGCTTCAGCACTGCGGTGACAGCGCTATTACATGTTTATCAATGTATTTCACCAGCCTCTCCCTTGGCGGATCTGTAACTACATTATGGTCCCTGCAGAATCTTGCCGGCCCTGGGGGATGAGGAGAGTTTCCCTGGCGGGGGCGCAAACCACACACTGGGGTCACTGCGCTTCCCGCCCTGGGGGGAAGCATGGGCATAGCGCCAGAAACCCCTGGGGGTCCCTGTGGCGTTTCGGCTGGTGAGTACTCCACATTTTGGTAAAATGTGTGTGAGTGTTTTAGCGACTGCTGCGGCAGCCGCTGTACAAATATATGCCGATGACTAGTTTTTCTATGTCCGCAGGAGGATGCCTGCAGGACGAGGGAAAGGAGGGGAGTACGCGCTCTTTTTATTTTTTGAATTTCGCGCCGCTTCTGAGCGCGCGCTTTACTGCAGCCTCCATTTCCGGCTCCTCTACATGGAGCACACGGAGGCAGAGCGCGGCGGCCATTGCTGACAAGCGAGCCGGCCGGACAGAAGCTTAACCCCTTCACCTCCACAGCGTGGCTATTGCTGATAAAGCGCTGTAGGTTGAAAGCTCCCCGGATCGTTCTCCTCCCCTCCCGGCTAGAATACGTGTCCAGCTTGGTGAGTCGCTTCTAGCCCGCCGGGCAGAAGCTTAACCCCTTCACCTCCACAGCGCGGGCGCCGTCTGGGGCACTTCTGAGTGACAGATTGCGCTGTCCTGCGGCTGTTCTCGCATAAGGGGCTCGCACACTCTTTTAATATTAATAAAGAGGCTGTGGGGAGTCTGCGACATTAATGCTGCCACTATACGTTTCCGCTGACGATCCTGATGGCGTCGCATAATATTGCGATCGTTTGTGTGTCATTTTTAATGTCGCTATTAGCTGCCAATCTGGGCGATCTCATTAGCATCGCATAGGCGATTAGCGATCTCCTTGACAACTTTGGCGGTCATTGCGTTATAAAAAACAGCGCAATTTTTTAGCGATCTTGTGGAACGTTTTCTGTTTAGTGTGGCATGGCTGTCCTGCAGCTGCGACCTTATAAGAGGCGCCTGAGATTCGCACACCCTTTTTCACTATCAAGGTTGTGGGAGTCAGCTACTTTAACCCCTTCTTAGGAGGTTAACTCTTAATGGGAGACAGCTGGGGTAGCTCTTTCTTTTGAGCTTTAACCCTTCAGCGTTTGTTTTTTATTTAAGTACTGCTCTGGTTACTGACAGGTTTATCCTGCCATATACTATGCAAGGGTATGTCAGAGACCCTCTCCCAGATCCGTTACGGATCAGCCTCGCGTATCTGACACGCAGACCTCGACTCATACACGGTCAGAGGTTCCAATGGTGTCAAAATGAAGGCCTTCACTGGTTTCTATTGATGACCTTTTAGGTTATGGAGTGTCAACTAGATCCTCTCAAGGGAGAGACACAAATCGGTGTTTTTCCTTCTCGCTTAGCGAAGAAGTCCGATTCGGTTAAGGAGGATCGGCAGGGACATCCTGCCTCTCTCTCAGGGGCCGTACTAAAATTTCTGTGGAAGCCATGTGGACGTTACAGTTACCAGAGGAGGTAACTAGTCGTCCTGGTAAGTCGGCCCGGATGTTGCAAGGGTCGCATGGGTCGCGATGACCTTACAAACTGTATCCGTTTTTCTACGGAGTTATTTGTTAATTGGACCCCTTCTCCTGAAGTGAATGTTCCTTCATTCCAGCTTAGCAAATCTTCCTAGTAAAAGGGAAGACGAGTCTGCAGGACACGCTGGACAGAAAAACGGAGATGGCAACAATTTCCATCTGCGAGGCCGTGGATCATAGATTTGGTATTAAGGATCTAGGTGTACTTGTTAAGTTCCCCTGAGCCGGTTGGACCGTCTAAGGACGGCTTGGCAAGTTTCCCTCTATCAAGGTAGATGGGCTTTTCTAGTTGAAGGATAATGCGTCACTGCTATCCAGGGCGCAATCCTCGGCAGTTACAGTCAGAAGAGCACTGTGACTTGGATGGAACGCAGTTTTCCAACAGGGTTTGCTATCTTTAGCTTAGAAAGTGGTCAGCTATTTGACTGACCTCACGGAGCTGATGCCAAGGCAAAGGCAAAAGAAGCAGCTTTACCGCAGCGCAGAGCTGTGACTTCTGCGTCTGGCAGGACTTGTGCCGATAGTTATCGGCAGTCCTTTTCGGTTCAAGGGATGATCTGACCAACCCTCTGGGGGTTTGTGTCGTCTCTCTCTTTTAAAAAAAAAAAAAAAAAAAAAGGGGAATTCTCAGAAATTCCGCATACCCTGGAAACAGAACTTCTGTTAAGGCAGAAGCTGGCAAAAAAAAAAAAAATTCGCTAAGGCGGACTGACTTCTGACATTCCGTCAGAGCCGAGCATGAAGTCGCTTCGCTCAGTTATGGCAGCCCTGTCGCAGAACGATCAATCGACATTCGCGACGCTTTTTGGCATGTTCCCATCGGAAGACCTCACCCAGGTTGTGGCTCGACCATTCGGTTTGGCTTTAACGCCCAGAATTTTTACAACGATTCTGACGCCAGAATCTCATGGCAATCCTTCAAAGACGGGGATTTACGATTCGTCCCTATTTGGACGGCCTTTTCGGTTGTGGCTTCAAAGGAGAAGTCGTCTCTGGAATCGTCGCAGGCAATCCTGTTTTTGAGGATGCATTTCGACATGGTACGGGCGGTGTTGTCCCTACCTCCAGACAAGCAGGCATGTCTGCTCCAGCATGTACAGACTATGAAGTCTGCGACAGCAGTGTCCCTTCGGAAGGTATGCGCCTTCTGGGTCTGACGGTGGCGTCCATGAGGTTTTTTCCGTTTGTCCAATTTCATTCCAGAGCTCTCCATAGGCTCATTCTGAGTCGTTGGGATTAATCGCAAGGTTCGCTGGATTGCAGCGTCATCATCTCTCACAGGGTGCGAGAATCCCTAGGATGGTGTTTATGTCCAGGAGCGTTATCCCTGGGAAAGCTTTTCCTCCCTCCGAAGTGGTCGGTCATAACCACCGATGCCAGCCTGACGGGCTGGGGGGGGGGTGTTTGGAACAATCTCTGGATTCAGAGAGTATGGTCATCGGAAGAGTCTGTTCTTCCGATCAACATCCTGGAATTGAGGGCGATTTTCCTTTGCCTCCAACATTGGACGGTCCCTTTGAGCGGTCTGCCAGTCCGAGTGCAGACAGACAATGCGACGGCTGTCGCGTATATCAATCACCAAGGTGGGACAAGGAGTTCCAGACTCATGGTAGAGGTGTCCCGAATTCTGATTTGGGCAGAGGCCAGTGTGCCAGCCATTTCGGCGATTCACATTCCAGGGGTTCAGAATATTACAGCGGACTTTCTCAGTCACAGAAGGATGGATCCCGGGGAATGGAGCCTCCACCCGGAAGTTTTTGCACTACTGTGCTCTCGCTGGGGAACCCCCCAAGTGGATTTGATGGCATCCAGGTCCAATGCCAAGTTACCGACGTTCATGTCCAGGTACAAGGACCCGAAGGCTGTGGCGGTGGATGCTCTAGTGGCTCAGTGGGATCAGCTCGTGCTGATCTATGTATTCCCGCCGATATCCCTACTTCCTCTAGTACTGCGTCGGATCAGACTAGAGAGAATTCCAGCTATTTTGATAGCTCCAGACTGGCAAAGAAGGGTGTGGTTCTCGACAATAATGTCGCTGTTGGCGGCAACTCCTTTTCCACTCCCTCTTCAACCGGACTTGTTGACTCAGGGGCCCGTTTGTCATCCGGACTTGATGTCCCTGCGTTTGACGGCGTGGCTCTTGAGACCGAAATCTTGACCCGTAGAGGTTTCTCAGCCGAGGTCATTGCTACCCTTCGTGCTGCAAGAAGTCCGGCTACTACTAGGATTTACCACAAAATTTGGGAAACCTTCTTTTAGTGGTGTTTGGGGTCCTCTCGGAACCCGAGAAAATTTTCCATTCCCAACCTGTTGGTTTTTCTGCAGCATGGGCTAGACAAGGGTTTGGCAGTCAGCACCCTGAAAGGTCAGATTTCTGCTCTGTCCTTATTGTTCCGGAGAACCATTGCTTCAAATAGAGACGTGCTCTCCTTTTTCCGAGGTATATCTCGTAAGTTTCCGCCGCGGAAGGCGCCCGTGTCTCCTTGGCGGCTCAACCTTGTTTTGGAGGCTCTTCAGCATAAACCTTTTGAGCCTATGGTTTCTGCTAGCCTTTCTTTACTTTCTTGGAAGGTGGCTTTCCTTGTTGCAGTCACTTCCTTGAGGAGAGTTTCTGAGTTGGCAGCTCTTTCTTGTTCGCCTCCTTTTCTGGAGTTTTTTCCGGATCGTGTAGTGCTTCGCACTCGGGGTGATTTTTTGCCTAAAGTGGTATCACAATTTCACGTTAACTAGGATATTGTGTTGCCTTCACTCTGTCTGGATCCGAAGAATGCGAAAGAGCGAGATTTACACACATTGGATTTAGTGCGGGCCTTGAAGTTTTATCTATCTATTACTCAAGGTTTTCGTAAGACGGACTTCCTGTTTGTGGTTTCAGCAGGTCGTCGGCGTGGTCAACGAGCTTTCAAGGATTCTATAGCTCGTTGGATCCGGTCAGCTATTTTGGAAGCTTACCACCTTCGGGGTGAACCTTGCCCGATTAAGATTCGAGCCCATTCCACGTGAGCTGTGGCTTCATCGTGGGCTTTTCATCAAGGTGCCTCAGCAGTGCAGCTCTGCCGGGCGGCAACTTGGCGCTCTGTCCACACGTTTACAAAGTTTTATAAAGTGGACGTCAGTGCTTCCGCTGATGCAGCCCTCGGACGTAGGGTCCTGCAGGCAGCTGTAGTTTAAAGTTCTGGATGAACTTGTGTTTAGCGCTGGTTGCGCTTTGTTGTTAAGGTTGTTGGGTTTCTGCCTTTTGTTGGTTTTTCCCACCCTTATTTTTGAACTGCTTTGGGACGTCCCATCAGTAATGAATACTGTGGCTCTCTTCCTTCCATCTGCAGCTGAAACACGGATTTTGGTAAAGACTTACCTGTAAAATCCTTTTCAGCGAAGGAAGGAAGAGAGACACAGCACCCTCCCAAGGCAGAAGTGTGTTGATGTTTTCAGATGCAGCGCGACCCTTATCTGATAGCGATTATCTGGGCTGAGGTCAGCGCGCTAAGGCTCTGTTCCAGCATCGCCAGCTCATCGCAGTAGTCAGGTTCCGTGAGTAGTACCTGGAACTCTGTGGTTTTTGGCTTTCTTTGCATGCATAACCTGTATCCTTGTGTTTTTTCTCTGAAGTTCCTTCAGAAGGGGTTATGTTGCTCCGCTGGTGATCTTGGCTCTTTTCCTAAAAGCTTTGGTACGACTGGAGCTGAGTAGGAGGAGCCCGAGCTGGAGGGGCCAGCCAGTCATCACTCTTTTGATCTGAGGTAACATCCTGATCTGGGGCTCCGCCTACCCATCAGTAATGAATACTGTGTCTCTCTTCCTTCCTTCGCTGAAAAGGATTTTACAGGTAAGTCTTTACCAAAATCCGTGTTTTTTTTTTGTATGTATGCAGTTTAATAGGGGTGAGGGGGACCATGCATACCAGAAAATGGGGGTGAAAGGACCATGCATACCAGGAAAGGGGGGTGAGGGGACCATGCATATCAGGAATGGTGGGTGAGGGGACCATGCATTCCAGGATTGGGGGGTGAGAGGACCATGCATACCAGGATAAGGTGGTGAGGGGACCATGCATATCAGGATTGGGGGGTGAGGGGGTACCATACATCCTACGATGGGGATGAGGGGGGACCATGCATACCAGGATTGGGGGGTGTGAGCGGATCATGCTTACCAGGATTGGGGGGTGAGGGGACCATGCATTCCAAGATAGGGTGGTGAGGGGACCATGCATACCAGGATTGGGGGGTGAGGGGGTACCATACATCCTACGATGGGGATGAGGGGGGACCATGCATACTAGATTTGGGGTGGTGAGAGGATCATGCATACCAGGATTGGGGGGTGAGGGGACCATGCATTCCAGGATTGGCGGCTGAGGAGACCATGCATTCCAGGATTGAGGGGTGAGGGGACCATGCATTCCAGGATAGGGGGGTGAGGGAACCATGCATACCAGGATTGGGGGTGAGGGGACCATGCATTCCAGGATTGGGGGGTGAGAGGACCATGAATTCCAGGTTAGGGGGGTGAGGGACCCATGCATATCAGGATTGGGGGTGAGAGGACCATACATAACAGGATTGAGGGTGAGGGGACCATGCATACCAGGATTGGGGGGTGAGGGGACCATGCATACCAGGAAAGGGGGACGAGGGGGCCATGCATACCAGGATTGGGGAGTGAGGGGGTACCATACATCCTACGATAGGGATGAAGGGGACCATGCATGCCAGGATTGGGGGGTGAGGGGACCATGCATACCTAGATTGGGAGGTGAGGGGACCTTGCATACCAGGATTGGGGTGTGACGGGACCATGCATACCAGGATGAGGAATGGGGTGCCATGCATACCAGGATTGGGTGTGGGTGAGGGGACCATGCATACCAGGATGGGGGGGCAGCACATAACAGGATGGGAGACCTTATACCAATAAAAATGCATGCCACCCGGGCGTAGAACGGATTCATAGCTAGTTCCCTATATTAGTATGTTTTTGGGTTGGGGGAAACTCGTACAGACTCCTTCATGGGTTTTGAATATAGAACCCCAGTGTTGAAAAGCTACAGTGCTAACCACTGAGCCACTGTGCTATCCTGCGGCAAACCACTGAGCCACTGCACTTGGATCTGTACTGTTCTCCTAACAGTTAAGAGCTCCTTTTTTTTTTTTTTTTTTTTGTTTCTATCACCTCTCTACAACCATCAACATAACATGTAGCATCAGTTCCTTTACGGTTTCTCTGCCACTCTGCGTGTTTTTCATTTTACACATACATTTTAATGGAGTTCTTTACTTTGGAGTGTGCAGGGTGCTGGGTATACTTGCATCTGGGTTGGAAACATCTTCCAAGCCCCCCAGATATATCCATGTGCTGGTATCTCCCTGCAAGGTGACAAGAGATGGCCTGTTTTAAAGGAAAAAAAAAGCTCAGAAAGGGAACATGAAATGGAGCTTAAAAAATAAAATTATTTAAAATGTCCTAAAGTTTTAATGAATGGGCGTAAAGGTGTTCAGACCCTTATTGAAAACTAAAATATGTAGGGGCGAGACGCTACGCTGAGCATGGTGCTCCTTCATTTCTGCTAGTCTACCATGGAGAGTGAAGCACAGAATTATAGGAGGTCGGGAGAATAAAGGAGCAACGTTGCGGCTTCCATTAGAATAAAGGATGTATTAGTGCTGATTAGTGTGATCATGACCATGAGTGGTCTGAGACTAATGGAGTCAAGCTTTCTAAGGAAATTAAGGAAGTAACAGATGGCTTTAATTGGTGTGTGAGTTATAGATGGGATTTCTACTTCCATCTGTTACACTGCTGTATGTGCTCTCTGCGGCCGTCGCTCAAAGCAAGGCTGAGTGCTGGATCTATTTCTTCTACTTCTTTACCCATTTGATGAACCGTTCACCTAAAAAACATTACTGTGCGTTCCCGTCATTAGGTTGAGTGCCCCTTTTTTTGCTGCTGCTGTATGTATAGATCAAACCGCTTTAGGATGCCCATCTGAATAAAGCTTAAAGGGACCGTCAGGCCTTAGGCTACAAGTCTGCAGTCACACTATGTGACTGAAGACTTGTGAACCCTCACATCACATGTAGTACTCGCTGTGAGGATACTCCGGTGGCGGGCGCGTGACCTGAAGTGTGTGAAGTGCATGCATGCGGTCATGTGCCAACTAGATGGGCACGGCCTCTCTCAATGCAAGTGTATTCAGCGAGGTCAGATACTATCTAGCAGTCGGAATGTGGATGTCAGTCTGCAAATCATACTTGTGGTCACGCCCTCCGGCACCGAATCCTCACACTGCGCGATACGAGGATTCACAAGTCTATGGTCACATAAGCTACAAGTCTGCAGTCACTCTAAGGCTAGACAATCCAGACCATCAAAAGCAAATAGACATCTTGGGGAGTGCTACCCTCCTGAATAACTTGGACTTCTATTTGGGTCTGGTGTATTCTCTGACCGCCCCTGGCAATACGATGCACAGATTTACTTCTCCACTCTTAGATCTGATTTCAGCTGTCGTAATTTCAGCCCTACAAGCAGATTATTTTATTAGTTCTAGGCAACTACCGTATTTTTCGGACTATAAGACGCACCGGACCATAAGACGCACCCCAAATTTTCAGAAGGAAAATAGGGAAAAAAAAAATGTGTCAAATGGGGGTCCGTCTTACAGTCCGAATTCAGCTTACCAGAGAAGGGATCAGCACAGGTAGAGGAGTGGTCACAGGGGTCGTTCGGTGGTTCAGGCTGGTGCGATGGTGGTGCTCTGTGTTGCAGGGGTGCTCTGTGGGGTGGCTGTGCTCTGTGGGGTGGCTGTGTTCTGTGGGGTGGCTGTGCTGGGGTGGCTGTGCTCTGTGGGGTGGCTGTGCAATATATGGTACTCACAAATCCCATAGCGGTGGTCCCAATCCAGCCTCCTGTGCTCTGTGGTGTCGCAGCAGCAGCGGGGCTCTGTGCTGCGTGGGGGGCTCCGCCGGCATTTCCCTCTAAGCCGGAAAGCCCCCCCGCAGCTGTGACGCGGTGGCCTCAAGAAACATGGCCGCCAGGGGCCTCCGGTGGCGGTCCCGACGCAGCCTTCCGTGCGGTGGTGTCGGGGCAGCAGCGGGCTCTGTGCTGCGTGGGGGGCTCCGCCGGCATTTCGCTCTTAGCCGGAAAGCCCCCCGCAGCTCCGCTCCCTCCTGCAACGCGGTGGCGTCCTCAAACATGGCCGCCAGGGGCCTCCGGTAAGATGGCCGCCGAATCTCATTCAAGTCTCGGCAACGAGATCTCTTCCCGAGATCTCGTCTCCCGAGATCTCAGGACAAGATCTCGGGAGAAGAGATCTCGTTGCCGAGACTTGAATGAGATTCGGCGGCCATCTTACCGGAGGCCCCTGGCGGCCATGTTTGAGGACGCCACCGCGTTGCAGGAGGGAGCGGAGCTGCGGGGGCTTTCCGGCTAAAGGTACTGCCACACTAAACAATCCCGCTAGCGATCACGATAACGACGCATACTAATGCGATCGCTAGCGGGATTGTTTCTATATCGCTAAGTGCGGCCACATTTAGCGATATAGTTAACGACGCTATCGCCGTTAGCGATCTTCTTAACGACTTTAGCAGTACAAAAGTACCGCTAAATCGCTAAGAAAAGGTGCCACACTAGCGATATATACTTACCCAGCGGGAGCGCCGACGAGAAAATAGGGTCCGGAACGATTCCAGCGACGAGCGAGATCACAGCAGGAAGCTCGTCGCTGGCAGATGCCGCACTGAACAACATCGCTAACGGGATCGCTAAATAATGACGTTTTTTAGCGATCCCGTTAGCGATATTGTTCAGTGTGGCATACCCTTAAGAGTGAAGTGCCGGCGGAGCCCCCCCCCACGCAGCACAGAGCCCTGCTGCTGGCCAGACACCACCGCACCACAGGGAGGCTGCCACCACCACCGGATTTTTAGGTATGTTGGGACCATAAGACGCACCCCCATTTTCCCACAAATTTTGGGGGGAAAAAAGTGCGTCTTATGGTCCGAAAAATTTGGTAATCCAAACGAAAATACGGGCAGTGTGAAGGTTTGTAGTACACTGTATTGTACCAAAGTGTAATGTACTTTATAGAGCTGCAGGCGCATTGCAGAGTTACAGTTAGATGGTTTTCTTATCTTTTGCAGCTGACCTGGCAGCACTTATGGATAAGTGCCACGATAGAAAGATACCAGTGAGCTCCCTCCTCATTGCAAGGGTAAGGAAATTGTACTATTCTTTATAGATAAGTAACACTGGGATAGTAGCCATTTGTAAGGTGCTACACATTATATAGATGTTGGTTGTTGGCTTAAAGAGAGTCTCGCACAAAATGCCCTTTAAAAGCAAGCACAGGCGCTTGGTGCACCCTAGGTGTGACCGAGCAGTTCAATGCACCTTCACATCTCCATAGTTTCCATCTGCCTCTGCCCTTTTCTGGCTCCTATAATAGTAAATATTATATATTACCAATCAAGAAAGAAGAGGCAGAGATAGATGGATAACACGTCGATTGGATGGTGCGCTAAAATGCTAGGGAATAGCAAGGGTGCACCGAGCTCCTAAGCCGGTCTTGAACACTGATTTTGTGGTCGCAGACCTCCTTTAAAAACCATTGACTGTTATTCTAGCGATTGCTCATTCTGCTGCCACAGCCATGTACCTTTGAGTTGACATTGCACACCATAGTCGTTGAAAATGGTAATGTGTTCATTGGGAATGTGCAATGTTATCCTATTTTGACCTATTTGTTAGACCAATGGACAAATGATCGTTTTTCCTTCTAGATCTTCTGATCTTACATTGGCTTTTACTTATACTGATGTCATTAAAAGGTTGTCCAGCGTTATACTGGTTAAAAAGAAACACCACTTGAAATCATCTCGCTGACTGATGCACATACAACCTTTTTTCATCAGCCAGCGAGACGATGATTTAATACTACCGCACCATAGAATACTTTAACACAGGGGTCGACAAAGTTGTTCAGAATCTAGGAGCCAGCCAAAAAATTTAGGAGCCAGAATTTTTTTTTAACAAACCTGGTTTTTAATTTAACAAAAAAACGTTACAAACGTTATAGACATTTAACTTCTAAAGATAATAAATATTATATTTTGATATATTAGATTTTAGGCAACATTCTAGTGGTTTTCACTTTGCTTTTTGTGGCCATGAACATGCCTTGTGATTTTTAGAGCTGAAGCTGGGAATTGTAGTTTTTTTTAACCTAACAGATAGGAAAATGATGTGCAGAATAAACTACATTTCCCTAAGGTGCTTTGGGGAAGCCTCCCATAACAAACATGCCGCTAGTGGCTAGCGGCAGTAAACAGAATTATGGTGGCGGCCAATCAGCGCGGCGCAGTGGAAGCAATCCAGACGGCCAGGGCCGGCTCCAGGTTTTTATGGGCCCCGGGCGAAAGAGTCTCAGTGGGCCCCCTTAACACAGACCACGATTCATGATGCACAGATACTGCAGAGAAATATGGGTATAGCACAACGCCAAACACTTCTCTTCTTCCATTACATGACTGATACCTATTGTAAATTGTACAATAGCTCAAAAACCGCCAAATCCTCACAGCGCACAGTACAGACTGGACAGTACAGTCCTCCATACAATATTATGGGCCTCACATAGTCCCCCTC
>JARQOD010000001.1:912807000-912831752 GCA_033576555.1 Oophaga sylvatica | reverse complement strand
GGGCAGAGGGGCGCGAATATATCCAAGCTTTTATGTACTGCAGAATCTACCCATCCAAAAAAACACAAACAAACAATTTTGGGGGCCACCCCCCTTTTGCAAAAATGTTGGGGCCCTTTTTAAAGCTTTTGGATTTTGCCCTTAATCATTTTTAGGAGCTGTGTGCAATCCCGGGGGATTTGGCCCCCTACACATTATAAGAGCTGCGCTTTTAAAGTGTTCCCCATCCAGCGTCCCCCAAAACAATAAAAAAAAAAAAAAAAAAAAAAAAAAAAAAGGAGCACACTTTTGCGCAAAAGCTTGAAAAAACGAAATGGAAAAATAGAAAAAGAAGGGCTCTTTTTCCTTAAAATATAAAAATTAAAAATTTTTGCGCATAAAGGGGCCCAAAATTAAACGAGCCGGGATAGCCACGTAAAGGGCTCCTCCTTTTAAAAGCCTAATAATCCACCCCCTTTTTTTAAAAACTGTCCGCAGGGGAACAAAAATCCTCCTTCAGACTAAAATCTACATCTCTGGAGGGAAAAAAACCCTTTTTGTAATTAAAAACCTGTGCCACCGGGGGAGTCCGGGAGAAGGAAAATGAATACAACAAAAAACGCCCGGGCACACCCAAAAACTAGTTCATGTGAACAGTGCAAAAACCAGAGTCACCAACTCATATAAAAACAAAAAAAAAAAAAAAAAGGGGAAAACACGTACGCTATAGCTTCCAAACCAAAAAATTTTAAAAAATAAAAAAGAATTGCTCATTACCTTAAAAAAAATGAAAAATTGAAAAATCTTGGGGCAAAGAGGGCCCAAAAAAAGCGAGCCTGAAGCCACTAAAGGGGTCCCCCTTCGTAAAAGGTCCTAACTAAGGGCCTATCCTCGCTTTAAAAAGCTGTCTGCAGGGGGAAAATTGAGTCCCTTTTTAGCAAAAAAATAAAACCTGGAGGGTGATGAACCTTTTTAATTAAAAAGCCTGTGACCCCCAAAGGTGGATGCCCCAAAAAGGGGAAATGAATACATATCAAAAAACTGCCCGGGGACATCCAAAAAAGATTTTTTGTGAACGGGGGTAAACCCAAAGATTTCCCCAATCATATACATACAAAAAAAAAAGGTAGCACATTTTAGCGCTATAGCCAAACACAAAAAATGAAAAATAAAAAAATTTAATTTTGCATCTTTTTCCTTTTGAAAAAAAAAAATTTTAGAAGTCTTAGCGCAAAAGGGGGCCAAAATTTTATCAGCCGATGGGCCCCAAAAGGCTCCTCTCGAACACCCCCCCTAACTAATGCCTATCCCGCTTTATAAAACTGTCTCCCGGGGGAAAAAACAAAGTCCTCTCTTCAACAAAAATCTACATCCTGGGGGGGGGTGATAACCTTTTTTTGTAAAAAAAGCCGTGACCACCATGGATGCTCGGGTAAAGGAAAAAAAATACAAAAAAAAAACGGGACCCCCCACCCCAAACAAGTTTCAGTTGAACGGAAAAAAACCTAGAGTCACCAACTCATATACATACAAAAAAAAAAAAAACCCCCCTGTAGCGCTATTTTTTGCAAACACGAAAAAAAAAAAAAAATTTAAAAAAAAAAAAATTTTGGCATCCCCCCTAAAAAATTTTGAAAAATTAAAAAGCCCCTTAGCCAAAAGGGCCCAAAAATTTAGCACCCTGATAGCCCTCAAGCCCTCTCGTATATCAGGTCCTAACTAATGCTTACCTTTTTTTTAAAAAAAGTCTGTCTGCATGGGAACTTAGGGGTCCCTCTTCAGACAAAAATCTCACTCTTTTGGAGGGTGAGAACCTTTTAAAAATTTAAAACCCCCTGGACCACCAGGGGGGGGTCGGGGGTAAAGAAATGAATCCCTATCAAAAAACTGCCCGGGCCCAAAACCCAAACTAATTATGTGAACGGGTGCAAAACCAGAGTCCACCAACCATAACAACAAAAAAAAAAGAAAAAAGGTAGCCACTGTACCCCCCCGTTTATAGCTTAAAACCCACGAAAAAAAAAAAAATATGAAAAATAATTCATAAATTCCTTAGAAATATGAAAAATTGAAAAGTCTTAGCGCAAAAGGGGGGGCCCCAAAATTTTATGCAGCCTGATAGCCACCAAGGCTCCTCTCGTATTCACCCCCCTAAAAATGCCTACCCCTTTTTATAAAAGTCGTCGGGGGGAACATAAAAGTCCTCTCTTCGACAAAAAATCTAATCTCGGGGGAGGGGGATGAACCTTTTAAAAATTTTAAACCCCTTTTTCCCCCCCAAAGGGGGTTTTGCACTTTTTCCCCGGGCCAATTTTTACAATTCTGACCACTGTCCTTTTTGGGGGTTTAAAAAATCGGGGAAAGCTTCAACGGATCTCGCGTTTTTTGAGATTTTTTTCTCGTGAAAAAAATTTTACTTTAAATTTTTGTGTAAAATTTCTTCCCATATAACTTTCTTTTTTTTTTTAAAAAAAAACCCAAAAATTTGGGGAAAATTTTTAAAAAATTTTTAAAATTTTTTAACTTTTAATTTTATTCCCCCTTAAAAAAAGAGAAAATATCACACAAAATATTAAAAAAAAAATTTTTTCCCCCATGTTACTTTACATCACAAATTTTTTTGGAAACCCCAAAAAATTTTTTTTTTTTAGAAATTTTAAAAAGGGGGTTTAAAAATTACCACGATTTCTCTTTTTTTCAGCAAAATTTTAAAAAACCATTTTTTTTGGGGGCCCCCCCCACTTTTTAAGTCCTTTGGGGGGCTTTTTTGGCAAAAAAAACCCAAAAGTGACCCCCTTCAAAAACGCCCCCCCCAAGGGGAAAATTTAAAACCAAATTTTTAAGAAGTTTTTTAAACCCTTTGGGGGCTTCACAAAAAATAAAGCAACGGGAAAGGGAAAAAATTTAAAATTTTTTTTTTTAGCCACAAAAATTATTTTTTACAAACTTTTTTTTATTTTCAAAAAGGGGAAAAGGAAAATTGCCGATAAGTTGTTATAAATTTCCCAGTACGCCAATACCCCATATGTGGGGAAAACCCGGTTTGGTACAACGGCAGAGCTCGTAAGGGAAAGCGACGTTTGACTTTTCAAACAAAATGGCGGGAATTTAAATTGGATGCCATTCGCGTTTGGAGACCCCTGATCGCCTAAACATGGAAACCCCCCACAAGTGACACCTTTTGGAAACTAACCCCCTAAGGTACTTACCCGATCTGTTGTGACATTTTGACCCCAAAGTTTCACAAAAGTTTATAAAGCCGGGTGTGAAAAAAAAAAAATAAATTTTCCAAAAAAAAGATTTTTTAGCCCCAAAATTTTTTGAATTTTCCCAAAAAATTGGACCCCAAAAGTTTTGTCCAATTTGTCCTGAGTACGCTGATACCCCATAGGTGGGGGGGGGGACTGTTTGGGCGCAGGCAGGGCTTGGAAAGGAAGTAGTAAAGTTTTGGAAGCAGACTTTAAAAGGGGTCATTTTCCGTTTGCATGCCCCAAGAGCCTAAACAGTGGAAACCCCCACAAGGACCCCATTTTGGAAACAGACCCCCTAAGGAACTTATCTAATCTTTGGTGAGCACTTTGAACCCCCAAGTGCTTCACACAAGTTTATAATGCCCGGGCATGAAAATAAAAAATCCTTTTTTTTTTCCCACAAAAATTATCTTTTAGTCACTAATTTTTTATTTTCCCAAGGAAACAGGAAAAATTGACCACATAAGTTGTTGAAACAATTTGTCCTGATACGCTGAACCCCATATTGGGGGGGAACCACTGTTTGGGCCACGGCAGAGCTGGGGAATGGAAGGAGCACCATTTATTTTTTTCCCCAACCAAAATTGGCTGGAATTGAGTTTGGATGCCATGTGCATTGGAGAGCCCCTGATGTGCCTAAACAGTGAAACCCCCCACAATGACCCCATTTGGGAAAAAGACCCCCAAGGAACTTATCTAGATTTTTGATGAGCATTTGAACCCCCAAGTGCTTCACACAAGTTTATAACGTAGAGCCGTAAAATTAAAAATCAATATTTTTTCCACAAAAATGATCTTTTCAACCCCAATTTTATTTTTCCAAGGGTAACAAGACCCCAAAAGTTTTGTGCAATTTGTCCTGAGTGCGCTAATACCCCATATGTGGGGGTAAAACCACTGTTTGGGTGAGCAATTTGAAGGGAAGGAGCGCATCTGACTTTTTTAAGCAGAAAAGGCGGACGCCATGTCGTTTTGGAGACTCCTGACTGCTAAACAGGGGAAACCCCCATAAATGCACCATTTTAGAAACTAGACCCCTCAAGGGAATTATCAGTGTGTGGTGAGAACTTTGAACCCCCCGTGTTTCACAAAGTTTATAACGACAGCCGTAAATAAAAAATCTTTTTTTTTTTTTTTACAAAAATGATTTTTTCGCCCCCAATAATTTATTTTTACAAGGGTAAAGGGGACATTGGACCCCAAAAGTTGTTGCCCATTTGTCCTGAGTACGCTGAACCCAATAAGGGGGGAGAAAACACGTATAGGTACACGTTGGGGCTCGGAAGGGAAGTATGACGTTTTGGATTGCAGACTTTGATGGAATGGCTGGGGCGTCAAGTCGCATTTGGAGAGCCCCCGATACGCCTAAACAGTGGAAACCCCCCACAATACCCCATTTTGAAAATAGACCCCACAAGGGAAATTATCTAGATGTGTGGTGAGTAAATTTTAACCCGAAGTGCTTCACAGAATTTAAAACGCACAGCCGAAAAAAAAAAATCCTTTTTTTTTTGCAAACTTATTTTTTCGCCCCAATATTTTATTTTTTTCAAGGGTAACAGAGAAATTGGACCCCAAAAGTTGTTGCCCAATTTGTCCTGAGTACCTGATACCCAATATGTGGGAGAAAACACTGTATGGGTACACGTTGGGCTCGGAAGGGAAGTAGTGACGTTTTGGATTGCAGACTTTGATGGAATGGTCTGGGGCGTCATGTCGCATTTTGAGAGCCCCTGATGCGCTAAACAGGGAAATCCCCAACAAGTGACCCCATTTTGGAAAATAGACCCCACAAGGAACTTATCTAGGTGTTGGTGAGCGCTATGAAGCCCCAAGTGCTTCACAGAAGTTTATAATGTACAGCCGTAAAAACAAAAAAATAATTTTTTTTGTACAAAAATGATATTTCCGCCCCCGATTTTTTTATTTCCCCAAGGTAACAGAAGAAATAGGACAAATTGCACAATAACTCTTGGGTCCAAGATACGTGAGACCCCATATTGGGGATAAACTACGTTTGGACGCATGGCAGAGCTCAGAAGTGAAGGAGCACCGTTTGACTTTTTCAACGCAGAATTGGCTGGAATTGAGATCAACGCCATGTCACATTTGGAGAGCCCCTGATGTGCCTAAACAGGAAACCCCCCAATTCTAACTCCAACCCTAACCCCAACACACCCTAACCCTAGTCCCAACCCTAACCACAAACCTAACTCTAACACACCCCTAATCCCAACCCTAACCCTAACTTTAGCGCCAACCCTAACCCTAACTTTAGCCGCAACCCTAACCCTAATGGAAAAATGGAAATAAATACATTTTTTTAATTTTATTATTTTTCCCTAACTAAGGGGTGATAAAGGGGGGGTTTTTGATTTACTATTTATAGCGGGTTTTTATGATTGGCAGCTGTCACGCTAAGGGTGAGTTTCCACGGTCAGGAAACGCGCGTGTTTGGCGCTGTGCGCTGGCGCAGCGCCAAACCCAGCGTCCAATGTTACAGCATAGTGGAGGGATTTTCAAGAATCCCGTCTCCACCATGCGTAAACAATACGCAGGTGGCAAACCTGCGTAAACGGACATGCGGCGCGTCTTTTTAGACCGCAGCATGTCCTCGCGTATTGCGGCGACGGTGCGTCGCCGCAACAGAATTAACACAGGGCTATGTAGCCCTGCGCTCTTTCCGGAGGTGTTCCGGAGGTGTCCTGAACACCTCCGGAAAGATCGCGCGTCAGAAAGGGGGCGGGGCTTAGACGGAGCGGAATTTCCGCTCCGTCCAAAGCGCTATGGTTCCGGACCGTGGAACCATAGCCTAAAAGACGCTTTTTATTGCAAAAATAGTTTTTTGCATCGCCACATTTTGAGAGCTATAATTTTTGCATATTTTGGCCCACAGAGTCATGTGAGGTCTTATTTTTTGCGGTACGAGTTGACGTTTTATTTGTACCATTTTTGAGCAGGTGACATTTTTTGATCGCTTTTTATTTCGATTTTTGGGAGGTTAGAATGAACAAAAATTAGCAATTCATGAATTTCTTTTGGGGAGGCGTTTTTATTGTTCCGCGTGTGGTAAAATTGATAAAGCAGTTTTATTCTTCGGGTCAGTACGATTATGGCGATACCTCATTTATATAATTTTTTTTATGTTTTGGCGCTTTTATAGAATAAAAACAATTTATATAAAAAATAATTATTTTTGCATCGCTTTATTCTGCGAGCTATAACTTTTTTTATTTTTCCGCTGATGATGCTGAATGGCGGCTCGTTTTTTGCGGGACAAGATGACGTTTTCAGTGGTACCATGTTTATTTATATCGGTCTTTTTGATCGCGCGTTATTCCACTTTTTGTTCGGCGGTATGATGATAAAGCATTGATTTTTGCTTCGTTTTTCTTTTTTTTTTTTAAGGGGTTCACTAAAGGGGTTAACTAGTGGGACAGTTTTATAGGGGGGTCGTTACGGACGCGGCGATACCAAATATGTGTACTTTTATTGTTTTGTTTTTTTATTTACAGGAAGAAATGAATTTATTGGGAATATTTTTTTTTTTTTTTTTTATTTATTTTGGATTTTTTTTTATAACATGTTTATTTTTATTTTTTTAACTTTTTTACTTTGTCCCAGGGTGGGACATCACTATATTTTATCAGATCGCTGGTGTGACAGTGTGCACAGCACTCTGTCACACCAGCGATCGCTCAGGCAGTGCAGCAGGCTTCTCAGTGCCTGCTCTCAGCAGGCACTGAGGAAGCCGCCTCACTCCAGGACCTCGGCGCCATCTTGGATCCGGGTCCTGGGAGGGAGGAAGCCCTCAGAACAGCGCGATCACATCGCGCTGGTCTGAGGGTCTCAGGGGGGCGCGCAGGGAGCCCCCACCCTGCGCGATCCTCCCCTGTGCCCCCAGTACACCGCGATCATGTTTGATCGCGGTGTGCTAGGGGTTAATGTGCCGGGAGCGGTCCGTGACCGCTCCTGACACACAGTCGCGGGTGTCAGCTGTGATAATCAGCTGACACCCGGCGGCGATTAGCTGCGCTCCCCTCAGGAGCGCAGCTGATCGCCTATGACGTACTATTCCGTCCATGGGCAGAATGGCACGGGTTTTATGGACGGGATAGTACGTCTAATGTCAGAGAGGGGTTAAAAAGCCTGTGACCATCAGGTGGAGTGCTCAGGTAGAAGGTAAATGAATACATATCAAAAAACTGACCGGCACATCCAAACAGATTCAGTGTGAACAGGTGCTAAACCTAGAGTCACCAACTCATATACATACAAGAAAAAAAGAAAAAAGGTAGCACACTGTAGCGCTATAGCTTGCAAACACGAAATATGAAAAATATGAAAAATGAATTGCATCATTACCTTAGAAATATGAAAAATTGAGAAGTCTTAGCGCATAAGATGGCCAAATTATGCGAGCCTGATAGCCACGTCAAGGCTCCTCTCGTATATCAGGTCCTAACTAATGCCTATCCTCGCTTTATAAAAGTCTGTCTGCATGGAACATATGAGTCCTCTCTTCAGACTAAAATCTACATCTCTTGGAGGGTGATGAACCTGTTGTAATTAAAAAGCCTGTGACCACCAGGTGGAGTGCTCAGGTAGAAGGTAAATGAATACATATCAAAAAACTGACCGGCACATCCAAACATAGATTCAGTGTGAACAGGTGCTAAACCTAGAGTCACCAACTCACAGACTTTTATAAAGCGAGGATAGGCATTAGTTAGGACCTGATATACGAGAGGAGCCTTGACGTGGCTATCAGGCTCGCATAATTTGGCCATCTTATGCGCTAAGACTTCTCAATTTTTCATATTTCTAAGGTAATGATGCAATTCATTTTTCATATTTTCATATTTCGTGTTTGCAAGCTATAGCGCTACAGTGTGCTACCTTTTTTTCTTGTATGTATATGAGTTGGTGACTCTAGGTTTAGCACCTGTTCACACTGAATCTATGTTTGGATGTGCCGGTCAGTTTTTTGATATGTATTCATTTACCTTCTACCTGAGCACTCCACCTGGTGGTCACAGGCTTTTTAATTACAACAGGTTCATCACCCCTCCACAGAGATGTAGATTTTAGTCTGAAGAGAGGACTCATATGTTCCCATGCAGACAGACTTTTATAAAGCGAGGATAGGCATTAGTTAGGACCTGATATACGAGAGGAGCCTTGACGTGGCTATCAGGCTCGCATAATTTGGCCATCTTATGCGCTAAGACTTCTCAATTTTTCATATTTCTAAGGTAATGATGCAATTCTTTTTTTCATATTTCGTGTTTGCAAGCTATAGCGCTACAGTGTGCTACCTTTTTTTCTTGTATGTATATGAGTTGGTGACTCTAGGTTTAGCACCTGTTCACACTGAATCTATGTTTGGATGTGCCGGTCAGTTTTTTGATATGTATTCATTTACCTTCTACCTGAGCACTCCACCTGGTGGTCACAGGCTTTTTAATTACAACAGGTTCATCACCCCTCCACAGAGATGTAGATTTTAGTCTGAAGAGAGGACTCATATGTTCCCATGCAGACAGACTTTTATAAAGCGAGGATAGGCATTAGTTAGGACCTGATATACGAGAGGAGCCTTGACGTGGCTATCAGGCTCGCATAATTTGGCCATCTTATGCGCTAAGACTTCTCAATTTTTCATATTTCTAAGATAATGATGCAATTCATTTTTCATATTTTTCATATTTCGTGTTTGCAAGCTATAGCGCTACAGTGTGCTACCTTTTTTTCTTTTTTTCTTGTATGTATATGAGTTGGTGACTCTAGGTTTAGCACCTGTTCACACTGAATCTATGTTTGGATGTGCCGGTCAGTTTTTTGATATACCAAAGCAAGTAACAGCTGACTGGACAGGATGCTGCGTTTCAGGACCCCAAAAAGAGGCAATGTAAGAACAATCCATCCCCACCAAGCCGTTTATGTGGCATGTTGCTCTGGGAAAGATGTCATTCATCCACACCTGTTTATGTAATCTTCTGCTCCCTGACTAAAACAATTACAGTTTTATGTTATATTTAAATGATGCATAAGTGCTCTGGGTGTGTCAAAGCACTTCCCCAGCCTCTGTCGACTCACAAAATTCCCCACCCCATCCCAACTTTTACTGCTTGACTGACTGCTCACTAACTGTGTGGCCGAGACAGAGAGGTGTGTCACTCAGGCTAAAAAAGGTGGGATGGGCGAGGGATAGAGTCAGAGGCCTGGAAAGTGCTCTGATGACACGCAGAAGAGCCCAGGGTAATGCTCTGATGACACCCAGAAGAGCCCTGTGAAGTGCTCTGATGACACCCAGAAGAGCCCTGGGAAGTGCTCTGATGACACCCAGAAGAGCTCTGGGAAGTGCCCTGATCACACTCAGAAGAGCTCTGGGAAGTGCTCTGATGACACCCAGAAGAGGCCTGGGAAGTGCTCTGATGACACCCAGAAGAGCCCTGGGAAGTGCTCTGATGACACCCAGAAGAGGCCTGGGAAGTGCTCTGATGACACCCAGAAGAGCCCTGGGAAGTGCTCTGATGACACCCAGAAGAGCCCTGGGAAGTGCTCTGATGACACCCAGAAGAGGCCTGGGAAGTGCTCAAGTGACACCCAGAAGAGGCCTGGGAAGTGCTCTGATGACACCCAGAGGAGGCCTGGGAAGTGCTCTGATGACACCCAGAGGAGGCCTGGGAAGTGCTCTGATGACACCCAGAAGAGGCCTGGGAAGCAGGGCTGTGGAGTCTGAGTCGTAGAGTTGGAGCCCATTTTGGTGGAGTTGGTGTCATGGAAATTGAGAAGTTGGAGTCGGAAGTTTGACTTACCGACTCCACAGCCCTGCTGGGAAGTGCTCTGATCACACCCAGAAGAGGCCTTGGAAGTGCTCTGATCACACCCAGAAGAGGCCTGAGAAGTGCTCTGATGACACCGAGAGGAGGCCTGGGAAGTGCTCAGATGACACCCAGAAAAGGCCTGGGAAGTACTCAGATGACACCCAGAAGAGGCCTGGGAAGTGCTCTGATGACACCCAGAAGAGGCCTGGGAAGCAGGGCTGTGGAGTCGGAGTCGTAGAGTCGGAGCCCATTTTGGTGGCGTCGGAGTTGGTGTCATGGAAATTGAGGAGTTGGAGTCGGAAGTTTGGCTTACCGACTCCACAGCCCTGGTATGAGGCAGTCGGAGTCATGGAAATTGAGGAGTCGGAGTTGGAGTCAGAGGTTTGGCTTACCGACTCCACAGCCCTGCTGGGAAGTGCTCTGATCAAACCCAGAAGAGGCCTGGGAAGTGCTCTGATCATACCCAGAAGAGGCCTGTGAAGTGCTCTGATCACACCTAGAAGAGGCCTGGGAAATGCTCTGATCACACCCAGAGGCCTGGGAAGTGCTCTGATCACACCCAGAAGAGGCCTGGGAAGTGCTCTGATCACACCTAGAAGAGGCCTGTGAAGTGCTCTGATCACACCTAGAAGAGGCCTGGGAAATGCTCTGATCACACCCAGAGCATATAACCTAATTTGCATTTGAATTAGAACAGCAATTTTTCAGTCAGGGAGCAGCAGATTACATAAATAGACATGTGGATGACAAATTTTCACAAAGCAACATGACCATATAAACTGCTGAAGGGTGGGGGGGTCATTCTGACATTACATTTAATGCTTTCAGAAAGGTATAATGCCGGATTATTTGCACCTTTATTACAGATATTGGGACCTTTTGTCATTTCACAGAATTAGAATTAGAAAAAGACAGAAATCTATGGTTCTCTAACTCTGGTTGTGATGCAAAATGGAAAGTGCAGGTGTTGTGTCCCTAACTAGGGAGGAAAATAACATCAGTACCGAGTCCTAGCCCTGTAAGTTTAGATTTTGTAGCCCCGTAAGAAACTGCAACAAATCTCAATTGGAAAAATTAAAATTGCAGCTAAATAACTAAGCTAAAAAGAGGCCACACATTGATAATATATATGTATAGCTACTGCTATAAGGTCTTGTATCCATCGCATGGGAACATGAAAGGCTAATACCTAATGGAGGGCAAATACTGCTAAAGCTTTGTTCACACTAACATTACAGCTTTCTTTTTATATACCAGTGCTCTGGAAGTTATGATGGATTAGTAGTGCAATGTGTCAAAATGAAGAACAGAAGAAGCCCAAATAGTAATACAAAACTTGCCTATGTTTTTCTTTTTAATTGTAACGATAATTCTAAGACAAACACAGAATCCAACAAATCAACCGGTAATTAGGATGTTGGATCATGGATGCTATCCAGTCATGGGTAACTTTTCTAGCTCGCCAGATTTGATCCCATAGAAAATTTATTGTAGTCAAAATTAAAAAATGAGTTATTACCGTCTATGATAGAAAGAGGTCACACATTGCCCAATATGAGGCTGTGTAGCCCCCGGCACCCATACTGCCCATAATGGCTCCTGTGCATTGCTGAAAATGCCACACGAAAACTCAACCATGAAGCAATGGAAGAAGATGACCGCATCAGTCATGTTTCTTGCACCTCATGTCGACAGCTGGGGCCACCGACCTCTGTAAAGGACGGACATGGATGCACTATGTGACAAAAACAAGTCAGTGGAGCAGGCAGTGTAATGCTCTAGACAATGTTTTGCTTGGAAACCTAGAATCCTGGTGTTCCCATGAATGTTACTGTGACATGCACCACCAATATTTTTCCAGACCAAGTACTGTCGCCCCAGCAGTAATGGTATTCCCTAATAACAGCGGCTGTTTTTTTATGGATAATGCACCCCGCCATAATGCAAGAATTTTTCAGAATGGTTTGAGGGATTCGACACAGTTCACAGTGTTGTGAACTAGGCTCCAAATTCCTAATATCTAAGGGATATGCTGCAAAGCAGCTGCTAACTATGGAGACTAAAGGCTTTAAACAATCTGGTGCTACCATCATGGTACTGGATACCTTAAAGAGTTTGAGGAGTGGAGGTAAAGCGGCATTCACAGCTGACACATATTCTGGGGAAGGGATAAAGGAGATTGTCCGTCTGCAGCAGGAGTACACGAAACACCACAGACAATTTTATAAGCTCCTGCACCTATGCCGTTCCTGTCACACGGAGTCACTGAGTATGCAGGGGTCTGTCCTCATGAATGATCATACAATGCACAGCTAGTACAAGAAGCACAGCCGGCGCCATTTCCACTCTATATACATCAATTGCCGAATAGGTGTTGACAAAAAAAAGAGAAAAGTGGGAAGAAAGGAGATATTGGACCTATAGGGGAGGGCCAGTGGCAGGAAATTCTTACAGATAGTACTGCAC
Organism: Oophaga sylvatica; assembly: GCA_033576555.1. Lineage (NCBI taxonomy): Eukaryota > Metazoa > Chordata > Amphibia > Anura > Dendrobatidae > Oophaga > Oophaga sylvatica. The sequence goes on along the minus strand of JARQOD010000001.1, from coordinate 912,819,226 downwards.
TTGTACTTGGATGAGGCTCAGAATTTATCACATTGGGTGTACAAACGCCACCATTCAGATCAGATGCAGGATAGCGTCCGCTGCGTCCCGACTGTAAGGTTCACCAGGCGGACCACCTACATTATGTTGTGCTCGTGTCTGAACTCAGAGATCTCTTGGAATGGGAAGCTGGACATAGTAAGGAAAGCGGTAACCTCTTCTCCCTCCATGTTTCCTCCTGGATATGTGGAGGATTTGGGGACAGGCAAACATGTTAAAACTGCTGTGGCGCACATGTTGTATATGGCAAGGTCACTAACTGTAAAGCACTGGCTATCACACCGTGTGTCTGTGAACAGACAATTTCAGATCTTGTAAACAAAATAAAATGGCTATTGATCTAGGAGGGCGGAACATACCGAAAAAGAAAAGTGGAGGCCAAGTGTGACGAATTATGGGCTCCCAGGATTGATGGTTGGACGTTGCGTGGAGTGATCTGATGAGGATTCGCCAGGGCTTATTGTGAATCTTTTGGCCGTGTCTGTACCTGCTCTGGAGCATTTACCACAGAACTGTACGGATGTTTGCTGTGAAGTAGCGGCAAATTAAAATAAATCACCGATGTGAGTGGAGGGTGGGCAACTGTCATATACATCTATGACTATTGTCTGTGACCTCAATGACCCTGCGGGTGCTTGTTTACTACCATGTTTGTTATTCTCCATGTATCTTATAGAGGACTTTGGTAATAAGGATGGGTTATTTTTTTACATTTTGTTAAGTTTTCTTAAACAAAAATCAATAAACACACAATGATTTAAAAAAAAAAAAGTTATTGCTGATCGCTGCAAGTCTCCAATCGTCACAATACGAAAACCAAAGAGAAAATGTCTCTGATCACTTCTTGGTTCAACAAATGGTAGTTTTTGTTGTGAGATCGAAATATCCATTGCCCGTCATTGAGGAACACAGGATAAGATCTATAGGCAGCAGAAGAAATGCTGTGTAGACAGAATGGCTTTATCTTGGCTTGCTGGCTGTAATAGTTAATAAGCTCAGGATATGACTGCAGTCTGAATGTCCAGAGGGACTTATTAAGAGAGCAAGGCCGGAAATCAGATTTAAGGCTTTAGAGAGACGGAAAGCAGCTGATCGTTCAGGGCCCTGTGCATATGGAGGACTCGGACCCTTAGGAATTAGTCCTAATATAATGGGAATAGAATTTCTTTGCCCGTTCTGAGTGATGTGATGAGTGACATTAGTAATGCTGTTCTTATGGCCGGCACACAAGACCCCCTGCCCTGTGTCTGCCAATTAGCCGAGGTTAAATAACCGATAACCTTGGACACGGTGTACTGCTTTCCACCTCCCCTGATAAAATTCAGCTGATCTGGATATTACACAACATGAATGGATTATTATATTATATATCTATATATGCCTCAGGCTTCCCACTTAAATATTAGAGATTAGATTGTAGTGAGCTGCTCTGTTCCCTTAGCAGACATACTCCATTTAAATGATACGCATGCAACCAATTTCTCTATTGTTTTAAAGCAATGGGGGAATGAATTAATCTTGACTATATATGTCCAGTCTCTGTGTCTCCACTGTAAAAGACAACAAACAGGTCAATCCTCCTAATCCAAATCCTAAAAGCTATTTATTTACAACTTTACCTTTATGTTGTTGCTTTTTTGTTTCGATTGATTCATAAGCAAACAATAACAAACTGTATAAATAATCTAAAATTATCCTACCATTTTACCGTTGAAGAATTCTTCACCTACAGTAACTAGCTGGCCTGCAAAATCTGACCAAAATCTATCAGTGCTCTGCTCCTGGCAGGAAAGGGGAGGGTGTCCATAGTAGATCATAGAAGATTCGAGGGCAGCTCACTTAGCCTTTACATATGTAGGAAAACACAACATTTAAGAAGCTGTAGAAAGGGAAATTTATCCAGGAATGAAGCAGTCTATACAGGAGATCTAGTGAGGACCAGGGCTGTGGAGCAAGAGTCTGTGTCCATTTTGGTGAAGTCAGTATAAAATGGCCCAACTCAGACTCCTAAAATATATAATAAATGCAGGATGTGCTGTAGGAATTTGGGAAAGTTATGAAATGTCCTATAAATGTCTGTTCTGTTCCTGATCTGAGGAACTTGGCTTTTAGTTGAGCTGAATCTGTGCTGTACTTTATGCACATGCTCAGTAGTGACCAGTGCTGTGGGGTCGTAGGTGAGATGAATCTGTGCTGTACTTTATGCACATGCTCAGTAGTGACCAGTGCTGTGGGGTCGTAGTGGAGATGAATCTGTGCTGTACTTTATGCACATGCTCAGTAGTGACCAGTGCTGTGGGGTCGTAGGCGAGATGAATCTGTGCTGCACTTTGTGTACATGCTCAGTAGTGACCAATGATGTGGGGTCGTAGATGAGATGAATCTGTGCTGCACTTTATGTACATGCTCAGCAGTGACCAGTGCTGTGGGGTCAGGTGAGATGAATCTGTGCTGCACTTTGTGTACATGCTCAGTAGTGACCAGTGCTGTGGGGTCGTAGGTGAGATGAATCTGTGCTGCACTTTCTGTACATGCTCAGTAGTGACCAGTGCTGTGGAGTCGTAGGTGAGATGAATCTGTGCTGCACTTTATGTACATGCTCAGTAGTGATCGGTGCTGTGGGGTCGTAGGTGAGATGAATCTGTGCTGCACTTTCTGTACATGCTCAATAGTGACCAGTGCTGTGGGGTCGTAGATGAGATGAATCTGTGCTGCACTTTGTGTACATGCTCAGTAGTGCCCAGTGCTGTGGGGTCGTAGGTGAGATGAATCTGTGCTGCACTTTATGTACATGCTCAGTAGTGACCAGTGCTGTGGGGTCGTAGATGAGATGAATCTGTGCTGCACTTTATGTACATGCTCAGTAGTGACCAGTGCTGTGGGGTCGTAGGCGAGATGAATCTGTGCTGCACTTTGTGTACATGCTCAGTAGTGACCAGTGCTGTGGGGTCGTAGATGAGATGAATCTGTGCTGCACTTTATGTACATGCTCAGCAGTGACCAGTGCTGTGGGGTCGTAGGTGAGATGAATCTGTGCTGCACTTTGTGTACATGCTCAGTAGTGACCAATGCTGTGGGGTCGTAGATGAGATGAATCTGTGCTGCACTTTATGTACATGCTCAGCAGTGACCAGTGCTGTGGGGTCAGGTGAGATGAATCTGTGCTGCACTTTGTGTACATGCTCAGTAGTGACCAGTGCTGTGGGGTCGTAGGTGAGATGAATCTGTGCTGCACTTTCTGTACATGCTCAGTAGTGACCAGTGCTGTGGAGTCGTAGGTGAGATGAATCTGTGCTGCACTTTATGTACATGCTCAGTAGTGCCCAGTGCTGTGGGGTCGTAGGTGAGATGAATCTGTGCTGCACTTTATGTACATGCTCAGTAGTGACCAGTGCTGTGGGGTCGTAGGTGAGATGAATCTGTGCTGCACTTTCTGTACATGCTCAATAGTGACCAGTGCTGTGGGGTCGTAGATGAGATGAATCTGTGCTGCACTTTGTGTACATGCTCAGTAGTGCCCAGTGCTGTGGGGTCATAGGTGAGATGAATCTGTGCTGCACTTTATGTACATGCTCAGTAGTGACCAGTGCTGTGGGGTCGTAGATGAGATAAATCTGTGCTGCACTTTATGTACATGCTCAGTAGTGACCAGTGCTGTGGGGTCGTAGGCGAGATGAATCTGTGCTGCACTTTGTGTACATGCTCAGTAGTGACCAGTGCTGTGGGGTCGTAGATGAGATGAATCTGTGCTGCACTTTATGTACATGCTCAGCAGTGACCGGTGCTGTGGGGTCGTAGGTGAGATGAATCTGTGCTGCACTTTGTGTACATGCTCAGTAGTGACCAATGCTGTGGGGTCGTAGATGAGATGAATCTGTGCTGCACTTTATGTACATGCTCAGCAGTGACCAGTGCTGTGGGGTCAGGTGAGATGAATCTGTGCTGCACTTTGTGTACATGCTCAGTAGTGACCAGTGCTGTGGGGTCGTAGGTGAGATGAATCTGTGCTGCACTTTCTGTACATGCTCAGTAGTGACCAGTGCTGTGGAGTCGTAGGTGAGATGAATCTGTGCTGCACTTTATGTACATGCTCAGTAGTGCCCAGTGCTGTGGGGTCGTAGGTGAGATGAATCTGTGCTGCACTTTATGTACATGCTCAGTAGTGACCAGTGCTGTGGGGTCGTAGGCGAGATGAATCTGTGCTGCACTTTGTGTACATGCTCAGTAGTGACCAGTGCTGTGGGGTCGTAGATGAGATGAATCTGTGCTGCACTTTATGTACATGCTCAGCAGTGACCGGTGCTGTGGGGTCGTAGGTGAGATGAATCTGTGCTGCACTTTGTGTACATGCTCAGTAGTGACCAATGCTGTGGGGTCGTAGATGAGATGAATCTGTGCTGCACTTTATGTACATGCTCAGCAGTGACCAGTGCTGTGGGGTCAGGTGAGATGAATCTGTGCTGCACTTTCTGTACATGCTCAGTAGTGACCAGTGCTGTGGAGTCGTAGGTGAGATGAATCTGTGCTGCACTTTATGTACATGCTCAGTAGTGACCAGTGCTGTGGGGTCGTAGGTGAGATGAATCTGTGCTGCACTTTATATACATGCTCAGTAGTGACCAGTGCTGTGGGGTCGTAGGCGAGATGAATCTGTGCTGCACTTTATGTACATGCTCAGTAGTGACCAGTGCTGTGGGGTCGTAGATGAGATGAATCTGTGCTGCACTTTATGTACATGCTCAGCAGTGACGGGTGCTGTGGGGTCGTAGGTGAGATGAATCTGTGCTGCACTTTGTGTACATGCTCAGTAGTGACCAGTGCTGTGGGGTCAGGTGAGATGAATCTGTGCTGCACTTTCTGTACATGCTCAGCAGTGACCAGTGCTGTGGGGTCAGGTGAGATGAATCTGTGCTGCACTTTGTGTACATGCTCAGTAGTGACCAGTGCTGTGGGGTCGTAGATGAGATGAATCTGTGCTGCACTTTATGTACATGCTCAGCAGTGACCGGTGCTGTGGGGTCGTAGGTGAGATGAATCTGTGCTGCACTTTGTGTACATGCTCAGTAGTGACCAGTGCTGTGGGGTCAGGTGAGATGAATCTGTGCTGCACTTTATGTACATGCTCAGTAGTGACCAATGCTGTGGGGTCGTAGATGAGATGAATCTGTGCTGCACTTTGTGTACATGCTCAGTAGTGACCAGTGCTGTGGGGTCGTAGATGAGATGAATCTGTGCTGCACTTTATGTACATGCTCAGCAGTGACCGGTGCTGTGGGGTCGTAGGTGAGATGAATCTGTGCTGCACTTTGTGTACATGCTCAGTAGTGACCAGTGCTGTGGGGTCAGGTGAGATGAATCTGTGCTGCACTTTATGTACATGCTCAGTAGTGACCAGTGCTGTGGGGTCGTAGGTGAGATGAATCTGTGCTGCACTTTATGTACATGCTCAGTAGTGACCAGTGCTGTGGGGTCGTAGGAGAGATGAATCTGTGCTGCACTTTGTGTACATGCTCAGTAGTGACCAGTGCTGTGGGGTCGTAGATGAGATGAATCTGTGCTGCACTTTATGTACATGCTCAGCAGTGACCGGTGCTGTGGGTCGTAGGTGAGATGAATCTGTGCTGCACTTTGTGTACATGCTCAGTAGTGACCAGTGCTGTGGGGTCAGGTGAGATGAATCTGTGCTGCACTTTATGTACATGCTCAGCAGTGACCGATGCTGTGGGGTCGTAGGTGAGATGAATCTGTGCTGCACTTTGTGTACATGCTCAGTAGTGACCAGTGCTGTGGGGTCAGGTGAGATGAATCTGTGCTGCACTTTATGTACATGCTCAGCAGTGACCAGTGCTGTGGAGTCGTAGGTGAGATGAATCTGTGCTGCACTTTGTGTACATGCTCAGTAGTGACCAGTGCTGTGGAGTCGTAGATGAGATGAATCTGTGCTGCACTTTATGTACATGCTCAGCAGTGACCGGTGCTGTGGGGTCGTAGGTGAGATGAATCTGTGCTGCACTTTGTGTACATGCTCAGTAGTGACCAGTGCTGTGGGGTCAGGTGAGATGAATCTGTGCTGCACTTTATGTACATGCTCATTAGTGACCAATGCTGTGGGGTCGTAGATGAGATGAATCTGTGCTGCACTTTATGTACATGCTCAGCAGTGACCAGTGCTGTGGGGTCAGGTGAGATGAATCTGTGCTGCACTTTGTGTACATGCTCAGTAGTGACCAGTGCTGTGGGGTCGTAGGTGAGATGAATCTGTGCTGCACTTTCTGTACATGCTCAGTAGTGACCAGTGCTGTGGAGTCGTAGGTGAGATGAATCTGTGCTGCACTTTCTGTACATGCTCAGTAGTGACCAGTGCTGTGGGGTCGTAGGTGAGATGAATCTGTGCTGCACTTTCTGTACATGCTCAATAGTGACCATTGCTGTGGAGTTGAAGTCAGGGAAATTGAGCAGTTAAGGTCGGACATTTGGCTTATCGACTCCACAGCCCTGGTGAGGACAGCAGCATCTTGGACACACAGACCTTACATCCAGCATCTATTACTGGGATGAACATGTCCACATGCATTCTGAATCTTAGTGCAACTTTTTTGACTAACTGTCAAAATTGACATACTGTATTTAAAATAATTTTTCACCTTTAAAAGAACCCGTGACGTAAGAGTCACTTATGCCATCAGAAGAGTGGACAAGGAGCACCTGCTGTACAGTCCTCTGATCAGCAATTCATGCACTGCAATTCCCTTATAACAGACATGAGTGGCAATATGAGAGAAGAGTCAAAAACCGTGATGTTATCACAAGTCAAATGGCGGACAAGTGTGATTTCATTTCAAGCTAATAAGGAAAAAGCCTAGATCTTTCCTTTTTTATTAGCAGCATAGGGTTCAAATCCCACCAAGGACAACATCTGCATGGAGTTTGCATGTTCTCTCCATATTTGCGTGGGTTTCCTCCCACACTCCAAAGACATACTGATAGGGAATTTACATTGTGAGCCCCAATGGCGACAGTGCAATGGAATTATTGGCACTTTATAAGCGAGTGAGTAGAATAACTGAAAGATTGAATGAATAATGGCACCGGTTGCTTTGTGTTTGGTTTGGATGCGGCTCATTGCAGCTGTGCATCCTCTGAATAGATGAGGCAAGCTGAGTACCATTAGCCTAACCAAACCATCTTGGTCCCAATGCCAAAGAAGAAAGCAAGCACGATGCCAGTATTCGGAATAATACTTGGTGAAACACGGCGCACACTCACAGTATCCTTGCATATCTTGCATTCTCCAGGCAGCTGAGACACCTTCTCCATAACATCCAAGGCTCTTTGAAAATAACCCGGTTTCCACATCAGGGCATCTGGGTGTAGACCGCTCGTAGACCTTTGGAAATTTCGACATTTCCTAAACACAAGAGAATATACACATAAACTGGTCCATGCACATTTGAGAAATCAAGTTAGATTTTCATATTTTAGATTTTCATTTCCTCCCACAATTTTGGCAGAGATGCCAAGTAAGAGGACCGTATTGGATAAATTGGCTGCAGACCAGTTGTAAACCTTTCCCGGCAGCTGCGGTGGCTCCAGTGGTTTAAGTACAATCCTGTATTTAAAATACTTCTGAATGCCAGAGATTATCGGAATCCTCCTTTCCCATAAGGAGAAATTCTGAAATTGGTTTCCCCACCATTTCCTTCCTCGAGACACTTAATTAAAATGTTACATTTTCTCTTTTTTGGGGGTTTTGCTCACAAAACAAAATCCAATATAATTATAATTTGCCAAGAGCAGCATGGTGAACTCTTACCGCTGGCCTTAAGCCTAAATAAACAGTCATCTTGAGGGGGATAATCGTTATCTTCAGAAAAAAAGCAGCTACTGCTGCATGCATTGTATGACTTCTAGGATAGAAGTCTCTAGAGCAATTATCACCTTCATTTGTCCCTCGCACATAATATTTTTCCCCCTCTGGCAACACAATCCCGGTGTTTAGAGAGGAAGCAGCAATAAAACCATGTATCCCTGGAATGAGATAAGCGAACTGTATTTTCCCAATTTCAAAATGGCATCTGTGGCTCGGAAGGCAAAAGATCGGTGACAGCGTTCGTTCGCAGACGCGACCGGCCCATTATACCACATGTAGCCTTTGGTGGCAGGCTGATCCCTCAGGCTTTAGTGGAGAAACATGCAATTAGATTTTGTGAGCTAGCAGGAGACATGACACGGCCGTAAAGGAGGCAGAGATCAGAGACGGTCAATGTAAAACGATGTGATCACATCAGATGCAGACATGACCTCCCCTCCGTACTGAAGGTACATGACATGGCAGAAGCCCCTAACATACAATGGATTGGTAGCAGTCAGAAATATCTGTCCTGGCTTCATATACACAGAACACTTTGGCTGTCACTTTTTATGAAAAGTAAAGAGGTGCATACAGCAATCTGCCATAACTTTTTTTTTTTTTACTTTTTTACAAATCTAGCCCAATGAAGGCCTGTTTTTTTTCTGGGACGGGTTAATGTTGATACGAATTTAAACCAGAAAACAAACAGCATTTCCGCTACTATTTTACTCTGTTTTAAAGGGAATCTGTCACCTCACTATTGGGATATAAGCTGCAGCCACCGCCATTAGGGGCTTATCTACAGCATTCTGTAATGCTGTAGATAAGCCCCAGATGTAACCTGAAAGATAAGAAAAACAAGTTAGATTATACTCACCCGGGGGGGGCGGTCCGGTCCGACGAGTGTCGCAGGTCTGGATCCGGCGCCTCCCATCTTCTAGCGATGACCTCCTCCTCCTTGCTTCTGTAGCGGCTCCTGAGTACTGAAGCGCAGGCACCAGGAAAGGTCAGAGAGGTCCAGCGCCTGCACACTGCAGTACTTTACTCTGCCCTCAATAGGGCAAATCAGTGCGCCTGCGCAGGAGCCGCGACAGAAGCAAGGAAGAGGACGTCATCGCATGAATATCAGTGACGCCGGACCCAGACCTGCGATGCCCATCGGACCGGACCGCCCCCGGGTGAGTATAATCTAACTGACGTTTCTTATCTTTCAAGGTTACATCGGGGCTTATCTACAGCATTACAGAATGCTGTAGATAAGCCCCTAATTGCGGTCGCCGTATCTAATATACGAAAAATTAGGTGACAGGTTCCCTTTAACTTTATTCGGCCATTTATACAGATCATTATGATTCTGACAAATATGTAGATTTCTACAACGAATGATTAAAAAAGAAAAAAATAATAATGAAAAATTATTTGCTGCAACTGCCACAGTCCTCATGACAGTCCTTGGAGGAGATCTTCTCAGACCATGATGCCATGGGTCGCTTTTGACTGCAGCACCTACGGCAGGGGTCCCCAACCTTTCTCACTGCGAGAGCCAAATTCAGTGCCTCCTCTCCCAACAGCAGTGTTGTTGAGAACCTGGGATAAAGCCAGCCAAAGCTTCTGTACATAAAGGACCGTATGAACCTTCCCTTATAGGCAGGATACTTACCCCTTATTCAGTATTCTTACATCAAGAATACTTACCACACCATTGAATCCAGCTCTATGCACCCCTCTAACTGGTAGTATCATTCTATCTCCAGCTCCCCCCACCCAGTAAACGCTCACAAAGCCCCAATCTGGAGACCTGCCCTTCAAAGCTGTTTGACAGACTTTGTGCCAATGCAATAAGCTGGCAGATAGCTGAAAGCCACACCTCATAGGTCCACAAGTTAGGGACCCCTGATATAAGGGGTTTAAGGGAGTCTGTCAGCACAGAATGAATGTTCAAACCAAAAAGAGGCGCTCGGTGCACCCTTCGTGTGGCTAAACAGTTCAGTGCACCTTTCCACCCTCTTCTCTTCGGGAAGAAAGATGCTCTTTGAAACCACTTTTGCCTCCAGCCAATGGATGAGAACCCTAAATGAGGAACTCCACAAATAACTCTAGAATGCCATAATATATTTATAATAAATGAATAAAACCAGAGAGTCCCCTAACTCTATAGGTCGCCACAACTATTAATAACCCATTATATACAAGCATGATACATGAGTATTAATCATGACAGATGATCCTTACCCAACAGTGTGTATCCATACAGCTGAGAACTGAGCCCAACTGTGTTCTCCTGATGCAAGCCTGCCAGCACCAGCGATGCGCCGACATTTCTTTCTTGTTCCCACTAATTTGGTAAAAAAATGTTTTGACATAAAACAAAGTGTCAAACAATATGTTATTCTTTCCATGGCACAGGCACAAAATTCAGTTCCCTTTAATAAAAAGAAGGAATGTCTTTGATTAAACTACAGGGAGTACAGGTCAGGCCGAGATCTAGCCAACCCGCCTTAGCTGGCGTCAACAAAGAGCTGCAGATTTTCTTGTGTAAAAAAAAAAGAAAAAAAGAGCGACTTACAGCTCCAGCAAAGTGTAGAAGATTTATATATACAGTGGCATGTAAAAGTTTTAGCACCCCTGGTCAAAATTACTGTTATTGTGAACAATAAAGAAAGTTGATGACATGATCTCTAAAAGGCCTAAAGTTAAAGATGACACATTTTTTTTACATTTTAAAAATTACAAAAGGGAAAATGGGACAATGCAAAGTCCCTATAACCTTGGGCCAAAAAATAGCAGCCAAGGGTTCTTCTAATCAGTTGCTTTCTAGCACTCTGAAAATGAAAATGGTGAAGGCCCACAAAGCAGGAGAAGGCCATAAGTAAATAGCAAAGCGATTTCAAGTTGCCCTTTCGAAATATTATTAAGAAATGGCAGTTAACAGGAACAGAGGAGGTCAAGATAAGGTATGGAAGACCAAGCAATATTTCAGTGAGAGCTGCTTGTAGGATTGCTAGCGAGGCAAATCAGAACGGCCGCATAACTGCAAAAGACCTTCAGAAAGATTTAGCAGACTCTAGAGTTGTGATACTTTGGTCAACCAGCACAAATATGGCCTTCATGGAACAGTCATCAGAAGAAAACCTCTCCTGCATCCTTACCATAAAATTCAGCGTTAGAAGTATGCAAAAGAACATCTAAACAAGCCTGATACATTTTGGAAACAAGTTCTGTTGACCGATGAGGTTAAAACGGAACTCTTTGGCCACAATGATAAAAGGTATGTGTAGAGAAAAAAGGACACAGAATTTCTGGAAAAGAACATCTCGACAACCATTAAGCATGAAGGTGGAACAATCATGCTTTGGAGTTGTGCTTCAGCCAATGGCACAGGGAACATGAGTAGAGGGAAGAATGGATTCAATGAAATTTCAACAAATTCCTGATGCAAACATAACACCATCTGTAAAAAGTTGAAGTTGAAATGAGGATGGCTTTTACAAATGGATAGTGATCCAAAACACACATCAAAATCCACAATAGACTATCTGAAAAGATGCAAGCTGAAGGTTTTACAATGGCCCTCACAGTCTGCTGATCTGGCTCCCAATTCCCCAACGAATCCAGTTCAAACTACTAACACTGACCTACAAAGCCGTCCACAACCTGTCTCCTCCCTATATCTCTGAACTAATCTCCCAATATCTCCCTTCACGTAATCTTCGATCCTCCCAAGACCTCCTACTATCCTCCACACTTATTCGTTCCTCACACAACCGCCTCCAAGATTTCTCCAAGATTTCTCCTGAATATCCCCCATCCTCTGGAATTCCACGCCTCAACATGTACGATTATCCACCACCCTTGGATCCTTCAGACGGAACCTGAAAACCCATCTCTTCAGGAAAGCCTACAGCCTGCAATAACCATTCCGCCTCGCCGCCACCACCAGAGCTGCCACATCGCCGCCACCACCAGTGGTGATACTTTCAAAAGTGGGTGCTACTAGGTACTAACCATTCAGGGTGCTCAAACTTTTGCATTGGCCAATTTTCCTTTTCGTCATTTTTAAAATGTAAAAGATGAAAACATTTTTTGTCTAAAATACAAAAGAAACGTGTCATCTTTAACTTGAGCCACAATAACAATTTTGAGCAAGGTGCCCAAACCTTTACATGTCAGGGTATATCTCTTGCTTGCTGTGCTTTTTTTATTATTATTTATGCTGCGCAAACTGTCTTGTGGTGCAACCTTCAAACAATAAATACGTGTTTTATTTGCAGATTTTCCCTACAGACTTGAATATTTGAAAAATCTGCAATAAAAAAAAACCCCAAACATTCGTTT
>JARQOD010000001.1:912738077-912806900 GCA_033576555.1 Oophaga sylvatica | reverse complement strand
GCTTCATTCCTGGATAAATTTCCCTTTCTACAGCTTCTTAAATGTTGTGTTTTCCTACATATGTAAAGGCTAAGTGAGCTGCCCTCGAATCTTCTATGATCTACTATGGACACCCTCCCCTTTCCTGCCAGGAGCAGAGCACTGATAGATTTTGGTCAGATTTTGCAGGCCAGCTAGTTACTGTAGGTGAAGAATTCTTCAACGGTAAAATGGTAGGATAATTTTAGATTATTTATACAGTTTGTTATTGTTTGCTTATGAATCAATCGAAACAAAAAAGCAACAACATAAAGGTAAAGTTGTAAATAAATAGCTTTTAGGATTTGGATTAGGAGGATTGACCTGTTTGTTGTCTTTTACAGTGGAGACACAGAGACTGGACATATATAGTCAAGATTAATTCATTCCCCCATTGCTTTAAAACAATAGAGAAATTGGTTGCATGCGTATCATTTAAATGGAGTATGTCTGCTAAGGGAACAGAGCAGCTCACTACAATCTAATCTCTAATATTTAAGTGGGAAGCCTGAGGCATATATAGATATATAATATAATAATCCATTCATGTTGTGTAATATCCAGATCAGCTGAATTTTATCAGGGGAGGTGGAAAGCAGTACACCGTGTCCAAGGTTATCGGTTATTTAACCTCGGCTAATTGGCAGACACAGGGCAGGGGGTCTTGTGTGCCGGCCATAAGAACAGCATTACTAATGTCACTCATCACATCACTCAGAACGGGCAAAGAAATTCTATTCCCATTATATTAGGACTAATTCCTAAGGGTCCGAGTCCTCCATATGCACAGGGCCCTGAACGATCAGCTGCTTTCCGTCTCTCTAAAGCCTTAAATCTGATTTCCGGCCTTGCTCTCTTAATAAGTCCCTCTGGACATTCAGACTGCAGTCATATCCTGAGCTTATTAACTATTACAGCCAGCAAGCCAAGATAAAGCCATTCTGTCTACACAGCATTTCTTCTGCTGCCTATAGATCTTATCCTGTGTTCCTCAATGACGGGCAATGGATATTTCGATCTCACAACAAAAACTACCATTTGTTGAACCAAGAAGTGATCAGAGACATTTTCTCTTTGGTTTTCGTATTGTGACGATTGGAGACTTGCAGCGATCAGCAATAACTTTTTTTTTTTTAAATCATTGTGTGTTTATTGATTTTTGTTTAAGAAAACTTAACAAAATGTAAAAAAATAACCCATCCTTATTACCAAAGTCCTCTATAAGATACATGGAGAATAACAAACATGGTAGTAAACAAGCACCCGCAGGGTCATTGAGGTCACAGACAATAGTCATAGATGTATATGACAGTTGCCCACCCTCCACTCACATCGGTGATTTATTTTAATTTGCCGCTACTTCACAGCAAACATCCGTACAGTTCTGTGGTAAATGCTCCAGAGCAGGTACAGACACGGCCAAAAGATTCACAATAAGCCCTGGCGAATCCTCATCAGATCACTCCACGCAACGTCCAACCATCAATCCTGGGAGCCCATAATTCGTCACACTTGGCCTCCACTTTTCTTTTTCGGTATGTTCCGCCCTCCTAGATCAATAGCCATTTTATTTTGTTTACAAGATCTGAAATTGTCTGTTCACAGACACACGGTGTGATAGCCAGTGCTTTACAGTTAGTGACCTTGCCATATACAACATGTGCGCCAACAGCAGTTTTAACATGTTTGCCTGTCCCCAAATCCTCCACATATCCCAGGAGGAAACATGGAGGGAGAAGAGGTTACCGCTTTCCTTACTATGTCCAGCTTCCCATTCCAAGAGATCTCTGAGTTCAGACACGAGCACAACATAATGTAGGTGGTCCGCCTGGTGAACCTTACAGTCGGGACGCAGCGGACGCTATCCTGCATCTGATCTGAATGGTGGCGTTTGTACACCCAATGTGATAAATTCTGAGCCTCATCCAAGTACAAGTGCAGTACTATCTGTAAGAATTTCCTGCCACTGGCCCTCCCCTATAGGTCCAATATCTCCTTTCTTCCCACTTTTCTCTTTTTTTTGTCAACACCTATTCGGCAATTGATGTATATAGAGTGGAAATGGCGCCGGCTGTGCTTCTTGTACTAGCTGTGCATTGTATGATCATTCATGAGGACAGACCCCTGCATACTCAGTGACTCCGTGTGACAGGAACGGCATAGGTGCAGGAGCTTATAAAATTGTCTGTGGTGTTTCGTGTACTCCTGCTGCAGACGGACAATCTCCTTTATCCCTTCCCCAGAATATGTGTCAGCTGTGAATGCCGCTTTACCTCCACTCCTCAAACTCTTTAAGGTATCCAGTACCATGATGGTAGCACCAGATTGTTTAAAGCCTTTAGTCTCCATAGTTAGCAGCTGCTTTGCAGCATATCCCTTAGATATTAGGAATTTGGAGCCTAGTTCACAACACTGTGAACTGTGTCGAATCCCTCAAACCATTCTGAAAAATTCTTGCATTATGGCGGGGTGCATTATCCATAAAAAAACAGCCGCTGTTATTAGGGAATACCATTACTGCTGGGGCGACAGTACTTGGTCTGGAAAAATATTGGTGGTGCATGTCACAGTAACATTCATGGGAACACCAGGATTCTAGGTTTCCAAGCAAAACATTGTCTAGAGCATTACACTGCCTGCTCCACTGACTTGTTTTTGTCACATAGTGCATCCATGTCCGTCCTTTACAGAGGTCGGTGGCCCCAGCTGTCGACATGAGGTGCAAGAAACATGACTGATGCGGTCATCTTCTTCCATTGCTTCATGGTTGAGTTTTCGTGTGGCATTTTCAGCAATGCACAGGAGCCATTATGGGCAGTATGGGTGCCGGGGGCTACACAGCCTCATATTGGGCAATGTGTGACCTCTTTCTATCATAGACGGTAATAACTCATTTTTTAATTTTGACTACAATAAATTTTCTATGGGATCAAATCTGGCGAGCTAGAAAAGTTACCCATGACTGGATAGCATCCATGATCCAACATCCTAATTACCGGTTGATTTGTTGGATTCTGTGTTTGTCTTAGAATTATCGTTACAATTAAAAAGAAAAACATAGGCAAGTTTTGTATTACTATTTGGGCTTCTTCTGTTCTTCATTTTGACACATTGCACTACTAATCCATCATAACTTCCAGAGCACTGGTATAAAAAAGAAAGCTGTAATGTTAGTGTGAACAAAGCTTTAGCAGTATTTGCCCTCCATTAGGTATTAGCCTTTCATGTTCCCATGCGATGGATACAAGACCTTATAGCAGTAGCTATACATATATATTATCAATGTGTGGCCTCTTTTTAGCTTAGTTATTTAGCTGCAATTTTAATTTTTCCAATTGAGATTTGTTGCAGTTTCTTACGGGGCTACAAAATCTAAACTTACAGGGCTAGGACTCGGTACTGATGTTATTTTCCTCCCTAGTTAGGGACACAACACCTGCACTTTCCATTTTGCATCACAACCAGAGTTAGAGAACCATAGATTTCTGTCTTTTTCTAATTCTAATTCTGTGAAATGACAAAAGGTCCCAATATCTGTAATAAAGGTGCAAATAATCCGGCATTATACCTTTCTGAAAGCATTAAATGTAATGTCAGAATGACCCCCCACCCTTCAGCAGTTTATATGGTCATGTTGCTTTGTGAAAATTTGTCATCCACATGTCTATTTATGTAATCTGCTGCTCCCTGACTGAAAAATTGCTGTTCTAATTCAAATGCAAATTAGGTTATAATGCTCTGGGTGTGATCAGAGCATTTCCCAGGCCTCTTCTAGGTGTGATCAGAGCACTTCACAGGCCTCTTCTAGGTGTGATCAGAGCACTTCCCAGGCCTCTTCTGGGTGTGATCAGAGCACTTCCCAGGCCTCTGGGTGTGATCAGAGCATTTCCCAGGCCTCTTCTAGGTGTGATCAGAGCACTTCACAGGCCTCTTCTGGGTATGATCAGAGCACTTCCCAGGCCTCTTCTGGGTTTGATCAGAGCACTTCCCAGCAGGGCTGTGGAGTCGGTAAGCCAAACCTCTGACTCCAACTCCGACTCCTCAATTTCCATGACTCCGACTGCCTCATACCAGGGCTGTGGAGTCGGTAAGCCAAACTTCCGACTCCAACTCCTCAATTTCCATGACACCAACTCCGACGCCACCAAAATGGGCTCCGACTCTACGACTCCGACTCCACAGCCCTGCTTCCCAGGCCTCTTCTGGGTGTCATCAGAGCACTTCCCAGGCCTCTTCTGGGTGTCATCTGAGTACTTCCCAGGCCTTTTCTGGGTGTCATCTGAGCACTTCCCAGGCCTCCTCTCGGTGTCATCAGAGCACTTCTCAGGCCTCTTCTGGGTGTGATCAGAGCACTTCCAAGGCCTCTTCTGGGTGTGATCAGAGCACTTCCCAGCAGGGCTGTGGAGTCGGTAAGTCAAACTTCCGACTCCAACTTCTCAATTTCCATGACACCAACTCCACCAAAATGGGCTCCAACTCTACGACTCAGACTCCACAGCCCTGCTTCCCAGGCCTCTTCTGGGTGTCATCAGAGCACTTCCCAGGCCTCCTCTGGGTGTCATCAGAGCACTTCCCAGGCCTCCTCTGGGTGTCATCAGAGCACTTCCCAGGCCTCTTCTGGGTGTCACTTGAGCACTTCCCAGGCCTCTTCTGGGTGTCATCAGAGCACTTCCCAGGGCTCTTCTGGGTGTCATCAGAGCACTTCCCAGGGCTCTTCTGGGTGTCATCAGAGCACTTCCCAGGCCTCTTCTGGGTGTCATCAGAGCACTTCCCAGGGCTCTTCTGGGTGTCATCAGAGCACTTCCCAGGCCTCTTCTGGGTGTCATCAGAGCACTTCCCAGAGCTCTTCTGAGTGTGATCAGGGCACTTCCCAGAGCTCTTCTGGGTGTCATCAGAGCACTTCCCAGGGCTCTTCTGGGTGTCATCAGAGCACTTCACAGGGCTCTTCTGGGTGTCATCAGAGCATTACCCTGGGCTCTTCTGCGTGTCATCAGAGCACTTTCCAGGCCTCTGACTCTATCCCTCGCCCATCCCACCTTTTTTAGCCTGAGTGACACACCTCTCTGTCTCGGCCACACAGTTAGTGAGCAGTCAGTCAAGCAGTAAAAGTTGGGATGGGTGGGGAATTTTGTGAGTCGACAGAGGCTGGGGAAGTGCTTTGACACACCCAGAGCACTTATGCATCATTTAAATATAACATAAAACTGTAATTGTTTTAGTCAGGGAGCAGAAGATTACATAAACAGGTGTGGATGAATGACATCTTTCCCAGAGCAACATGCCACATAAACGGCTTGGTGGGGATGGATTGTTCTTACATTGCCTCTTTTTGGGGTCCTGAAACGCAGCATCCTGTCCAGTCAGCTGTTACTTGCTTTGGTATATCAAAAAACTGACCGGCACATCCAAACATAGATTCAGTGTGAACAGGTGCTAAACCTAGAGTCACCAACTCATATACATACAAGAAAAAAAGAAAAAAAGGTAGCACACTGTAGCGCTATAGCTTGCAAACACGAAATATGAAAAATATGAAAATGAATTGCATCATTATCTTAGAAATATGAAAAATTGAGAAGTCTTAGCGCATAAGATGGCCAAATTATGCGAGCCTGATAGCCACGTCAAGGCTCCTCTCGTATATCAGGTCCTAACTAATGCCTATCCTCGCTTTATAAAAGTCTGTCTGCATGGGAACATATGAGTCCTCTCTTCAGACTAAAATCTACATCTCTGTGGAGGGGTGATGAACCTGTTGTAATTAAAAAGCCTGTGACCACCAGGTGGAGTGCTCAGGTAGAAGGTAAATGAATACATATCAAAAAACTGACCGGCACATCCAAACATAGATTCAGTGTGAACAGGTGCTAAACCTAGAGTCACCAACTCATATACATACAAGAAAAAAAGGTAGCACACTGTAGCGCTATAGCTTGCAAACACGAAATATGAAAAATGAATTGCATCATTACCTTAGAAATATGAAAAATTGAGAAGTCTTAGCGCATAAGATGGCCAAATTATGCGAGCCTGATAGCCACGTCAAGGCTCCTCTCGTATATCAGGTCCTAACTAATGCCTATCCTCGCTTTATAAAAGTCTGTCTGCATGGGAACATATGAGTCCTCTCTTCAGACTAAAATCTACATCTCTGTGGAGGGGTGATGAACCTGTTGTAATTAAAAAGCCTGTGACCACCAGGTGGAGTGCTCAGGTAGAAGGTAAATGAATACATATCAAAAAACTGACCGGCACATCCAAACATAGATTCAGTGTGAACAGGTGCTAAACCTAGAGTCACCAACTCATATACATACAAGAAAAAAAGGTAGCACACTGTAGCGCTATAGCTTGCAAACACGAAATATGAAAAATGAATTGCATCATTACCTTAGAAATATGAAAAATTGAGAAGTCTTAGCGCATAAGATGGCCAAATTATGCGAGCCTGATAGCCACGTCAAGGCTCCTCTCGTATATCAGGTCCTAACTAATGCCTATCCTCGCTTTATAAAAGTCTGTCTGCTGGTAACATATGAGTCCTCTCTTCAGACTAAATTCTACATCTCTGTGGAGGGGTGAGAGCTTTGTAATTAAAAAGCCTGTGAACCACCAGGTGGAGTGCTCAGGTAGAAGGTAATGAATACTATCAAAAACTGACCGGCACATCCAAACATAGATTCAGTGTGAACAGGTGCTAAACCTAGAGTCACCAACTCATATACATACAAGAAAAAAAGGTAGCACACTGTAGCGCTATAGCTTGCAAACACGAAATATGAAAAATATGAAAAATGAATTGCATCATTACCTTAGAAATATGAAAAATTGAGAAGTCTTAGCGCATAAGATGGCCAAATTATGCGAGCCTGATAGCCACGTCAAGGCTCCTCTCGTATATCAGGTCCTAACTAATGCCTATCCTCGCTTTATAAAAGTCTGTGAGTTGGTGACTCTAGGTTTAGCACCTGTTCACACTGAATCTATGTTTGGATGTGCCGGTCAGTTTTTTGATATGTATTCATTTACCTTCTACCTGAGCACTCCACCTGGTGGTCACAGGCTTTTTAATTACAACAGGTTCATCACCCCTCCACAGAGATGTAGATTTTAGTCTGAAGAGAGGACTCATATGTTCCCATGCAGACAGACTTTTATAAAGCGAGGATAGGCATTAGTTAGGACCTGATATACGAGAGGAGCCTTGACGTGGCTATCAGGCTCGCATAATTTGGCCATCTTATGCGCTAAGACTTCTCAATTTTTCATATTTCTAAGGTAATGATGCAATTCATTTTTCATATTTTTCATATTTCGTGTTTGCAAGCTATAGCGCTACAGTGTGCTACCTTTTTTTCTTTTTTTCTTGTATGTATATGAGTTGGTGACTCTAGGTTTAGCACCTGTTCACACTGAATCTGTTTGGATGTGCCGGTCAGTTTTTTGATATGTATTCATTTACCTTCTACCTGAGCACTCCACCTGATGGTCACAGGCTTTTTAACCCCTCTCTGACATTAGACGTACTATCCCGTCCATAAAACCCGTGCCATTCTGCCCATGGACGGAATAGTACGTCATAGGCGATCAGCTGCGCTCCTGAGGGGAGCGCAGCTAATCGCCGCCGGGTGTCAGCTGATTATCACAGCTGACACCCGCGACTGTGTGTCAGGAGCGGTCACGGACCGCTCCCGGCACATTAACCCCTAGCACACCGCGATCAAACATGATCGCGGTGTACTGGGGGCACAGGGGAGGATCGCGCAGGGTGGGGGCTCCCTGCGCGCCCCCCTGAGACCCTCAGACCAGCGCGATGTGATCGCGCTGTTCTGAGGGCTTCCTCCCTCCCAGGACCCGGATCCAAGATGGCGCCGAGGTCCTGGAGTGAGGCGGCTTCCTCAGTGCCTGCTGAGAGCAGGCACTGAGAAGCCTGCTGCACTGCCTGAGCGATCGCTGGTGTGACAGAGTGCTGTGCACACTGTCACACCAGCGATCTGATAAAATATAGTGATGTCCCACCCTGGGACAAAGTAAAAAAGTTAAAAAAATAAAAATAAACATGTTATAAAAAAAAATCCAAAATAAATAAAAAAAAAAAAAAAATATTCCCCAATAAATTCATTTCTTCCTGTAAATAAAAAAAACAAAACAATAAAAGTACACATATTTGGTATCGCCGCGTCCGTAACGACCCCCCCTATAAAACTGTCCCACTAGTTAACCCCTTTAGTGAACCCCTTAAAAAAAAAAAAGAAAAACGAAGCAAAAAATCAATGCTTTATCATCATACCGCCGAACAAAAAGTGGAATAACGCGCGATCAAAAAGACCGATATAAATAAACATGGTACCACTGAAAACGTCATCTTGTCCCGCAAAAAACGAGCCGCCATTCAGCATCATCAGCGGAAAAAATAAAAAAGTTATAGCTCGCAGAATAAAGCGATGCAAAAATAATTATTTTTTATATAAAATTGTTTTTATTCTATAAAAGCGCCAAAACATAAAAAAATTATATAAATGAGGTATCGCCATAATCGTACTGACCCGAAGAATAAAACTGCTTTATCAATTTTACCACACGCGGAACAATAAAAACGCCTCCCCCAAAAGAAATTCATGAATTGCTAATTTTTGTTCATTCTAACCTCCCAAAAATCGAAATAAAAAGCGATCAAAAAATGTCACCTGCTCAAAAATGGTACAAATAAAAACGTCAACTCGTACCGCAAAAAATAAGACCTCACATGACTCTGTGGGCCAAAATATGCAAAAATTATAGCTCTCAAAATGTGGCGATGCAAAAAACTATTTTTGCAATAAAAAGCGTCTTTTAGGCTATGGTTCCACGGTCCGGAACCATAGCGCTTTGGACGGAGCGGAAATTCCGCTCCGTCTAAGCCCCGCCCCCTTTCTGACGCGCGATCTTTCCGGAGGTGTTCAGGACACCTCCGGAACACCTCCGGAAAGAGCGCAGGGCTACATAGCCCTGTGTTAATTCTGTTGCGGCGACGCACCGTCGCCGCAATACGCGAGGACATGCTGCGGTCTAAAAAGACGCGCCGCATGTCCGTTTACGCAGGTTTGCCACCTGCGTATTGTTACGCATGGTGGAGACGGGATTCCTTGAAATCCCCTCCACTATGCTGTAACATCTGGACGCTGCGTGTTTGGCGCTGCGCCAGCGCACAGCGCCAAACACGCAGCGTTTCCTGACCGTGGAAACTCACCCTTAGCGTGACAGCTGCCAATCATAAAAACCCGCTATAAATAGTAAATCAAACCCCCCTTTATCACCCCCTTAGTTAGGGAAAAATAATAAAATTAAAAAAATGTATTTATTTCCATTTTCCCATTAGGGTTAGGGTTGCGGCTAAAGTTAGGGTTAGGGTTGGCGCTAAAGTTAGGGTTAGGGTTGGGATTAGGGGTGTGTTAGAGTTAGGTTTGTGGTTAGGGTTGGGACTAGGGTTAGGGGTGTGTTGGGGTTAGGGTTGGAGTTAGAATTGGGGGGTTTCCGCTGTTTAGGCACATCAGGGGCTCTCCAAATGTGACATGGCGTCTGATCTCAATTCCAGCCAATTCTGCGTTGAAAAAGTCAAACGGTGCTCCTTCACTTCTGAGCTCTGCCATGCGTCCAAACAGTAGTTTATCCCCACATATGGGGTATCAGCGTACTCTGGACCCCAAGAGTTATTGTGCAATTTGTCCTATTTCTTCTGTTACCCTTGGGAAAATAAAAAACTGGGGGCGAAAATATCATTTTTGTACAAAAAAAATTATTTTTTTGTTTTTACGGCTGTACATTATAAACTTCTGTGAAGCACTTGGGGCTTCATAGCGCTCACCACACACCTAGATAAGTTCCTTGTGGGGTCTATTTTCCAAAATGGGGTCACTTGTTGGGGATTTCCACTGTTTAGGCGCATCAGGGGCTCTCCAAATGCGACATGACGCCCCCAGACCATTCCATCAAAGTCTGCAATCCAAAACGTCACTACTTCCCTTCCGAGCCCCAACGTGTACCCATACAGTAGTTTTCTCCCACATATTGGGTATCAGCGTACTCAGGACAAATTGGGCAACAACTTTTGGGGTCCAATTTCTCCTGTTACCCTTGTAAAAATAAAATATTGGGGCGAAAAAATAATGTTTGCAAAAAAAAAAAAGGATTTTTTATTTTTACGGCTGTGCGTTATAAACTTCTGTGAAGCACTTCGGGGTTCAAAGTACTCACCACACATCTAGATAAGTTCCTTGTGGGGTCTATTTTCCAAAATGGGGTCACTTGTGGGGGGTTTCCACTGTTTAGGCGTATCAGGGGCTCTCCAAATGCGACATGACGCCCCCAGACCATTCCATCAAAGTCTGCAATCCAAAACGTCACTACTTCCCTTCCGAGCCCCAACGTGTACCTATACAGTAGTTTTCTCCCACATATTGGGTATCAGCGTACTCAGGACAAATTGGGCAACAACTTTTGGGGTCCAATGTCTCCTGTTACCCTTGTAAAAATAAAATATTGGGGGCGAAAAAATCATTTTTGTAAAAAAAAAAAAAAAGATTTTTTATTTTACGGCTGTACGTTATAAACTTTAGTGAAACACCTGGGGGTTCAAAGTTCTCACCACACATCTAGATAAGTTCCTTGAGGGGTCTAGTTTCTAAAATGGTGTCATTTATGGGGGTTTCCACTGTTTAGGCAGATCAGGAGCTCTCCAAACACGACATGGCGTCCAGCCAATTCTGCGTTGAAAAAGTCAGACTGCGCTCCTTCCCTTCCAAACTCTGCCATGCACCCAAACAGTGGTTTACCCCCACATATGGGGTATTAGCGCACTCAGGACAAATTGCACAATAACTTTTGGAGTCTTGTTACCCTTGGAAAAATAAAAATTGGGGTGAAAAGATCATTTTTGTGGAAAAAATATGATTTTTAAATTTTACGGCTCTACGTTATAAACTTGTGTGAAGCACTTGGGGGTTCAAATTGCTCATCAAAAATCTAGATAAGTTCCTTAGGGGGTCTAGTTTCCCAAATGGGGTCATTTGTGGGGGGTTTCCACTGTTTAGGCACATCAGGGGCTCTCCAAATGCAACATGGCATCCAAACTCAATTCCAGCCAATTTTGGTTGGAAAAAGTCAAATGGTGCTCCTTCCATTCCGAGCTCTGCCGTGCGCCCAAACAGTGGTTCCCCCCCACATATGGGGTATCAGCGTACTCAGGACAAATTGTACAACAACTTATGTGGTCCAATTTCTCCTGTTACCCTTGGGAAAATAAAAAATTAGTGACTAAAAGATAATTTTTGTGGGAAAAAAATAGGATTTTTTATTTTCATGCCCGGGCATTATAAACTTGTGTGAAGCACTTGGGGGTTCAAAGTGCTCACCAAAGATCTAGATAAGTTCCTTAGGGGGTCTAGTTTCCAAAATGGGGTCACTTGTGGGGGGTTTCCACTGTTTAGGCTCATCTGGGGCACTGCAAACGGAACATGACCCCCATTAACGTCTGCATTCCAAAACTTTACTACTTCCTTTCCAAGCCCTGCCGTGCGCCCAAACAGTTCCCCCCCCCACATATGGGGTATCAGCGTACTCAGGACAAATTGGACAACAACTTTTGGGGTCCAATTTTCTTGGGAAAATTCAAAAATTTGGGACTAAAAAATCATTTTTGTGGAAAATTTATTTTTTTTTTTTCACACCCAGGCTTTATAAACTTTTGTGAAACACTTTGGGGTTCAAAGTGCTCACAACAGATCTAGATAAGTACCTTAGGGGGTCTAGTTTCCAAAATGGTGTCACTTGTGGGGGGTTTCCACTGTTTAGGCGCATCAGGGGCTCTCCAAACGCGACATGGCATCCAATCTAAATTCCAGCCAATTTTAGTTTGAAAAAGTCAAACGTCGCTCCTTCCCTTACGAGCTCTGCCGTGTACCCAAACAGTGGTTTTCCCCCACATATGGGGTATTGGCGTACTCAGGAGAATTTGCATAACAACCTTATCTGTCCATTTTCTCCTTTTACCCTTGTGAAAATAAAAAAAAGTTTGTAAAAGATAATTTTTGTGGCTAAAAAGTAAAATATTCATTTTTTCCTTCCACGTTGCTTTAGTTACTGTGAAGCACCTGAAGGGTTAATAAACTTCTTGAATGTGGTTTTGAGTACCTTGAGGGGTGCAGTTTTTAGAATGGTGTCACTTTTGGGTATTTTCTGCCATATAGACCCCTCAAAGTGACTTCAAATGTGAGGTGGTCCCTAAAAAAAATGGCTTTGTAAATTTTGCTGTAAAAATGAGAAATCGCTGGTCAACTTTTAACCCTTATAATTTCCTAACAAAAAAAAATTTTGGTTCCAAAATTGTGCTGATGTAAAGTAGACATGTGGGAAATGTTATTTCTTAACTATTTTGTGTGATATATTTCTCTGTTTTAAGGGAATAAAAATTAAAAGTTTGAAAATTGCAAAATTTTAAAAATTTTCGCCATATTTGCGTTTTTTTCAAAAATAAACGCAAGTTATATCGAAGAAATTTTACCACTAACATGAAGTACAATTTGTCACGAGAAAACAATCTCAGAATCGCGAAGATCCGTTGAAGCGTTCCAGAGTTATAACCTCATAAAGAGACAGTGGTCAGAATTGTAAAAATTGGCCCGGTCATTAACGTGCAAACCACCCTTGGGGGTGAAGGGGTTAATTACAACAGGTTCATCACCCCTCCACAGAGATGTAGATTTTAGTCTGAAGAGAGGACTCATATGTTCCCATGCAGACAGACTTTTATAAAGCGAGGATAGGCATTAGTTAGGACCTGATATACGAGAGGAGCCTTGACGTGGCTATCAGGCTCGCATAATTTGGCCATCTTATGCGCTAAGACTTCTCAATTTTTCATATTTCTAAGGTAATGATGCAATTCATTTTTCATATTTTTCATATTTCGTGTTTGCAAGCTATAGCGCTACAGTGTGCTACCTTTTTTTTTTTTTTCTTGTATGTATATGAGTTGGTGACTCTAGGTTTAGCACCTGTTCACACTGAATCTATGTTTGGATGTGCCGGTCAGTTTTTTGATATGTATTTATTTACCTTCTACCTGAGCACTCCACCTGGTGGTCACAGGCTTTTTAATTACAACAGGTTCATCACCCCTCCACAGAGATGTAGATTTTAGTCTGAAGAGAGGACTCATATGTTCCCATGCAGACAGACTTTTATAAAGCGAGGATAGGCATTAGTTAGGACCTGATATACGAGAGGAGCCTTGACGTGGCTATCAGGCTCGCATAATTTGGCCATCTTATGCGCTAAGACTTCTCAATTTTTCATATTTCTAAGGAAATGATGCAATTCATTTTTCATATTTTTCATATTTCGTGTTTGCAAGCTATAGCGCTACAGTGTGCTACCTTTTTTTCTTGTATGTATATGAGTTGGTGACTCTAGGTTTAGCACCTGTTCACACTTAATCTATGTTTGGATGTGCCGGTCAGTTTTTTGATATGTATTCATTTACCTTCTACCTGAGCACTCCACCTGGTGGTCACAGGCTTTTTAATTACAACAGGTTCATCACCCCTCCACAGAGATGTAGATTTTAGTCTGAAGAGAGGACTCATATGTTCCCATGCAGACAGACTTTTATAAAGCGAGGATAGGCATTAGTTAGGACCTGATATACGAGAGGAGCCTTGACGTGGCTATCAGGCTCGCATAATTTGGCCATCTTATGCGCTAAGACTTCTCAATTTTTCATATTTCTAAGGTAATGATGCAATTCATTTTTCATATTTTTCATATTTCGTGTTTGGAAGCTATAGCGCTACAGTGTGCTACCTTTTTTTCTTTTTTTCTTGTATGTATATGAGTTGGTGACTCTAGGTTTAGCACCTGTTCACACTGAATCTATGTTTGGATGTGCCGGTCAGTTTTTTGATATGTATTCACTTACCTTCTACCTGAGCACTCCACCTGGTGGTCACAGGCTTTTTAATTACAACAGGTTCATCACCCCTCCACAGAGATGTAGATTTTAGTCTGAAGAGAGGACTCATATGTTCCCATGCAGACAGACTTTTATAAAGCGAGGATAGGCATTAGTTAGGACCTGATATACGAGAGGAGCCTTGACGTGGCTATCAGGCTCGCATAATTTGGCCATCTTATGCGCTAAGACTTCTCAATTTTTCATATTTCTAAGGTAATGATGCAATTCATTTTTCATATTTTTCATATTTCGTGTTTGCAAGCTATAGCGCTACAGTGTGCTACCTTTTTTTTTTTTTTTTTTTTTTTCTTGTTACTTGCTTTGGTGACCGCTGGATGTGAACACTGAACAGCGCAGCTCATTATAATGTGTAGTGACCACTGCCGGGTATTGCACAACAGCTCCTATTGAAATGATTAAGGAGCGAAGTCACCAAAGCTTTCAAAAGCCTCAACATTTTTGCACAATGGGGAGTCGCGCAAAAAGTTGTTTGCTTTGCTGCTTCTCGGACTGGAGTAGCATTCCTGCATGTACATACAGCTCTGGATATCATTCGCTGCACTCTGCCCCATGATAGTGACTAGGAGAATAATCTACTACTACTATTTTTTCCTTTCTGATACAGTGACACGTTTCCCGGTCTGTTTCTCGGGGCTGTTGGTGCAGTGCCAGCATGCAGATGGGTAGTGTAGGAGCTGCTGCAGGTCACAACCAGCCTGTGACACAGCGTCAGGATGAGGATGGCAGAGACTTGCGATAAGTGAGCACAATACAATGCCACATTTCTGCCATTGTCTCTTCTTACCGCCTGCAATCATTGTAAATCTCTGTATGTTGCTTTCTGGATCTTGTAATATGCTGATTATTTATTACAGTAATTATTGCTTGCTTCAGTCAAAACTGATGTGTGATACAAACCTGATGGCAGTAACATGGAGAAAAAAAAACTAAACTTAAAGAAAAGACTCACTGCCAATCTAAATTCCTGTTTCTAGCCACCGTTGAAACAAGATTTTGATCCTTTGTGAAGAAAAAAAGGGAAAAATAGACAGGCATTTACTATTTTCCTTGATTACGCCCCCCCATTAAATCATGAAATGTGCCTTGTAAATAAATGAGGGGAATACCCTGGGCATGAACTGGTTAATGAATTTAGCTAAGGTGTATGTAAACGGTGGTTTTCAACTATACTTTGTGTGGAGAAACGGGGGGTCGGTGGGCGCCCAAGTCTGCTAGCCGAAACTGCATGGACCAGGGATTGTCCCGCCTAACACCCGTTCTGTTAAACGTGGGCATAACACTACACAGACAACACAGGGTTAGGTTAAATTTTTGTGGCAATACTTCATTGAACCACAACACCCAATAACAAACAGAACAATCCCAGCAATTACCCCCAACATGGTGCACATTACAGGGCCTAGCCCTTCCGCTGACTCGCCTGGATAACGGTAGATGTTACGTCAGAGCTCCCAGGGTCGATTTCCCACCTGTGATATACACACAGAGAAGAGATATTGACAAGCGTAGGGAGATGACCGAGAACAGTCCATAGAATCCGTAGAAGGTCCAAAGCCAGTTGACACAACGTCAGAGCTCCCAGGTTCGCTATCCCACCTGTGATATACACCCAGAGAAGAGATAACATCAAGCGTAGGGAAATGATAGTCCATACAAGGTCCAAAGCCAGTTGACACGAGAGTCACGACCTGGCTTATCCGACCATCTCCATGGAACCAGGCGACCAGCGGGTCCCAAAAGGTGGCTTTCTCCAAACATATCCATGGTTCAGAGATGGTCACTGGATCAGATCTGTGTCCTTCCAACCGATGCCGAAAACTCCTAGGTTGTTTCCTTTAGAATCATAGATTTATGTCCCTCGTGATGGTGCCATGATGAATTGGCTGCAGTCCTCTCGTCCGTTGAGTGTTGTACAGAATGTCCGACTGGTAGCTCTCTGTGTCATGAGATGAGATCAGATCTGCTCTCTCTGTCTCTTGAGTATTTTTATACCCGAGGCATGTAAGCTATTTTACCCAGTGTGCTTCAATTCATCCTCACAGCCTTTCCCTATCTACCTTTGAAGTTAAGGGTATGCCACACTAAAGGCTGTGTCTCACATAACGATACACCAGCGATCCCGACAACGATATGCACTTGTCAGGATCGCTGGTGTATCGCTACATGATCGCTGCTGAGCTGCCAAACAGGCAGCTCAGGCAGCGATCTGGGACAGCGACACTGCGGGTAACATCGCTTAGTTACCCGCAGTGTACCTTGGATACCAGCGCGCTGATGCAGGGAGCTGGTATCCAAGGTACACAGCGGGTTTCCAAGCGCTGCGCGGTGCCTGGAAACCCGTTGTGTACCTTGGATACCAGCTCCCTGCATCAGGGCGCTGGTATCCAAGGTACACAGCGGGTTTCTAGGCACAGCCCCGCGCCTGGAAACCCGCTGTGTACCTTGGTTACCAGCGGATCGCTGGTCTCCCGCCTGTCACACGCAGCGATGCGTGCCTGTCAGCGGGAGACCAGAGATCAAAAAAATGTCCTGACATTTCAGCGACGATCAGCGATACCCAGCAGGGGGGCTGATCGTCGCTGAATGTCACACACAGCGATATCGCTGGTGAGCTCGGTGCTGCGTCACAAAACTACTGACTCAGAACCGATCTCGGTAGCGCTATCGCTATGTGAGACGGGCCCTTAAGCGAGATCGCTAACGAGATCGCTACTGCGTCACCATTTATGACGCAGTAGCGATCTCGTTAGCGACTTAGCTGTTAAGATTCCAAACACAACTCATCAGCGATCTGTGATTCCAAACACATCTCATCAGCGATCTGTATAACGACCTCTGCGGTCATTGGGAAAACAGTCCCACCTGCGACGCTGGTGAAGTCGTTCATAAAGGGTGTCACACTCAGCGATTCAGGCTCACCAGCGGGACACCAACGAACAAAAAACGGCTCAGAACGTTCATTAGCGATCAGCAACATCTCAGCAGGGGCCACATCGCTGCTACATGTCACACACAGCTAAGTCGCTAACGAGATCGCTACTGCATCATAAATGGTGACGCAATTGTGATCTCGTTAGCGATCTCGTTTGCGATCTCGCTTAAGGCTCGGTCTCACATAGCGATACACCAGCGATCCCGACAACGATCAGGATCGCTGGTGTATCGCTACATTATCGCTGCTGAGCTGCCAAACAGGCAGCGATCAGTACAAGCGACACTGCGGGTAACATCGCTTGTACCATCAGGGATGTAACATCAGGGAGCTGGTATCCAAGGTACACAGCGGGTTTCTAGGCACAGCCCCGCGCCTGGAAACACGCTGTGTACCTTGGTTACCAGCGGATCGCTGGTCTCCCGCCTGTCACACCCAGCGATGCGTGCCTGTCAGCGGGAGACCAGCGATCAAAAAAATGTCCTGACATTTCAGCGACGATCAGCGATACCCAGCAGGGGGGCTGATCGTCGCTGAATGTCACACACAGCGATATCGCTGGTGAGCTCGCTGCTGCGTCACAAAACTAGTGACTCAGCACCGATCTCGCTAGCGATATCGCTATGTGAGACGGGGGCTTTAGTGTGGCATACCCTTTAACTGGTTATAGAATACAATACACAATTAGCATATCAGCTCACAATAAACACAGATAAACACAGACTATGTACAAGTCACTGTTACAGACTTACATAGTATGTTAAATCGTATGCAAGTCTGTCTTCTTGACCCACCAGACATAAACACTTAAATCCACAAGCCAATATACAGATAGAAAGCCAATTCTTGTGGGTTTACAAAAACATGGTTGTCTTGGAAATTAAGATACAATCTGGTTTCTTCACACTTTGTATTAAATACCGTACGTTGTGTAGTATATACCGTACACAGTGTTGTGTATTCCGTGCACTATGTAGTTAATGCTGTGTAGTATATACCATGCGCTATGTAGTATATACCATACGTTGTGTGTGAAAATGCCGGGCGCTGCGTAATATATGCCGGGCACTGCGTAGTATATGCCGGGCGCTGCGTAGTATATGCCGGGCGCTGCGTAGTATATGCCGGGCGCTGCGTAGTATATGCCGGGCGCTGCGTAGTATATGCCGGGCGCTGCTTAGTATATGCCGGGCGCTGCGTAGTATATGCCGGGCGCTGCGTAGTATATGCCGGGCGCTGCGTAGTATATGCCGTGCTCTGCATAATATATACCGTGCGCTGTGTAGTATGTGCCGTACGTTGTGTAGTATATACCGTACACTGCGTAGTATATGCCGTGTGCTGTGTAGTATTTAGCGTGCGTTGTGTAGTGTATGCCATGCGCTGTGTAGTATGTGGCGTGCGCTGTGTAGTATGTGGCGTGTGCTGTGTAGTATGTGCCGTGCGCTGTGTAGTATGTGCCGTGCGTTGTGTAGTATATACCGTACTCTGCGTAGTATATGCCGTGCTCTATGTAGTATATAGCATGCGTTGTGTAGTGTATGCCGTGCACTGTGTAGTATGTGCTGTGCGTTGTGTAGTATATACCGTACACTGTGTAGTGTATGCTGTGCGCTGTGTAGTATATACCGTACACTGTGTAGTATGTGCCGTGCGTTGTGTAGTATATACCGTACACTGCGTAGTATGCCATACTCTGTGTATTATATAGCAAGCATTGTGTAGTGTATGCCGTGCGCTGTATAGATTATGCCGTGCGCTGTGTAGTATATAGCATGCATTGTGTAGTGTATGCCGTGCGTTGTGTAGTGTATGCCGTGCGTTGTGTAGTATACGCCATGCGCTCTGTAGTATGTGCCGTGCGCTGTGTAGTATATACCGTACACTGTGTAGTGTATGCCGTGCGCTGTGTAGTATGTGCCGTGCGCTGTGTAGTATATACCGTACACTGTGTAGTATATACCGTACACTGTGTAGTGTATGCCGTGCGCTGTGTAGTATATGCTGTGCCCTGTGTAGTATATACCGTACACTGTGTAGTATGTGCCGTGCGTTGTGTAGTATATACCGTACACTGCGTAGTATGCCATACTCTGTATTATATAGCAAGCGTTGTGTAGTGTATGCCGTGCGCTGTGTAGAGTATGCCGTGCGCTGTGTAGTATATAGCGTGCGTTGTATAGTATGTGCCGTGTGTTGTGTAGTATATACCGTACACTGCGTAGTATGCCATACTCTGTGTATTATATAGCAAGCGTTGTGTAGTGTATGTCGTGCGCTGTGTAGTATATAGCGTGCGTTGTGTAGTATGTGCCGTGCGTTGTGTAGTGTATGCCATGCGCTGTGTAGTATATGCCAGTAGCTGTGTACACTGTGTTCCAAATTATTATGCAGAAATTGTTTAAGGAGTGATAAGGTAAGAATTTTTTTGTTTGTCAGTTAAACTCATTGATGGTGATGTGTGTCAGGGCTCTTTATATCACTGTAAGCAATTGCAGACACCTGTGCTAATTAGTATGGCAGGTGTGTCCAATGAAAGGCAAGACTACTTAAGAAGGCTGTCTCACATTATTAAGCAGCCTACATTTTCTGCCAAAATGGGAAAGAAAAAGGATGTGTCGGCTGCTGAGAAGCAACAAATTGTGGAGTGTTTAGGTTAAGGCATGACTACAATCAACATTGCCAAGACACTTCAACGTGATCATCGCACAATCAAGAAGTATGTAGCTGATTCACAGTACTCACGTGTGCGTGCTGATAAGGGAAAATTGAGGACTCTTTCCTACAGGCAATTACGTCAGGTTAAAAGAGCAGCGGCAAAAAAGCCTTGTCATAGCAGCAGACAAGTTTTTGAAGCTGCTGGTGCCTCCAACGTCCCCCGAACAACAAGATGCAGCGTCCTTCAGAGGTTTGCAGCTGTGCGTAAGCCATCCTTTCGACCTCCTCTATCCACTGCACACAAGCAGAAACGGCTCCAGTGGGCCAAACAATACATGAAGACTGACTTCAAAACTGTTTTGTTCACCAATGAGTGCCGTGCAACGCTCGATGGTCCAGATGGATGGAGTGGAGGATGGTTGGTTGATGGACACCCCATGCAAACACGGCTATGGCACCAACAAGGAGGAGGTAGAGTAATGTTTTGAGCTGGAATCATGGGGAGAGAGATTGTCGGCCCCTTTAGGATCCCTGAAGGGGTAAAGATGAACTCCATAGTGTATGTTGAGTTTCTCAAACAGCACTTCCTGCCATGGTTCAAGAAGAAGAACCGTGCATTCCACAGCAAGATCATTTTCATGCATGTTAATGCACCGTCTCATGCTGCACATAACACATCTGCATCTCTGGCTGCTATGGGCATAAAAGGGGACAAACTTATGGTGTGGCCCCCATGCTCCCCTGACCTCAACCCCATTGAGAACCTCTGGAGCATCATCAAAAGGAGTGTCTATGATGGCGGGAGGCAGTTCACATCGAAGCAACAGCTCTGGGAGGGTATTCTGTCCTCATGCAAAACAATTGAAGCAGAAACCATCCAAAACCTGACAAATTCAATGGACGAGAGAGTTCAGAAGCTCCTTTCGAACAAGGGGTCCTATGTGCAAATGTAACATCACCTAGAATAAAGTTTTGAGTTGAAAACTGTTTGATTTCAGTTTGTAATAACCTGCTAATGCTTATAATTTCAAAAATGACCATTTTTTTGTTCTTTATTAAAATGAAAAGGTTGAAAACTCTGCTGTGCATAATAATTTGGAACATGCATTTTGAGTGCAGTTTGAGTGTTTTCTTTTTTAAAAAATATACTGTTATCATAGGCAGTTTGTACAAAAACCTTTCAATTGTACTCTAATAGTTATTTGACTGGAAAATTACAATGACTGAAATTCATATAGGTAATTTGGGAAAATCTGAGAAAATATTATTTGCATAATAATTTGGAACACAGTGTAGTATATAGCATGCGTTGTGTAGTGTATGCCGTGCGCTGTGTAGAGTATGTCGTGCGCTGTGTAGTATATAGCGTGCGTTGTGTAGTAAGTGCCGTGCCCTGTGTAGTGTATGCCGTGCGCTGTGTAGTATATAGCGTGCGCTGTGTAGTGTATGCCGTGCGCTGTGTAGTGTCGCTGTGTAGTGTATGCCGTGCGCTGTGTAGTGTATGCCGTGCGCTGTGTAGTGTATGCCGTGCGCTGTGTAGTGTATGCCGTGCGCTGTGTAGTGTATGCCGTGCGCTGTGTAGTGTATGCCAGGAGCTGTGTAGTGTATGCCAGGAGCTGTGTAGTGTATGCCAGGAGCTGTGTAGTGTATGCCAGGAGCTGTGTAGTGTATGCCAGGAGCTGTGTAGTGTATGCCAGGAGCTGTGTAGTATATAGTGTGCGTTGTGTAGTATATGCCGTGCGCTGTGTAGTGTATGCCGTGCGCTGTGTAGTATATGCTGTGCCCTGTGTAGTTTATGCGGTGCACTGTGTAGTATGTGCCGTGTGTTTGTGTAGTATATACCGTACACTGTGTAGTGTATGCTGTGCGCTGTGTAGTATATACCTTACATTGTGTATGAAAATGCTGTACGCTGTGAGGTATATACCGTATGTTGTGTAGTATATACTGTAAACTGTGTAGTATATGCTGTGCACTGCATAGTGTGTGCCGTGTGCTCCGTAGAGTGTGCCGTGCGCTCCGTAGAGTGTGCCGTGCGCTCCGTAGAGTGTGCCGTGCGCTCCGTATAGTGTGCCGTGCGCTCTGTAGAGTGTGCCGTGCGCTCTGTAGAGTGTGCCGTGCGCTCTGTAGAGTGTGCCGTGCGCTCTGTAGAGTGTGCCGTGCGCTCTGTAGAGTGTGCCGTGTGCTCTGTAGAGTGTGCCGTGTGCTCTGTAGAGTGTGCCGTGCGCTCCGTAGAGTGTGCTGGGTGCTGTATATTCTGTGTAAATTCTCTGCTCGCACACGTTGGGTCACCTTGTGGCTGCAGATCCCTGTTGCTTTGGCAAAACCTTGATTGTTTTGACTTCCTGAGGACCGCAGACCTCACCGGATGATCTTTCATCTTTCAGGATGTTCATGGCATTCTCCATAACTGGGAAGGACTGGCAGGCTCCTGGGATCATGCTGGTTTTTGTTTAATTATATTCATGTCAGATTATTCTGATAATGAGATGGAGAATGGAAGCAGAGCTGATGCCAAGGTGCAGCCGTTCTACCCTGCCACGTTCACGTTCATAGCCAAATAATGTTTTGCGGCTGCCAGGATTTCCCAATTACATTCTCGGTCTGTGAGGGCTACTAGCAGAATGCAGCTTTTCACTTGGCGCAGGGCCCGTCTGCCTCAGTGTAAGCCATAATGTGGTTGTGTACGCAGCTCCCGCTGCCACACCTCATTGTACAGTGTTCTAATACTCACCTGGATTGTGTGATGGAGGAATAGAAGATCGCATCGCTCCTTTTCTGCATGATTGATAAATGCGCGATTCCGACATTTCTCAGCTTGTTACGTTCTATTGTGCGGCTTTTGTACTGAGCGAAGGGTTTCTACATTGTTCAAGGTCATAGAAAAGGCTGCTGCTATCATTTGTTCTTTAAAATTGACCATGATGAGGAAGAAATTTTCCTCATCTTCTTGATTTAGCAGAAATTGCACTCCCAGAAAGCAACTGATAATAACAATCAGCAGAGCAAGTAGACTTAGTGGGGTTTTCCACTTCTAGAAAAGTGGACCCCAAACGATTTCTGTTGTTTAACCCTGCTGTTCTGTTCGGGTTTACTATACACTTGTTATGTTCGGGTCATTTTTGACCCGAACCTATTAAAATGTTGTTTTGAGCCACTGAAAAGTTCTTTTTGAATACCTGTTGCATTATTATACTGTGTGTGATCATAGTTGTTCATTATCAAAGAAAAATTGAATAAAAAAACTTAATTTTTTTAAATTTTGTGTTGATTAATGTAAAACAGCCTAATTGCATTTTACACCAAAGTAACAAACTTGTGCTTAAATAATCAACTATATCTTTTACAACAACATCAACAACAACTTTAGGTAACTATTAGTACAACTAACTTAAAACTAAAATAAATTTTAACAGTATAAAAGCATTTTGAAAAAAATAGTAAAAAATAATCAGAAAAAAATAAAAATTTCAGTTTTTTTCAAAAAAAGGTTTCTACTAATCTATTTTTTTTCAATCCACGTTTTCGCATCATTTTTGCAAAACTTCAACAGTCATAAATACCACGGGTACCATGTATTCAAAGCTGTGAGGTAAACTCTGTGTGCAGCTCCAGACTCCAGCTCCTCTCTCCAACAGCCTTGAAATGTCTGACTGAACTACTATACTGACAAGATAAGGGCGGAGACACACAGGCACCTTCTGCAAGGCTAAAGGTACTGCCACACTTAGTGATCTCGTTAGCGATCTCAATAACGACGCAAGCTAATGAGATCGTTTGTGAGATCTCTTTTAGGTCGCTAGTAGCTGCCAAACAGGAGATCTCATAAACGACTCATCAGCGGTCAGCGATCTCTTTAACGACTTTGGCGGTCGTTAGGATCTGTCATTAGCATGTACTGAGCGCTTCTGATTCATAGAAATTTCCAGCATCGCTCCTGCTCTCTGCGTCCTGCTAGCCTGCTTTGCAACTGCTGCGATCCTCTCTGTGACGCAAAAGAGAACTTATAAATATTGCGATCCATTCCGTGACGCTAAACCCATATGCGTCACAAACGAGGTCGTTCGCAAAAGGTGCCAAACACAGCGATATAGGCTCACCAGCGGGACGCCAACGATCAAAAAACGGTCCAGAACTCTAGTGAGCGATCAACGAGATCACAGCAGGGGCCACATAGTTGCTACATGCCACACACAGCTGTCGCTAACGAGATCGCAAAATAGTGACGTTTTAGTGATCTCGTTTGCGACCTCGTTTGCGATCTCGTTTAGTGTGGCATACCCTTGAGATAACACACAACAAAATACATTCTCATTAGCTTGTCAGTTCACAAGGAAAAGAAACTATTTTCTTTTGCAATCTTGAAAACTGAATTGATTTATTTGTAGAGGAACAGCAGGCCTTTAGATACAGCAATAAAAATTGTACTGAAAGAAAATGCGTATGGTTTGTACTGAAATCATTTGTATACATGTATCCATCCATTTATGTCCATCTGTGCACCTAAAGCAACTAGATAACTTGATAAACAATAGTAGATGCAATAAGTAGTCTCAAAATAAACTAAAAATCCTTTGTTTTACTCAAAAAATGGCTGTAGATTAGTATAAAAGACTAACGGGTCATTTTTGACCCGAACATAACAAGTGTATAAAAAACTGTAGCGCAAAAAGTAAAGCACCGGAAAAAAAAAAAAAATACCCTTAGTATGAACCCCGTAAATTAGGAAAATAGAAGGAACCACAAGTTTCAAAATCAAAAAATGAATGAATAAAATAATATCTAATTTCCAAAACGGGTCATTTCAGCAGCAGATGAAGGAAGGGAGACACAGTCATTACTAGTGGGTAGGCGGAGCCCACACAGGATAGAACACCTCAGACTAAAAAGAGTGTTGACCGTCCCCTCCAGCTTGGGCTCCTCCTACTCCAGCTCTCCAGTCTAAAATTTGAGGTCACAGAGGATAGTCGCTGCTGGAAGCAGCTCCTCAGAAATTTTTTTTATTTTAGTCGGACAGAGACTTGGACCGCCAGTGGTCTAGAGGTCTCAGGGGTCTCAGCGCTGCTGGACCCTCACCTCTCCCTTGGCGGATCTGTATTACCCTGTAAGGTGGTCCCTGCAGAACCCTGCCGGCCCTGGGGGATGAGGATTGCTTCCCTGGCGGGGACGCAAACCGCGCTTCTGGGGTCACTGCGTTCCCCGCCCTGGGGGGAAGCTACGGGCACAGCGCCACAAATCTCTGAGGGGTCCCTGTGGCACTCAGCTGGGTGAGTACGCCACATTTTAATGTGTTTGAGTGCTTCAGCGGCCGCTGCGGCAGCCGCTGCTACATGTATTCATGTGTGGTGATTGTGTACTTTCAGCTGCAGATGAAGGAAGGGAGACACACTAGTCATTACTAGTGGGTAGGCGGAGCCCAGATGAGATAGACACCTCAGATTAAAAAGAGTGTTGACCGGCCCCTCCAGCTCGGGCTCCTCCTACTCAGCTCTCCAGTTTTCAATTTAAGGTCAGAGAAGATAGTCGCTGCTGGAAGCAGCTCCTCAGAAGATCTTATTATTTTTTATCGGACAAGAGACTTGGATTACCAAATGTGGTCTAGAGGTCTCAGGGGTCTCAGCGCTGCTGGACCCCAACCTCTCCCTTGGCGGATCTGTATTACCCTATATGGTGGTCCCTGCAGAACCCTGCCGGCCCGGGGGGATGAGGATGGCTTCCCTGGCACGCAAACCGCGCTGTAGGGGTCAGTGCGATCCCCGCCTGGGGGGAAGCATGGGCACGCGCCAGAAACCCCTGGGGGTCCCTGTGGCTGGTGAGTACTCCACATTTAATATGTGTTTGAGTGTTTTCAGCGACTGCTGCGGCAGTCGCTGTTACAATATACATGCGGTGACTGTGTGTTTTTTGTCCGCAGGTGGATGCCTGCAGGACATAGGAACGGGGGAGAGAGAAGCTGCGCGCCTTTTTTATTTGAATTTCGCGCCGCTCTGAGCGCGCGCTTTACGGCAGTCTCCTTTTCCGGCTTCCCTCATGAAGCACACGGAGGCACAGCGCGGCGGCCATTAGCCGAGTAATGCTGACAGGCTGAAAGCTCCCTCGGACATCGCTGCACCGCGACCAGCTGGGTGAGTCGCTTCTACCCGTCTAGGGCAGAAGCTTAACCCCTTCACCTCCACAGCGCGGGCGCCTTTCTGAGGCACAAATGGGTGGCAGACTGCGCTGCCTGCAGCTGTTATCTCAAAGCTCGCACACCTTTTCAATATAAGAGGTTGTGGGGAGTCTGCGACAGTAATACTGTAACTATACGTTCCTGCTAACGACGACGCATACTATGCGATCGTTTGTGTGATCATTTTTAATGTCACTAGTAGCTGCCAATCTGGGCGATCTCATTAACAACGCATAGGCGGTTAGCGATCCCCTTAATGACTTTGGCGGTCATTGCGATTTACAAACAGCGCAATTTTTTAGCGATATTGTGAACGTTTCTTCTTGTTAAGTGTGGCATAGCTGTCCTGTAGCTGCTGCCTTATAAGAGGCACTTGGGGCTCGCACACCCTTTTCATTATTAAGGTTGTGGGGAGTCTGCGACTTTAACCCCTTCTTAGGCGGTTAACTCTTAATGGGGGACAGCTGGGGTAGCTCTCTCCTTAA
Organism: Oophaga sylvatica; assembly: GCA_033576555.1. Taxonomy (NCBI): domain Eukaryota; kingdom Metazoa; phylum Chordata; class Amphibia; order Anura; family Dendrobatidae; genus Oophaga; species Oophaga sylvatica. The sequence continues at coordinate 912,780,627 of JARQOD010000001.1, read as the reverse complement.
GAGCTTTAACCCTTCAGCGTTTCATTTTTTCTTTAAGAAACCACACTTTTCCTTGGCGCCTCAATCTTGTTTTTGTAGGCTCTTCAACACGGGCCTTTTGAGCCTATGGACTCTGTTAGTCTTTCTTTGCTCTCTTGGAAGGTTGCCTTCCTAGTGGCGGTCACCTCTTTGAGAAGGATTTCTGAGTTGGCGGCTCTTTTCTTACTTGCCTCCTTTTCTGGAGTTTCACCCGGATCGTGTAGTGCTTCGCACACGGGGCGACTTTCTACCTAAGGTGGTGTCGCAATTTCATCTTAACCAGGATATTGTGTTGCCCTCTTTGTCTGGGGCCGAGTAATGCGAAGGAACGGGCCTTGCACACATTGGATTTGGTGCGGGCTTTGAAGTTCTATTTGTCTGTTACCCAAAGTTTTCGGAAGTCGGACTCCCTGTTTGTGATTCCAGCAGGTCGTCAACGGGCTTCCAAGGATTCTATAGCTCGTTGGATCCGGTCGGCCATTTTGGAGGCTTACCGACTTAAAGGCGAACCTTGCCCGATTAAGGTTCGAGCTCATTCCACGAGAGCTGTGGGCTCATCGTGGGCTTTCCATCAAGGGGCCTCGGCAACTTAGCTTTGCTGGGCGGCGACCTGGCGCTCCGTCCACACCTTTTCAAGATTTTATAAGGTGGACGTTAGTGCTTCCGCTGATGCAGCCTTAGGACGTAGGGTCCTGTAGGCGGCTGTAGTTTAAAGTTCTAGTTAACTTGTATTTGGCGCCTGTTGCGCATTTATCAAGGTTGTTGGGATTCTGCCTCTTTTGGTTTTTTCCCACCCTTAATTTTTGGACTGCTTTGGGACGTCCCACTAGTAATGTCTAGTGTGTCTCCCTTCCTTCATCTGCAGCTGAAAGACGGATTTTGGTAAGAACTTACCTGTAAAATCCTTTTCAGCGAAGAAGGAAGGGAGACACACATCCCTCCCATGGCAGAAGTGTGTTGTTGTTTTTCAGATGCGGCGTGACCCTTCTCTGATAGCGATTATCTGGGCTGAGGTTGACGCGCTAAGGCTCTGTTCCAGCATCGCCAGCTCATCGCAGTGGTCAGGTCCAGTGAGTAGTACCTGGAACTGTGTGGTTTTTGCCTACATGCATGCATAACCTGTATTTTTGTGTTTTATTCTCTGAAGTCCTTCAGAAGGGGTTATGTTGCTCCGCTGGTGATATTGCTCTTCCTTAAGCTTGGTACAACTGGAGAGCTGAGTAGGAGGAGCCCGAGCTGGAGTGGCCGGTCAACACTCTTTTTAATCTGAGGTGTCTATCTCATCTGGGCTCCGCCTACCCACTAGTAATGTCTAGTGTGTCTCCCTTCCTTCTTCGCTGAAAAGGATTTTACAGGTAAGTTCTTAACAAAATCCGTCTTTTGTCCGCAGGTGGATGCCTGCAGGACATGGGAGCGGAGAGCGGAGTGAGTCGCGCGCTTTTTTTGAAACCGGCGGGGGGCGTGGCTTCACGCTTTCCCATTTTTTCGCGGGCAGGAAGCGCTCTGAGCGCGCTTTACCCTGTCTCTTCTCTTCCGGCTTCTCTCCTCTAGCGCGGCGGCCATTACTGAAGGCCTCCTCGGGCTCCTCACTCTCCGCTCTCCCCGACCGACCGAAAGGAAGACCCTACACCACGGCCAGCTGGGTGAGTCGCTTCTACCTGTCAGGGCAGAAGCTTGACCCCCTCACACCCACAGCGCAGGAGGTACTGTCACACGGAACGCTCCCGCTACGATCACGATAGCGACGCTTAATTTTGCGATCGTTTTTTTGTGATCGTTTTAATGTCGCTAGTAGCTGCCACAGAGGGCGATCTCATTGACGACGCATAAGTGGTTAGCGATCTCCTTAGCGACTTTGGCGGTCATTGCGATGTACAATTCAGCGCAATATGTTAGCGATCTCGTTGGCGTTCTTCTTTAGTGTGGCATACCTTTGAAGCACTGTTCTGCAGCTGTTACCTCATAAGAGGCACCTGGGGCTCGCACACCCTTTTCATTAAACAAGGGTTGTGGGGAGTCTGCGAAATTAACCCCTTCTTTGGCGGTTAACCCTTTATTGGGAGACAGCTGGGGTAGCTCTCTCTTTAAGAGCTTTAACCCTTCAGCGTTCGTTTTGCCTTTGAAAACCACACTGTTCTAGTTGCTGACAGGTTTTGACCTGCCATATACTGTGTGAGGGCATGTCAGATCAGGGTCCAGGAGGTGCGGACCGTCTCCCAGATCCGCTACAGGATCAGTCTCGCGTATCTGACACGCAGACCTCGACGGCGTCAAGCGCAGCGGTCGGAGGTGTCAGTGATGTCAAAATGGAGGCCCTCGCTCGTTCTATTAATGGCCTTTCTGACCTTCTAGGTTATTGGGTGTCAGCTAGATCCTCTCATGGTAGGAAGCGACACAGGCCGGTACCATCTTCCCCGCGTAGCGACTCGGAGATTTCGGGCATGGAGGGTTCCCCTTCAAGCTCGGATGGGGAGATGTCCGATTCGGATAAGGAGGATCGGCAGGGACACTCTGCCTCTCTTTTGAGCCGTACAGAGGCTTTTATTGGAGCCATGAGGGAGGCGTTACAGTTACCGGAGGAGGTAACTAGACGTCCTGGTAAGTCGGCCCGGATGTTTCAGGAGTCGCATAGGTCGCGATCAGCCTTACCATCTCTGGATGAGCTTAATGGGGCAGTGGAGAAGGAACGCCTGTGTCCAGATAAACGTTTTCAGGGGACACGGTTTTTTGAGACGCTGTATCCGTGTACGACGGAGTTGATTGATAATTGGATTCCTTCTCCTGAAGTGGATGTCCCTTTATCCCAGCTTAGCAAATCGTCATTACTTCCTGTTAAAGGGAAGGCGAGTCTGCAGGATCCGCTGGACAGAAAAACGGAGATGGCAGCGAAATCCATCTACGAGGCCGCAGGTCATGGATTCAGAGCAGTGCTAGGATCCATGTGTGCTTGTAAAGCTTCCCTGAGCTGGTTAGACCGTCTACGGACGGCGTGGCAAGATGGATCCCCACTATCCGAGGTAGAGGGGCTTTTCAAGTCATTGGAGGATGCAGCCCGATATGGCAGTGATGCAGGTTTGGATACTGCCTCAATGCTGTCCAGGGCACAATCCTCGGCAATCACAATCAGGAGAGCACTGTGGCTTAGACAGTGGACCGGAGATGCTGTTTCCAAGCAAGGTTTGCTTTCTTTAGCTTACAAGGGTGGTCAGCTATTTGGATCTGACCTCACGGAGCTGATTGCCAAGGCAAAGGCAAAAGAAACGGCTTTACCGCAGCGAAGAGCTGTGACTTCTGCGTCTGGCAGGCATAGTGCCGGTAGTAGTCGGCGGTCCTTTCGGTCCAGGGGACGGTTCGGTCAGCCCTCTTGGGGATCGGGTCGTCCCTCTTTTTCAGGAAAAAAGAACGCTCAGAAATCCCGCACTCCCTGGAAACAGAGCTTCCGCCAAGACAAGCGGGAAGCTGACAAAAAGCCCGCTAAGGCGGACTGACGCCAGGGCCTCACTCGAGGGCTCTCGAGTGGGAGGTCGCCTGCTCCAATTCGAACCGATTTGGGCTTCCCGCATGTCGGACGCCTGGGTGACGCGGGTTGTGTCGGCAGGCTACTTCATAGAGTTTCTTTCTCGACCCCCAGACAGTTTTTGCGAATCCCGCTTTCCGTCAGAGCCCGAGCTATTTGCCGCTCTACTGCGGGAGGTCGATTCCCTTCTGCAGAAGGGTGTGGTGGTACCAGTTCCACCGGAGGACCGGGGAAGAGGGTTTTATTCCAACCTCTTTGTGGTCCCCAAAAAGGAGGACAAATTTTGCCCCATTCTGGATCTCAAAAGATTGAATCGGCATGTCCGCTCCCGGAAATTCCGCATGGAGTCACTTCACTCCTTTGTGGCGGCCTTGTCGCAGAACGATTTTTTTGTGTCAATCGACATACGCTACGCTTATTTGCATGTCCCCATCGGAAGGGCCCACCAACGATTCCTTCGTTTTGCCATAGGTCAGGACCATTACCAGTTTGTGGCCCTGCCATTCGGGTTGGCCTCAGCACCCAGAGTTTTTACAAAAATTCTGGCTCCTCTCATGGCGATTCTGCGAAGACAGGGGGTTACGATTCTTCCCTATCTGGACGACCTTTTGATTGTGGCGTCCTCAAAGGAGGAGGCGGTGACGGCTCGCAATCTATCCCTTCAGCTCCTGGAGGACTTCGGGTGGCTGGTCAATTGGGAGAAGTCGTCTCTGGAACCGTCGCAGTCAATCCTGTTTTTGGGAATGCATTTCGACACGGTACGAGCAGTGGTGTCTCTGCCTCCAGACAAGCAAGCGAGTCTTCTTCGTCATGTACAGGTTATGAAGTCTGCGACAGCAATGTCCCTTCGAAGGTGTATGCACCTTCTGGGTTTGATGGTGGCGTCAATGGAAGCAATTTCGTTTGCCCAATTTCATTCCAGGGCTCTCCAAATGTTCATCTTGAACCGTTGGGATCGATCGCAGTTTTCACTGGATTGCAGTGTCATCATCTCCCACAGGGTGAGAGAGTCTCTAGAATGGTGGTTACGTCCGGAAGCGTTATCCCTGGGGAAGTCCTTCCTTCCTCCGAGGTGGTCGATCATAACCACCGATGCCAGCCTGACGGGCTGGGGGGGTGTCTGGAACGATCTCTGGATTCAGGGAGTATGGTCGTTGGAAGAGTCTGTCCTGCCGATCAACATCCTGGAATTGAGGGCAATTTTCCTTTGCCTCCAACACTGGACGGTCCCTTTAAGCAGTCTACCAGTCCGAGTGCAGACAGACAACGCGACGGCGGTCGCGTATATCAACCATCAAGGTGGGACGAGGAGCTTCAGGCTCATGATGGAAGTGTCTCGAATTCTGGTATGGGCCGAGGCCAGAGTGCCAGCCATCTCTGCGATTCATATTCCAGGGGTTCAGAATATCACAGCGGACTTCCTCAGTCGCGAAAAGATGGATCCCGGAGAATGGAGTCTTCATCCGGAAATTTTTGCACTGCTGTGCTCCCGTTGGGGAACTCCCCAAGTGGATTTGATGGCATCCAGGTTCAATGCCAAGTTACCGACGTTCATGTCCAGGTACAAGGACCCGAAGGCTGTGGCGGTGGATGCTCTGGTGGCTCCTTGGGACCAATTCGAGCTAATCTATGTGTTCCCGCCGATATCCTTACTTCCTCTGGTGTTGCGTCGGATCAGACTGGAGAGAGTCCCGGCTATGTTGATAGCCCCAGATTGGCCAAGGAGGACGTGGTTCTCGACACTGGTGTCGCTTTTGGCAGCGCCTCCACTTCCACTCCCTCTTCGCCCGGACCTGTTAACCCAAGGGCCCGTTCGTCACCCGGACCTGAAGTCTCTGCGTTTGACGGCGTGGCTCTTGAGACCGAAATCTTGACCCGTCAAGGTTTTTCAGCCGAAGTCATTGCCACTCTGCGAGCTGCCAGAGGTCCGGCTACTACTAGGATTTATCACAAGACTTGGGAAGCCTTCTTTTCGTGGTGTTCGGGTTCTTCTAGGAACCCGAGGATTTTTTCCATTCCCAATTTGTTGGCCGTTTGGCAGTTAGCACTCTGAAAGGACAGGTTTCTGCTCTGTCCTTGCTGTTTCGGAAGGCTATCGCCTCGCGTAGGGACGTACGTTCCTTTTTTCGCGGGGTAACCCGTCAATTTCCGCCGCGGAAGGCGCTTGTGTCTCCTTGGCGGCTCAATCTTGTCTTGGAGGCTCTTCAACATGGGCCTTTTGAGCCTATGGACTCTGTTAATGTCTATTACTCAAAGTTTTCGGAAGTCGGATTCTCTGTTTGTGATTCCAGCAGGTCGTCGACGTGGGCAACGAGCTTCCAAGGATTCTATAGCTCGTTGGATTCGGTCGGCCATTTTAGAGGCTTACCGACTTAAGGGCGAACCTTGCCCGATTAAGATTCGAGCTCACTCCACGAGGGCTGTGGGTTCATCGTGGGCTTTTCATCAAGGAGCCTCAGCAGCTCAGCTCTGCAGGGCGGCGACCTGGCGCTCCGTCCACACATTTACGAAATTTTATAAGGTGGACGTCAGTGCTTCCGCTGATGCGGCCTTAGGACGTAGGGTCCTGCAGGCGGCTGTAGTTTAAAGTTCTTGTGAACTTGTATTTAGCGCTAGTTGCGCATTTATTTAGGTTGTTGGGTATCTGCCTCTGTTGGTTTTTTTGCCCACCCTTATTTTTGGACTGCTTTGGGACGTCCCACTAGTAATGACTGTGTCTCCCTTCCTTCATCTGCTGCTGAATGACGGATTTTGGTAAGAACTTACCTGTAAAATCCTTTTCAGCGAAGAAGGAAGGGAGACACAGATCCCTCCCATGGCAGAAGTGTGTTGTCGTGTTTTCAGATGCGGCGTGACCCTTCTCTGATAGCGATTATCTGGGCTGAGGTCGGCGCGCTAAGGCTCTTTTCCAGCATTGCCAGCTCATCGCAGTGGTCAGGTTCAGTGAGTAGTACGTGGGACTGTGTGGTTTTTTTCGGCTATATGCATAACCTGTCTTCTTGTTTTTTTTTTCTCTGAAGTCCTTCAGAAGGGGTTATGTTGCTACGCTGGTGATATTTGCTCTTCCTTAGCTTGTGTACGGACTGGAGAGCTGGAGTAGGAGGAGCCCAAGCTGGAGTGGCCGGTCAACACTCTTTTTAATCTGAGGTGTTCTATCCTGTGTGGGCTCCGCCTACCCACTAGTAATGACTGTGTCTCCCTTCCTTCTTCGCTGAAAAGGATTTTACAGGTAAGTTCTTACCAAAATCCGTCTTTTTGACCCGAACAGAACAGCAGGGTTAAAATGAAAAAAAAAAAACAAATAGTTCTCGCTCTCCCCAAGTCCAACAACGGTTCCCTGCCACTACTTCACAGTTTGTGTTTTGACTTTAGTGGGGACTTTCTGTCGACAGCTGACATCACCGCTGCAGCCAATCACTGAGCTCAGTTGCTCTGCTGATGTAGATGCTGCACTCGGTGCTTGGGTACAGTAGGTATGTGAGCTGTTGACGTGATGTCACTATTACAGCCAAAGCACAGAGATTGGAGCGTCGGTGGAGAGCTAAAGCGAAGCAGGGCGATACTCTTTGGTATTATTTTACATGACTGCAATTCTTTGAAGTCTACTTTTCTAAAAGTTGTGAAAAACTCTTTAAGGTTTGGTGTTCCTAGACAAGTTCTGAGAATTATTCCAGAAAATATTTCCTGACATTTCTCTTATATTGGAAGCTACCTGAGATACCAGCCTTACCTTACCTCCTTAAGTCACCTTCTTGTTTAGCTTCCAAAAAAGAAGACTGAGAGGAGACTTAACAGCTGTCTACAAATATCTGAAGGGCTGTCACATTGTAGAGGGATCATCCTTATTCTCATTTGCACATGGACACACGAGAAGCAATGGGATGAAACTGAATGGGAGAAGATACAGATTAGATATTAGAAAAAACTTTTTGACACTGAGGGTGATCAATGAATGGAACAGGCTGCCACGAGAGGTGGTGAGTTCTCCTTCAATGGAAGTCTTCAAACAGAGTCTGGACAGACATCTGTCTGAGATGGTTTAGTGAATCCTGCATTGAGCTGTGGGTTGGACACGATGACCCAGGAGGTCCCTTCCAACTCTACCATTCTATGATTATTGATGCTGCTGCCAGTAGCAATGTTGGCATGTACGCTTTTAGTAGGATCCATCTATCACCCTTGAGCCTCCCAAAATTGTGTCGTAAGGTGCTGGTGGGCATCCTAACAAAGACCTCCAGACCTTCGATGGCTGTATATCTGAGGCCGTGACACATGCAGTTGATCACTAACTTTTGACACTTTCATTATTATATTGTGAAGTCCACAAGTAGGAAGAAAAAAATCTATATCTAAAATTAAAGTTTATGAAAAAATGTACATAGAAAATAGACAATTTTTTTTACTTGTTAAAAGTAATTTTATTTTGTATAGATGATTGCAAAAATTGTCTGAGATCATAAAAAATAAAACTGAAATGATCAATTTTTATGATCCCCAAAATGGTTTAAAAAAATGGAAAATTAAGAAATATGTCTTTTTTAATGTGATGACTCAAAAACAATTTTTTTTTATTTATAGTTTTGGTTTTTTATTAGGCAGAAGTAGTAAATGGAAAAAAAATGTACATGATTGGTACTACTGTATTCACACTGATCCAAAGAAGAAAAACACTTTATTTTAGCCACATGGTGAATAGTGCAAAATTTAAAGTGCAAATAGAAATATATGCTTTTTAGCATAACAAATATGCTTTTTCTGAAAGCGTTAATACGTTATATGGATCTAAAAATGAAAAATGTACCATAAGAAATTCACACACAAAAAAGCCCTCATACAGCCATGCTGACTGAAAAATAAATACGGCTCTCTAAATGCGAAGAAAGGACAAAAATGGCCTATTCTTCTAGGGGATGTCGGCATTATTGGAGTGGTGTTTTTGTAACGGCTGGAGAGCAATAGTTTGGGGGACACTGGTCTAGAAGATAGCCTTTGTTTAGGATTGTTGTAAAGGGGGCTAACTACATAACAATACTCTAGTGTGAAATTAGGAGGCAGCACGCACATATGGATGGGATGTTCGGTCTCCATGTACTTTTGACCATGTGTTGATTTGATGTTCAAATTCCCTTGTCTTCTCAAAAAGTTTGTCTCCTATTAGGAAGGATGCTTTGTGGGCTTTGAGGTTATTAATTTGTCAGTATTGTAGCATCTCTTCTTGTAAGCTGCAGGTTTATCTTAAAAATAATCTGTAAGCAGGCATCCACCATCCCAAACTATTTATATGCACATGCAGCTTTTTCAATAACCAGCAATACCTTTACATGGCTGACTCGATCCTCCATTATTGCGAAAACATCCTTTGAATTGATCTGCGAATGAGGCTGAAGAGCTGTTTGTAGACCTGAAGCCTCTGTCACTCCAGCTCTATTCCTCGCCCAGTATCAGCTCCTCCAGCTACTTAACGAACAGCCTCTATGATGTGTCTTCACGTAAAGGAGCCATCAGTCGAGCAGGCGGCTGCAGCGCTGGGCAGGGAATAGAGCTGGAGTGACAGAGGCTTCAGATGTACAAATAGGTCTTCAGCATCATTTACATATCAATTCAAACACTGATTTCTCAGTAATAGAGGAAAGAAATGCTCATCTAAAGGTATTGCTGGACTTGTCTTTGAAAGAGCTACATGTGCATATGAATAGTTTGAGGAGTGACATCTTACTGACAGATTGATTCCATTTAAAATCCCTAAAAATTGAACAGTTCCTACCAACAGTAATGACTATTCTGTGTCCGTCTTTCTCGCAGATTGATGTTCTAATGTCTGCTTTAAAGACTGCCATATCTAGTCAGTCGGAAAAAACTGAGGAGACTGAGGTTTCAGAAGATATGTCGGAACCGTATGGAGCCTTGGAGAAGACGGAGGCAGATTTTCTACCAGAATACCTTTCTAGATTTCAGGTGAGTTGAAATTGGAGGGAAAGAAATCTTTAATATGTAAATCTCTATTTTTTCTGTTTGTCGTCCTGACATTTTCTTCTTCACACTTCACTGAATGGAAAACACATCAAATTATATGTAAATCATCTTCAGCAGGAAATTGCACAAGGGGGATCCAATACTCAAGGTCACGTGCATCGTATTTTCTTTTGCCTTTGTCTGCCCGCAGTCTCCCAGCCCCCGCTGTCATTCTAAGAAGCAGAAACCTATTAGCTAAAGTGTCATTGTAGGACCATTACTCATCCTTGAAAGCTGTCTTATGTTAACACAAATCACTAAATGCAAAGTACATAAAACTGGTCCGTCATGTCTCCAGTAAATGACGATCTCACTAGTAAATGGCAATTATTGCATTACATGGAGAAAAATCGCCTAGATTTTCACTTGTGGTAACACCCATGTTAATTGACTCTGACTGTTCTGAAGGCTAAACAGATCATATTCTAGGGTCCGTTCTCCCCTCTTAATAATAATAATTTTTATTTTTATATAGCGCTAACATATTCCGCAGCGCTTTACAGTTTGCACACATTATCGTCGCTTTCCCTGATGGGGCTTACAATCTAGATTCCCTATCAGTATGTCTTTGGAATGTGGGAGGAAACCGGAGGACCCGGAGGAAACCCACGCAAACACGGGGAGAACATACAAACTCCTTGCAGATGTTATCCTTGGTGGGATTTGAACCCAGGACTTAAGCTCTGCAGTGCTAACCACTGAGCCACCGTGCTGCCCTCTTGTGGATGTTCAGTTAATATTGGTTATTGTGGAAGTATACAATTTGGGAGCAGCACTGCCTTCCATGGTAGAATGATTTGTCTTAGTTTGTTCCATTGATGACTTCTTTAGTAAATTCTCGTATCCTTAGAACTTTGCATTATATTGTGGCGTTCCTGTATTAAAATGACTGGAAACATGAATAAATTGTGTGATAAGCATTACCATTGTGCATGCTTGGATCAGCTTATTATGAATGTTTCCTTTAATATGAAAAGGAGGAAAAATCAGATGACTTGACCCAGCCCTGTCTTTTGACACTACATAGAATTATGGATTCTGAAATTCAACATGACTGATCCTTCTTTTATATAAGGACAGATGTTAAAAGTAATCTGTCATCAGGATTTTGTTACCTCCATCTGAGAGCAGCAAGATGCAGAGACAGAGACCCTGATTCCAACAGTGTATGGCTTACTGGGCTGTATCCGTTTTTTCTGGTTTGTCTGATTGGCGGACACAGAACCATGAGAAACACTGCTGCCACCTGGAGGCTGACACTATTATTACATATACAGCTATGGCAAAAATTAAGAGACCACTGAACAGTTTTATAAAAATCAGCTTCTCTACATGTCTGACAGCCATTCCATTCCAGTGTCAGTTGAATTCCAACCAGAGTACACCTCATTCTACTTAATGTGCTTCTGATTAGGTGATCACCTGAACCAAATCTTATTTAATGAAGGAAAGTATAAAAAAACACTGCTGTGGTGTTCACAATCCTCTTGCAATAGGACAAGCTGGATGGCAAATCCAGTGCTAGTAATATCCCAAAAGTAATAGGAATGAAAAAATAACTTATAACCATATCATCTTTTGAAAAGAAAAGTCTTGAGTGAGGAAAAGGTGGGCTCAATTCTGGCTTTACTAGCAGAGGGATACAGTGAGCGTCATGTTGCCTCCATCCTTAAAATTCCTAAGACGGCAGTCCATTACAACAAGGTCAAGCAGCAGACATTGGGGACAACAAGGCTACAGACCGGCAGAGGGTGAAAACGACTATCCACTGACCGGGATGACAGTCATCTTATTTGAATGTCACTCATCAACCACAGAATGACATCAAGTGACCTACAAAAGGAATAGCAAATGGCAGCTGGGGTGAAGTGCATGGCAAGAACAGTTCGTAACAGGCTCCCAGAGGCAGGGCTCAAGTCATGTAAAGCTAGAAAAAAGCCTTTCATCAATGCAAAGCAAAGGAGAGCCACGCTGAAGTGTGCCAGAAGGTAATCTTTTCTGATGAGTCTAATTTTCAGCTTTGCCCAACACCTGGTTGTCTAATGGTTAGACAGCGACCTGGAGAGGCGTACAAGCCACAGTGTCTTGCACCCACTGTGAAATTTCGTGGAGGATTGGTTATGAGCTGGGGATGCTTCAGCAAGGCTGGAATTGGGCAGGTTAATCTTTGTGAAGGACGAATGAATCAAGCCGCATACAAGGTTATCCTGGAAAAACAGCTGATTCCTTCTGCTCATGCAATGTTCCCCAACTCTGAGGACTTTTTTCCAGCAGGACAATGCACCATGCCATACAGCTAGGTCAATCAATGTGTGGATGAAGGACCACCACATCAAATCCCTGTCATGGCCAGCCCAATATCCAGACCTGAACCCCATTGAAAACCTCTGGAATGTAATCAAGAGGAAGATGGATAGTCACAAGCCATCAAACAAAGAAGAACTGCTTAAATTTTTGTACCTGGAGTGGCATAAGGTCACCCAAAAGCAGTGTGAAAGACTGGTGGCAAGCATGCCAAGACGCATGAAAACTGTGATTAAAAATCATGGTTATTCCACAAAATATTGATTTCTGAACTCTTCCTGAGTTAAAACATTAGTATTGTTGCTTCTTAAATGATTATAAACTTGTTTTTTTAGCATTATTGCAAGCACTGCATTTTTTTGTTATTTTGACCGTTTCTCATTTTCTGAAAATAATGTTGTCAGTAGTTTATAGAATAAAAGAGCAATTTACATTTTAATCAAAAATATACCTATTAAAAGAGAAAAATCAGACAAACTGAAAATTTTGCAGTGGTCTCTTAATTTTTGCCAGAGCTGTAAATAAAATTGTCTCACCCCAGAAGACTATACCTTGTCTGCTGAAGTCAGGCTTCCTCAGTTTTTTGTAGTGTCAGTGTCTGTGTGCTGGCTTTCCGCCCCATAGCTCGGCACAACTTAGTGGTGTGGGACACAGAAGCACCTCGGCGTCTTCCTCCTTGTGGGTCAGGGAGGCTGTCTCTTCGGGTTACAGAATAGAGTTCACCAGTCTACCTCAGGATCGTTTTGTTTTTCTCTCATTCCACCAGTTTCGACCAGATAATAGCTTCTCTGTTTCAGGCAGGAGTGATTGTAGGTGTTCCATTTCAGAGCGCTTCAGGGGGTTCTATTCAAACCTATTCGTCATCTCCAAAAAGGATGTCCTATTTTCCTACTGTAGATTTAAGGCGCCTAAGCAAATGGGTTCGGCTTCGTCGCTTCATGTTGGCTTCGTCGCTTCGGTCAGTGACCGTATTAATGAAAGCCGGGGAGTTTCTTTCATTGGTAAATATCTGAGATGCTTATCTACCAATTTTTCCAGCCCATCAGCGATTTCTTTTCTTTGCGGTCAATCAAGATCATTTTCAGTTCATGGCTCTCTCACTTGGACTGGCCACAACACCCAGAGTATTCACAAAGATCCTCACGTTGGTTATGGTGCTGCTTTGGACCAAGGGGATAATTGTTTTGCCTTTTCTGGATGATATTCTTGTCAAAGCGCCATCCTTTGCTCAGAATCAAGAGTGCCTGAAGATTGTTCTACAGACACTGAAGTGACTTGGTTGGATTGTCAACAGTACAATATCTATTTTGGTTCCAACACAGCAGCTACGGTTTCTGGGAATCGTGTTCGATACTGTTCAAGCATCGTTATTCTTTCCAGAGGAGAAGAGATTAACGTTTCAGTAGTCCACTTTGAAGCTTCTGCGCAGGCATTCCCTCCTTTTTTGCATGAGAATCCTGGCAGAGATGGTGGTACATTTGAGGCAGGGCCCTTTCCTCAATTTTGGTCAAGGCCTATACAAAACATGCTACTTTCCTCTTGGGACATGTCAATACAGTCTCTGAATCTGTCGATTTTCCTCTCACCCTTCTCTTCCGCCAAACTCTCAGGTGGAGGTCACTCCTGTTAACTCAGGGTCGCTATTTCCGTCCCATTCTGACTGTCTCTTCTCAGATGCCAACTTTTTCAGGAGCGATCTTCCTTCACTCGACGGTCCAGGGGATCTGGAGCAGTCAGGAAAGGCTTCTCCAAATCAAAGTGCTAGTGCTCAGAACAGTCCGACTGGCTCTTTTACATTGGCAGCACTTAGTGCGAGGACTACTCTTAAGGATTCAAAGAGACAACGCCAGGTTGTGGCCTATATCAATAGCCAAGGAGACACACGAAGCCCATCCGCCATGGCGGACGTCGCAAGAATTATGGAGTGGACAGAGGACATGGTCCCTGTAATGTCAGCAGTTCATATACCAGGGGTAGACAAGTGAAGGGCAGACTTTTTAAGTCGCCAACAGCTACTAACAGGATAATGGGCTCTTCACCCAGAGTTGTACAAGGAAGATTTGTCAGCGTGGGGTACATCCCATCTGTTGACATCCAGACTAAACCACAAGGTGCTGAAATTTGTCAGAGATTGAGACCTTGGGGCGAGCAGGTCTTCAGCATAAATGCTACACTTTGCTAGAGTAAATAAAAGTGATTTAACTGGTTTTAGGTTTTCCGGTGTTTGGTGGAGGGGATCACAAAGTAAGTTGTTAAATAGAGAGCCCTCTTGGATATTTATGCTGAATACCCACTCGCCCCATGGTCTCAATCTCAATCTTACAATGCTAATCATATACCGGTATTCTGTTTTGGATTTCTTTCTGCCATTATGCTGTTTTTACACAGGAACCCCAGTTTTTTAATCATCACACTTAATGACATCTCCTGACTGGCTAATCACATTGTCCTAAGGAACCCCTTCAAATCATTCTTACAAATATAAAGGACTTATTTCCAACCAGGAGGTTAGACATGGAGTAAGACACAAGTCGAAATTGTAGGTCCTGCCATTACTACCTGATGTGCACTGCTGGCAATATAACGTTCAGAGCATTCTTTTAAATGTATTAAATAAAAGCAAAGTTTTATACAAAAGACTAATAGCCTTTCATTGCTGGATCACACCGCCTCATTATTTGCTTCCACAGACACAAGTTAACAGTTCAGAGCAGGCAAGTGAAGTGAATGAAAAGGGAGTTCCAGCACAGACAGTGCTGTCAAAATGCTGAGGAGGAACCAGCTGCTAAAAATGAGTGGGTGACAAGTTGTAGAGCATGAGATCCAGAACCGCTCCCTGGACATCTTAGAATGGCATGTGCACCAGAAGCAGTTTTAACGGGAATATTTCAGCAGGTTTTTGCTATATAATCTGACAGCAGCATGAGGTAAGGATTGAGACCCTGATTCCAGCGATGCATCACTTAGTTTACTAGGTGCAGAAGTTATGATTAGAATTACAGTTTTCTCTACTGCAGAGCTTAGTTGTTGACCTGTATATATCCTCGTCCACATCAGTTTTCTGTGTACATTGCATAGTGACACAGCTACTAATCAGTGCTGGGCGCATGGTTGGACGGCGAGGATTGAGACATCTAGTCCTGTGGTGATAATCTTCTGCTTATAAAACACTGATTGTAATGAAACTGCAAAACATAGCCCAGTAAGTGACATATTGCTGGAAGCGTGGTCTCTGCTCCTATATTATGGTGCTCTCAGATTACATAGGAATAGCCCGGTGACAGATTCCCTTTATGGTTTGGGGACTGCAGGCCCCTACTCTACAGGTTTTGTGTGAAAGGACAGGGAGACTTTAAACAAAATGTATTTGTAATAATACTAAGTTTAAAGGGCTTGTCTCTTTTTTTTGTTAGATGAGTTTGCCTAAAAACAAGCTGCAGACAGGGTGTCTCGCTATTGACTTGTTTCACAGCAGTCTAAATTCTGCTGAATTAGTCTCTCATTCTCCTTGAGCCGATTGCTGTCGATTTATGCTTTTACATTTTAAGGTAATGTGTAAGGCAAGAGGCTACATAACAAGATAAGTGATTGCAATGGCTTCCTAAAATCTGCATAGTGAAGATTAGAAAATAAAGAAGCCTTGAATTGTTTCCACAATCGCTAGATATTTTTTCATGCACTTGAACACAAAGCAATTTATAGTTTGCATCTGAGGGTTGAAGATATCATGCAGTGCTCGCAAACTCTATATCAAGGCAGTATTAGTTCTTTTTTGTTTGAGAAATATAATGAGGTGTAATCATTTCATATATTTTGAAGGATAATGTGGTTGTGCATTATGCAGTATATTAGTGAATGACACTACCCGCTATTTAGTTGTTACTGTGATGATGACTTTGTTGATACAGTGAAATAGAAAAACCCTGAAACATCTTATTACTTTGTTCTCACAATGTATATGTTGATGTATCTTATGACAGTTAGTTGGCAACATGGGGACAGTGTTGTAGAAACAGTTGTATTATCCATTGTTCACTTGGTGCAAAAATGTACATAAAATTGTGCTCATTTCACGTTACTCGTTCTGTCCCAACATACACTCCCTGACAGAAGTTATGTCGCTTATCCATGTTATGTAAATAAAAGCTTATAACCTGATGTTAAATTCATCCATTGGTTTTATAAATTACTCTTTTGAAAGCTGAAACCCTCCGAAATATGGTTTTTGTTAAGAAAATAAATTGGCATGAATGCAGAAATATTGATCATTTAATGGACACAGACTGGTCAGATTTTGGCAAGACAAAAGTTTTGTCGCCCACAGAAAGTAATGTGATATTCAAACAAATAATTAGCTTAAAATACAAATATATGTTGCATAACATTGGTGAATTAAGGTGTGGTGCTATTAGAGTCATATTTAATATTTTGTGTGACTTCCATGAGCTTGGAGGACTGCACCCATGCGGTCCAACAATGATTCATACAATTTATTAATGAAGTCATCAGGAATAGCACAGAATGCAGTCTTACATGCCTCCCAGAGTTCATCTAGATTCTTTGGTTTTGTCTTCCAAGCTTACTCTTTCATCCTACCCCAAACATGCTCAATGATGTTCATGTCTGGTGACTGGGCTGGCCAGTCATTGAGCACCTTGATCTTTTTTGCCTGGAGGAACTTTGTTGTAGAGATGGATGTGTGAGATGGAGCACCATCCTGCTGCAGAATTTGACCCCTTTTATGATTTGAAATATAAGAGGTAGCTTATACTTCTTGATATTTTAGGCTATTGATATTGCCTTCCACCTTGCAAATGTTTCGCACACCCCATCCTGAATTTAACCCCAGACCATGATCTTTCCACCACCAAATTTAACTGTTTTCTGGGTGTATTTTGGATCCATATGGGCTCCAGTAGGTCTCCTGCAGTGTTTTTATCGGCTGTGGTGTAATTCTACTGAAGATTCATCAGAGAAATCCACCTTCTGCCATTTTTCCAGCGTCCATCTGTTTAGCAGGCTGTGGGACTTTGCAAATGCCACACGGTTTTTTTATTTGCCTTTTGTTTAGTGCTGGCTTCTGGGCACTGAATCGACCATGGAGGCCATTTCAAGACAGAATCCTACAAACTGTTCTAGTTGACACAGGGACTTGAGGTGACCAGGCCTGTTGGAGCTCTGCTGCAGTGGAAGAGGGGCTTGCTTTGGATTTTCTAACCAACAAACGTTCCTCCTGAGCAGTTGTCTTGCGGGGTCTGCCGGACCTGGGCTTGTCAAACCCATCTCCAGTCTCTTCAAATCTTTTTCTAATTCTTTTTACTTGACACTGAGACACATTAAAGGTGCCAGCCACCTCTGCAGTGGATCTGGTCTTCAGCCTCTTGATAATCAAGGATTTGGTCGCATGGTGGATTTTTGGCATG
Organism: Oophaga sylvatica; assembly: GCA_033576555.1. NCBI lineage: Eukaryota > Metazoa > Chordata > Amphibia > Anura > Dendrobatidae > Oophaga > Oophaga sylvatica. Next base: position 912,763,353 of record JARQOD010000001.1, on the reverse strand, counting down.
TTGTCAGAGCTCAAGTTGCAGCTCAAGTGATGGTCTGGGGTGCAGGGTTTCTTTTTATACACACCCACTAATTAGCCGATCATTTACTGAGCACAGGTGAGGATATCAACTAGGATTGGGTGCATTATATGACCAGGCGACAAAACTTTTGTCTTGGCAAAATCTGACCACTCTGTGTCCATTAAATGATCAATATTTCTGCATTGATGCCAATTTATTTTCTTAACCTGAACCACATTTCTGAGGGTTTCAGCTCTCAAAAGAATAATTTATAAAACCAATGGATGAATTTAACGTCAGGTTATAAGCTTTTATTTACATAACATGGAGAAGTGACATAACTTCTGTCAGGGAGTGTACTGTATCGGTCTAAACATTGGATACATCTGTTCAGGCAATAGTTTCCATTGTTTGTATTAGAGTGTGCACATTATAGATTCAGACTAAAGGCAGCAAAACTATGAAGGAACATATATGGAAAAAAGGAGTAAAACAATGAGCTTGAAACAAATCAGAATATGTGCTAAACCTTGGATTCCTTAAAGTACTCTCCTATTGCAATAATGGTTTACACGGTCTTCATGAGGTATCACCTGGAATGGCTTCCGGTGAACCTGTATACCTCATCAAATGTTAACTTCTGGAATCCCTGGTCTTAAAGTGTTTGCGTCCATCACTTGGACTGGGCCAGCATAATATAAGTGCAATGTGTAAGTGCACATTTACACTGCAGCCATTAACCTACAAAACCTAGATAAAACAATAATTTGATACCCGGCAGTAAGTAAATAAAAGTAATATATGTAAAAAACATCGGGTACTTGACACTATTTTGGTCAGAAGAATATGGCAAGAACCACTCAACTAAGAAAAGAGTAAACGACTGTCCATAATTAATTAAAGACTTGAAAGTCGGTCAATCTGGAAAAGTGCTGTCATAGAAACCATTAATCTCTTTGATGAAATTGGCCCTCATGAGGACCATCCCATTGAAGGAAGACCAAGAATTACATCTGCTGAAAGGATAAGTTCCTCAGACTTACCAGCCTCAGAAATCACAAATTGACAGCGCCTAACAGTCCTCATAAATGATGCACAGACATCAAATAGCAGACACATCTCAAAATCAACTGTCCAGAAGAGCTCTACTGGGGGAGAAGGTCAATTGAGGCTGCCCTCGTTTTCTTGGTCTCTTAGCTCATGCTTTGTTAGAGCTTATTACTTTGTAGGTTTTTTTTTTTTAATTCAACTTTGTTTTGGAGTGTAGGAGAAATCCACAGTAATGAGGAAAATATTTTTTATAGTGTTAGATGCCAAAAAAAACATAACTTACTCCAGAGCCTTGTGACTTCTAAAAGCTGTTTTGGTGGTCTGCCTACATGTACATCAGACATTAGAGAAACCGCTTCATTGGTCAGTGCAAAATGGGTGATCTAAGAAGTTGTGTTAATAATTTTTTTTTGTCTTCCTATCAGGACTTGAGTATAAAACTTGATTCTCTTGGCAAGATTGAACCTGCCAGCCTTGTGAGTAAGACCACCAGCTTCGTACAACAAAGGCTGCCAGAATGTGAGAAGCCAGACATTGAAAAATATGAGACTTCTCTCAAAGAATGGGAACAAGAACAGTCCGCGCTCACCACGAGAGAGAAGGAGTTGAGAGAAAAAGCAAAGTTGCAGTATGAAGCCCTGCTTGCATCCAAGGCCGCGTCCACTGCCTAACACTTTCCATGTCTGATGCACATTGTATATAGCCCCTTTGGAAGCTAGCACAAGCTCTTTTCCTTTTTTGATTTTTTCCCTCCATGTGCTTGCATCATGTACTGGCTCTATAGTCATTTTGTAGCATGCCGAGCTTTAAACTTAAGCATCATGAAACTTGCCTAGATGCTCTTGTTTTCTTGAGTGTTTTAGGTCTATTCAGTCTATAAAATACAAAAATGGTGGAAAAATGAATTTATTTGATAAATACCAACTCCTCTCCCACCCCCACCCCCCAAATATACAATTCATCAAAGTAAAATAAAAATAAGTAATAAAAATACACATTCATTATATTCCTTTTTTTTTGTTGGGGACAAGGAATCTCTTCTATTTTGCTGTTGCCTTTTTGCTTGTCTGCAAATGTTAAACCTGGTAATATTGTGCCCCAATTTCATGCCCATTAGGCTAGGCTCACATAAGGAGGTTTTACTATGCCTTTGTATCAAACAGTAGACCAGAATGTAGCTGGCTTCATGCTGCTTTAATTTACTATTTTTTTTAAATTTAGTTTTCACTCTGCATTCTAGAAAAAAAATGTCCAATGACTACTTGTAACTGTTAGCAAGCTGTAATTGGCAGATCTTATATTCTAGTCAGGGTGTTCTTACATGTGCCAGATAGCACAGGTAAATTGGCATTTTTGGCTGCATGCCTTGTATGCAATGGTTATATAAAGTCTTCACAAAAATTCCAGGGTTTTGTCATGTAATCATACCTAGAAGAATCATTTCTGAATTTTGTTGAGGAGGGGGGATTACAAAATTAAAATAATGTGTTTGCAGCAGTGTCAACACTCTGTTATAATTGTTAATGTGATTTTGTTCAGAACTAGCAAATCATATTTGCAGTGGTGTTACATAGTAGCCAGTACACAGCTGCCATAATTTAGTCAATCTGATTAATCCCATATAAACGTAGCTAGAACTGGGCATCCCTCAAAAATTGACAAGAAGAAAATTGGTCCAGGAGGCTCCCAAGAGGCCTAAAGTAACAGTAAAGGTACTGCAGGAATTTCCAGCAAGTGCTGGTTGTGTACTGCACTTTACAATCTCCTGTGGTCTTCACATATCTGGCCTGTGAGGTAGGGTGGCAAGATGGAAGCCTTTTCTTACAATGAAAAGCATCTATGTCCACCATACCCACAGTGAAGCATGCTGAAGGCAGCATTATGTTTTGGGGCTGTATTTTACTTCTCGAACTGGGGCTTCAGTCAAGATTGAGGGAATTCTGAACAGTTCCACATATCTGTCAATTTTGCATCAAAACCTTCTGGCCTCTGCTAAAAATCTAAATATGAAGAGGAATTTCACCTTTCAGCACAACAACAACAATCCTGAGTATACTGTGGTGTGAAAAAGTGTTTACCCCCTTCCTGATTACCTATTCTTTTGCTTGTTTGTCACACTTAAATGCTTCAGATCACCAAACAAATTTAAATATTAGACAAAGATAATACAAGTAAAAACAATGCGCAGTTTTTAAATAAAGGTCTTTATTATTAAGTGAAAAAGAAATCCAAACCTACAGGGCCCTGTGTGAAACAGTGATTGCCCTCTAAATCTAATAACTGGTTGGGCCACTCTTAGCAGCAACAACTGCAATCAAGTGTTTGTGATTACTGGAAATGAGTCTTTTACAACAGTGGAGCAATTTTGGCCCACTCATCTTTGCAGAATTGTTGTAATTCAGCCACATTGGAGTGTTTCTGAACATGAACCTCCTTTTAAAGGTCATGCCACTGCATCTCAATTAGCTTAAGGTCAATAATTTGATTAGGCCACTCCAAAGTCTTAATTTTGTTTTTCTTGAGCCATTCAAAGGTGGACTTGCTGGTGTGTTTTAGATCATTGTCCTGCTGCATAACCCAAGTGCACTACAGTTTGAGGTCACGAACGGATGGCTGGACATTCTCCTACAGGATTTTTGGTAGACAGCAGAATTCATGGTTCCATTTACCACAAGTAAGTTATCCAGGTCCTTAAGCTGCAAAGCAGCTCTAGACCATCACACTACCGCCACCATATTTCACTGTTGGTATGATGTTCCTTTTCTGAAATGTTGTGTTACTTCTACGCCAGTAGGGGACAAATGCCTTCCAAAAAGTTCAACTTTTGTCTCATCAGTCCACAGAGTATTCTTCCAAAAGTCTTGGGGCTCATCAAGATATTTTCTTGCTAAACTGAGACAAGCCTTTATGTTCTTATTGCTCAGCAGTGGTTTTCACCTTGGAACTCTGCCATCCAGGCCATTTTTGCCCAGTCTTTCTTATGGTGGAGCCATGAACACTAACCTTAACTGAGGCAAGTGAGGCCTGCAGTTCTTTGGATGTTGTTGTGGGTTCTTTTGTAACCTCTTGAATGAGACGTTGCGTTCTTGGAGTAACTTTGGTCTGCCGGCCATTCCTGTGAAGGCTCACCATTGTTCCTTGTTTTCGCCATTTGTGGATAATGTGGTTCACTGAAGTCACAAAACTTTAGAAATGGCTTTATAACAGTTCTTCCCCGGAGCCTGGAATAGGTCACTAAAGTGATAAAAGATGATTTCTCAGCAACAACACAGCTGATATGAGGCACACAGGTAGGACTGTTTTCAGCATTCTATAGCCTTTATCCCCATATTTGTATTTTAGATAGGGCAAATGTGGTGACAGATTCCCGTTAACTGCGGTGGACTTCGTGAGAATGGCCTCCCGAGGCGACAGGTGTAGATTGAGATCTAGGCTCCCGAGATCTCAATCTGTGCATGCTTACTCCGGCGGCCATTTTCCCCAAGTCCACCGCAGTGAGTCATCTTTTTTAGGTCATCAGTTGAACCTGCTGATATTTTTCACTAAGTGGCATCATTGCTTTCTAATTACTGATAGATTTCAGTTGGTGTCATGACTTTCCATGGCTTTTTGTTTCTCTCTTTCTTCATATGTAAACAATACTTTTTCTCTGTCATTTCTCATTATTACACACTTAATTTATGGACATCTATGGTTTGATTTCTTTGCCTGCGTGGATTGGACTGGTTGTTACCGACATCTGGTGAGAATTTCATGTCAAAAGCACCTTTAGAGTTGGAAGGAATCTCAAAGGTTATAGTGTCCACCCCCTGCTCAATGCAGTGCAGAATTCACTAAACCATTTCAGACAGGTGTCTGTCCAGCCTCTGCTTGAAGACTTCTATTGAAGGAGAACTCACCACCTCTCGTGGCAGCCTGTTCCACCCATTGATCACCCTCACTGTTGAAAAGTTTTTTTCTAAAATCTAATCTATCTTCTCCCTTTCAGTTTTATTCCATTGCTTCCCATGTTTCCATGTGCAAATGAGAATAATGATGGTCCCTCTACACTGTGACATCCCTTCAGATATTTATAGACAGCTATTAAAGGGAACCTGTCAGCTCGTTTTTCCAAGTTATATTATACTCACCCGGGGCGGACCGGTCTGGGTCCAGCGCCTCCCATCTTCATGTGATGACGTCCTCCTTTCTTCTTGTCGCGGCTCCTGCGCAGGCATACTGATCTGCCCTGCTGAGGGCAGATCAGTACGCCTGCGCAGGAGCCGTGACACGAAGCAAGGAGGAGGATGACATCGCATGAAGATGGGAGGACCCGGACCGGTCCACCCCCGGGTGAATATAATATAACTTGTTTTTTCCATCATACATGACGGCACCACTAGAGAGGGGATCCGCCCATCAAGGACAGGAAACCTTCAAGATAAAAGGGGCGGCTCCTCTCTCCGCATCAGTTGGTTTCCTGTCCTCGATGGGGAACCCTCAAGATAGAAGACTCTCGGATGAAGAGGATGCCTGGGTCGGATGGCTAACGGTGGGCATGGGTCCACTGCATCCGTCGCCAGGTACCGGTAGTCGCCTCGCCTTGAGCGAAGCATGGCCATTACCCGTGAGGCCGATGCCTGGGTGAAGATTACAGCCTCGGAGGCTACACGTGATGTACCCTCCCTGATGCCTATAACCTGCAGCATACAGTGCGGTCCTCGGAGACCACTTTAGTGGGCCTCCCTGTTGACAAAAGTGGCCATGCAGCCTGTAAGCATTTAAAAGCTCCTCGGAGTATACCTCCCTGTTGAAGTACTGGACATAGGAAATACCTGCAGGACAACAGCAGCGTAGGTGTCAGAGCGTTGGTGGCGTGGTAGCAGGCGCTAGCCGGAATAGAAAGCCGGGTGCACGTGGGGTGCACACCGGATGTGACCCAGCGCACACCGGAACGGAGATCCAGGTACGCGCAGGGACCAGCCAGGGAGCGCACACCGGAAGTGACCCGGGCGCACTCCGGAACTGAAACCTGGGCGCGCTCCAGAGGTCCGATGCGTTCTGCAGCTATGCGAAAACAGGGAGCTCCGAGGGTAGCGCGCACAGTGCACACGCGTCGGGGCGCTTGCGGCAGCAGGTGCGCATTCAAAAAAAAAAAAAGGAAATGGCAAATTGTTTATTTAAGGCCTGCAGACAGACCACTGACCGTCACAAAAACCATACTAGGTTGGAGGTGACCGTGTATCTAAAGCTTTGAGATGGAAAGTCTACCACCAGGGCATTTAGAGCCACACCAGGAGGTACAAGTTAGGCGGTCTCTGTCAAGTGAAAAAAGTCAGACACGCCGCAGCAATAGCCGCTCGGGTAGCGTACGGACGGACCATGGCAAGGAGGGGTCTGCAATCTCGACAGGAGACACTGAAAGGACCAGTCAGCCTCCAGAGCCGGTACCTGTCTATTGCAGCGTCCGAGTGGTGAGTGAGCTTCGAGAAAGTCCAGCACACTAATGTCTGTTCTTTCTCTTTCTTACCTATAACTCTTCCCCCTTTTCACATACATTAATGGGTGGAGTATAGGGGGTTTATAGGAAGAGTAAAGACAAAACAAAAAATAAGGAGTGTCCTTTATGTAAAAGTCCCTTAGAAAAGTCCTGGAGCAAGAGTTTGTGTCAGGACTGTATTGGTAGGACGCTAGCAGAAGAGACACCCTCCTTTTCCGAAAGCCTGAAATCTTTAATTCAGGCAGAAGTCTGCAAATCTATAAAAGCATTGCAAACAGCGGACATGGACGGCAGGTCTAGAGATAGATCCAGTGCATCGGGGGTATCCCAAGAGGATTCCTCAGGAGCAGAGAAGGACTCCAATAGGTCCCTTAAGTCAGGTAGTAGCTCAGAGGAAGAAGATACCTTTCCGGTAGAGGCTACAGACAGACTCATAAGAACAGTCCGCTCTACCATGGGACTAGTAGATGAAATAACCAAACGAACAACTCAGGAACTTATGTTCGGAGGCTTACAGAAAAAGAAAAGGAGAGCTTTCCCTATTAATGAGCAATTAAAGGAGCTTATTAGAAGAAAGTGGGAAAAGCCAGAAAAGAAATCCCACATCATTAATTCATTGAAGAGAAAGTACCCCTTCGATGAAGAAGCATCCTCGTCCTGGGATAGAGCCCCAAAAATCGATGTGGCAGTCTCAAAAGTCGCCAGAAAATCCTCTCTGCCCTTTGAAGATCTAGGTGCATTAAGGGAGCCGCTGGACAGAAAAACGGACAGCTGTCTGAAGACGGCCTGGGAGGCCTCAGCAGGAGCATTAAGACCAGCCATCGCAGCTACTTGCGTGGCTAGATCCCTCAAGGTATGGGTAGACAACCTAGAGGATCAACTGGAACAGAGAGTCTCCAGAGAAAATATCCTAGTGGCCATACCGGCTATAAGAGCTGCGGCAAGTTTTCTGGCTGAAGCTTCAGCAGACTCGGCGAGACTGGCAGCAAAATCGGCAGCATTGGCCAATGTGGGGCGCCGTGCGGTGTGGCTCAAATGCTGGCCAGGAGATATACAAGCAAAGATGAGGCTATGCTCTCTGCCATGCGAAGGCAATTTTTTGTTTGGACCAGCGTTAGACGAGGTGTTGGAGAAAGCCGGGGATAGGAAAAAGAATTTTCCGAAACAGCCTTTTCAGGCCTTTCGTCGTTCGTTTCAGAAGAGTCGAAAGTTTGGAAGACAGCAGTACAGGGATCGCGACAGGAACAACCAGGACAAGCGATCCAGAGGAGGGAAAGGCTTCTATTTCGGCAAGCCCTCCAAGGAAGACAAGAAGCCTTCCCAGTGACCGTCTTTCTCAGGTGGGAGGAAGGCTCTCTCACTTCCTTCCAGCCTGGGAGAGGATCTCATCCAGTACTTGGATTCTACAGATTGTGGAATCGGGCCTGGACTTAAGATTCCACCGTTCGCCTCCAAGAAGATATATGCAGACTCCGCTTCAGTCCTCACAGGAAAAACAGAGGAGTCTGGAAGGGGAGATAATCTCCCTCCCACAAAAGCGGGTTCTGGAAGAGGTTCCAGTGGAAGAGGAAAACGAAGGATTTTACTCCCCGCTATTCCTGGTGAAGAAGCCAGGCAACTCCTGGAGGACAATTATAAATCTAAAAGGCCTCAACAAATATCTAATAATTCCATCCTTCAAAATGGAGACAATAAAGACGGCAGTGAGACTCCTTTTTCCTCAATGTTACATTGCGGTCCTGGACCTCAAGGACGCTTATTACCACGTCCCAATTCAACGGCAAGACCGCAAATACCTCAGGGTAGCAGTACAAGTGGGGTCACAATTATGTCATCTACAGTACAGGGCTCTGCCCTTCGGGATAGCGACAGCCCCACGTGTCTTTACGAAACTGATGGCGGAAGTCACAGCATATCTCAGGAAAAAGACACTCTAATAATACCCTATCTGGACGACTTCCTGATAGTGGGGAAGAGTTTTTCGCACTGTCAGGAACAAGTCAGGGTAGTAATGGAAACACTACAGATACTGGGATGGCAGCTCAACCTCAAAAAGTCCAAGCTGGAACCAGCAACGACCCAGAACTTTTTGGGGATAACGATAGACTCAGTGGCGCAGGAATGTCGCCTTCCAGAGGAAAAAGAGGAGAAAATAAAACAAATGATCACAACGACAATAAAAAAGCCACAAATCACGCTAAGAAGGGCCATGTCAGTGTTAGGATCTCTAACCGCATGCATACCAGCAGTGAAATGGGCCCAGTTCCATGCAAGGGAACTGCAGTGGTGTGTACTGCAGGGAGACCTAAATCTTCATGGACAACTGGATCGGAAGATCACCCTCTCGGATTCTGTACTCCAGTCGCTCAGATGGTGGTTACAGATAGACACATCTCCGAGAGGAGTCCCGTGGACATTCACAGCCTCCAAGGTGGTCACAACGGACGCCAGCCCTTGGGGGGGGAGCTCACCTAGATACACTATGGCTCCAAAGGCCATGGAGGCAAGAGGAAAAAGACCTATCAAACGACTGGGAGCTCTTAGCGGTCGAGGGGGCACTAAAAGGTCTACTACCTCATATATCAGGGCATCATGTGAGAGTCCTATCGGACAACCGGACAGCGGTCGCATATGTAAACCATCAGGGGGGCACCCGTTCTCGGTCACTGATGAGGATAACAGAAAGAATTATGACTCTGGCAGAGCATCATTTCCGCTCATTATCGGCCCTGCATATCCGAGGTGTAGACAACCAGAAGGCAGATTTTCTGAGCAGGAACCACTTGAGGCAAGGAGAATGGGCACTAAAAAAAGTCCGTTTTTCAGCAGATAGTGCGAATGTGGGGAAGACCCAGCATAGATCTTTTTGCCACAAAAACCAACAAGAAACTGCAGAAATTCTGTTCCCTGAGTCCAGCAGACAGACCCTTAGTAGTGGACGCCTTCAGAATAGACTGGACAACAGGACTCCTGTACGCTTTCACTCCGATATGCCTGATTCCAGCAGTTCTGAGGAAGATCAGGGAAGACAAGGCCAGGGTAATCGTAATAGCCCCCTTCTGGCCAAAGAGGCCATGGTTCTACAGGCTGAGAGTGATGTCCGTGACAGACTCATGGGTACTCCCGGAAGACCAGGACCTTCTGACACAGGGTCCCTTCAGTCACCCTCAGAGATCCATGCTGCATTTGACAGCCTGGAATTTGAAAGGTCACTGTTAGAAAAAAAGGGGTTTTCAGCTGGGCTAATATCCACCTTACTCAGTAGTAGAAAACCAGTGACTACGAGAATTTACGGCAGAATATGGAAAAAATTATTGTCGGTCTCCGGGCCAATACGGGAAGGGGAGGTCCCGATAGTGGCAATACTGGAATTTCTGCAGAAGGGTTTAGAGCTAGGGTTAGCGGTCAGTACCCTCAAAGTGCATGTCTCAGCCCTTGCAGCTTTATTCAACTGTGACCTGGCAAACAATAGATGGGTGGCTAGATTTATCTGGGCCTGTAATAGAGCTGATTCTGTCCCATCCCCTGCTCCTCCACCATGGGACCTAAATTTAGTCTTATCAGCCTTAACAGAAAGTCCCTTTGAGCCTTTGAACGCAGTGTCAGATAAAGTCCTAACTTTAAAGACTGCCTTGTTAGTAGCACTCACATCGGCCCGTAGAATCGGAGATCTACATGCGTTATCAGCTGACCCTCCCTGCACTCAGGTCATGGATGATAGGGTGGTGTTAAGATTAGACCCTGCATATCTGCCCAAAGTTGTGTCAAAATTTCACAGGGCTCAGGAAATAGTTTTACCATCCTTTTGCCCTAACCCTAGTAACAAAAAGGAAGAAAAACTACACTGTCTAGATGTTAGGAGATGTATCCTGCAGTATTTAGAGGTGACAAAAACATGGAGGAAGCAGAGGGCTTTATTTATTTCATACCAGGGGGCAAGGAAAGGCCTGAAAGCCTCTAAACAGACTATAGCTAGATGGGTGAGAGAGGTCATTATGCTAGCGTATAGTAGTGCAGGCAGGGCTGTTCCAGAGGGTCTAAAAGCCCACTCCACGAGAGCCATGGCGACATCTTGGGCAGAGAAAGCAGATGCCACGATCGACCAGATCTGTAAGGTGGCCACTTGGTCCTCTCCGTCAACCTTTTTCAGACATTATACAGGTCCTTCTCAAAAAATTAGCATATAGTGCTAAATTTCATTATTTTCCATAATGTAATGATTAAAATTAAACTTTCATATATTTTAGATTCATTACACACCAACTGAAATTTTTCAGGTCTTTTATTGTTTTAATACTGATGATTTTGGCATACAGCTCATGAAAACCCAAAAATCCTGTCTCAAAAAATTAGCATATTTCATCCGTCCAATAAAATAAAAGTATTTAAAACAAAATAAAAAAAACCCATCAAATAATAAAGTTCAGTTATGCACTCAATACTTGGTCGGGAATCCTTTTGCAGAAATGACTGCTTCAATGCGGCGTGGCATGGAGGCAATCAGCCTGTGACACTGCTGAGGTGTTATGGAGGCCCAGGATGCTTCGATAGCGGCCTTAAGCTCATCCAGAGTGTTGGGTCTTGCGTCTCTCAACTTTCTCTTCACAATATCCCACAGATTCTCTATGGGGTTCAGGTCAGGAGAGTTGGCAGGCCAATTGAGCACAGTAATACCATGGTCAGTAAACCATTTACCAGTGGTTTTGGCACTGTGAGCAGGTGCCAGGTCGTGCTGAAAAATGAAATCTTCATCTCCATAAAGCATTTCAGCCGATGGAAGCATGAAGTGCTCCAAAATCTCCTGATAGCTAGCTGCATTGACCCTGCCCTTGATGAAACACAGTGGACCAACAGCAGCAGCTGACATGGCACCCCACACCATCACTGACTGTGGGTACTTGACACTGGACTTCAGGCATTTTGCCATTTCCGTCTCCCCAGTCTTCCTCCAGACTCTGGCACCTTGATTTCCGAATGACATGCACAATTTGCTTTCATCAGAAAAAAGTACTTGGGACCACTTAGCAACAGTCCAGTGCTGCTTCTCTGTAGCCCAGTGCTGCTTCTCTGTTTCTGGTTCAAAAGTGGCTTTACCTGGGGAATGCGGCACCTGTAGCCCATTTCCTGCACACGCCTGTGCACGGTGGCTCTGGATGTTTCTACTCCAGACTCAGTCCACTGCTTCCGCAGGTCCCCCAAGGTCTGGAATCGGTCCTTCTCCACAATCTTCCTCAGGGTCCGGTCATCTCTTCTCGTTGTACAGCGTTTTCTGCCACATTGTTTCCTTCCAACAGACTTCCCATTGAGGTGCCTTGATACAGCACTCTGGGAACAGCCTAATTGTTCAGAAATTTCTTTCTGGGTCTTACCCTCTTGCTTGAGGGTGTCAATGATGGCCTTCTGGACATCAGTCAGGTCGGCAGTCTTACCCATGATGGTGGTTTTGAGTAATGAACCAGGCAGGGAGTTTTTAAAAGCCTCAGGAATCTTTTGCATGTGTTTAGAGTTAATTAGTTGATTCAGAAGATTAGGGTAATAGCTCGTTTAGAGAACCTTTTCTTGATATGCTAATTTTTTGAGACAGGATTTTTGAGTTTTCATGAGCTGTATGCCAAAATCATCAGTATTAAAACAATAAAAGACCTGAAAAATTTCAGTTGGTGTGTAATGAATCTAAAATATATGAAAGTTTAATTTTAATCATTACATTATGGAAAATAATGAAATTTACCACTATATGCTAATTTTTTGAGAAGGACCTGTACACTAGACCTGTCTGCTACCTCTGATCTCACATTTGGGAGAAGAGTGTTAGAAGCAATGATCCCTCCCTAAAGAGAATACAAATCTCTGTAACTCTCTCGTGGTGCCGTCATGTATGATGGAAAAACACGGGTATTACATACCTGGTAATGTGTTTTTTCATGAGACATGACGGCACCCTTATATTCCCGCCCTTTGATCACGTCATTAGTTGGGTGCATTTTTAGTATCATACACTCCCTTGGATATTGGTGATTAGAATTGTAAAGGATGTATTATTTATATGTAAACTAACCTGCGGAGTTCCTCTTGTGCTCTGTAAAACAACTGATGCGGAGAGAGGAGCCGCCCCTTTTATCTTGAAGGTTTCATGTCCTTGATGGGCGGATCCCCTCTCTCGTGGTGCCGTCATGTCTCATGAAAAAACACATTACCAGGTATGTAATACCCGTGTTTTCTTCTCTTTCAGGTTAGAATGTATTGAATGCTGTAGATAAGCCCCTAATGGCGGTGGCCGCACTTGATTGCGGAAAAACGAGCTGACAGGTTCCCTTTAAGTCTCCTCTTAGCCTTCTTTTTTGCAAGCTAAACATTCCCAGATCCTTTAACCCTTCCTCGTAGGACATGATCTGCAGTGCGCTCACCATCCTGGTAGTACTTCTCTGAACTTGCTTCAGTTTTTCAATTACATTTTTTTAACCCCTTCACGACTTGCGCCGTACTAGTACGGCACATGTCGTATCTCCCCCTTTGATGTGGGCTCCAGCAGTGAGCCCACATCTTTCCCATTACATGTCAACTGTTTTGAACAGCTGACATATACCCAAAACAGCCGTAGGTGAAATCACGATCCACCCGCGGCTATTAACCCGTTAAATGCCGCTGTCAAACTCTGACAGCAGGATTTAACATGCGATTCCAGTAATCGCGCCGGAAACCTGCCTATCGGTGTGATCATGGGTCACTGATGGGTTGGCATGACAACCAGAGGTCTCCTGGAGACCTCTATGGTTGTCAATACCTGATTGCTATGAGCACTGCCTGGTGGTCAGCGCTCATAGCAAGTCAGCAATTCTGCTACATATAGGTGAACTGATCATCACCTGCATATAGCAGAGCCAATCAGCTTGTCAAATTCTACTCTCCCATGGAGACTATTGAAGCATGCCAGAAGTAAAAAAAAAAAAAAAGGTTTTAAAAATATAAAAAAATAAGTTTAAATCTCCCCCCTTTCGCCCAATTCAAAATAAAACAATCAAACCTAGACATATTTGTTATCACTGCATTCAGAATCGTTCGATGTATCAATAAAAAAAAGAATTCACCCGATCGCTAAACGGCGTAGCGAGAAAAAAAGTCAAAACGCCAGAATCACATTTTTTTGATCGCCGCAACGTATCTGCACCAAAATGGTATCATTTATAACGTCAGCTCAGCACACAAAAAATAAGCCATCACCCAACCCGAGATCACTAAAAATGGAGACGCTATGGGTCTCGGAAAACTTCGCAATTTTTTTTTTTTTTCACCACTTAAATAAAAAAGAACCAAGACATGTTTGGTGTCTATGAACTCGTAATGACCTGGAGAATCATAATCACAGGTCAGTTTTATCATTTGGTGAACATGGTAAAAAAAATCCAAAAAACAGTTGTAGAATTGCACTTTTTTTTTTCAGTTTCACAGCACTTGGATTTTTTTTTCCCGTTCTTGAGTACACAATATGATAAAACCAATGGTGTCGTTCAAAAGTACAACTCGTCCTGCAAAAAACAAGCCCTCACGTGGCCATATTGACGGAAAAATAAAAAAGTTATGGCTTTGGAAAGAAGGGGAGCGAAAAACAAGTGCAAAAACGAAAAATAGCTCCGTCATGAAGGGGTTAAAATGTGGTGCCCAGATCTGGACACAGTATTCCAAATGAGGCCTGACCAAGGAGGCGTAGAGGGGACTAATTACTTCACATGATCTAGACTCTATGCTTCTCTTAATACATCCTAGAACTGTGTTTTCCTTTTTTTGCTGCTGCATCTCACTGTTGATTCATGTGCAGTCTGTGATCTATTAGTATACCCAAGTCTTTTTCACATGTGCAGCTGCTTAGTTAGGATTCAGGAGACTCTACTGAGTCTGTTTTTCGCTGGAGGACCAGACGTTGCTTTCCATGGATGCTACTGTGTAGATGACTGTGTAGATGACTGGCACAAGTGATCCGCATTGCAAAGCTGAGTGTCACGGCACTGCTGATCCAATGTGTAATTGAAGTACAGAAGCGTAGAATCGCGCAGCGTGCAGTCCTCAGCTTTCCCCCCCCCCCGCTTTGAACATTCTTTTTGCTCTATGTGGAGAGATCTCGCTGTTTAGGAGAGAGTATGTTCACTGTCGGGGAGTGACGTAATGCCGCTAACCATGCCAGAAATTCATTATTTGACTGCGGTTTGGAGGTGACTTTTCACAGAAAGTTAGCAGATTGCCCTACATGCGCGTGAACATCTCATGGTATGTGAATCACTTTAATTTTATTTTAATCATATTTATAAAGTTTATTATTTTCATAAAAAATTTTAATCTCTTGGTTTTAGTCATAAATAATCTTTAAAGGTATGTTTATATTGCATAATTTGTTTTGGGTTTTTTAGACAGAAAAAAATGTGAAATTTATAACTGGAATCAATGCAGGGTTTTGGGGTTTTTTTACAAGGTTTTCAAATTTTTTTTACTTTCCTCTTTTTTTTCAGCCTTTTGTGTTGACAGTGTGACGTTTAGAATGGTTTCGTAAAAATCTCACTGTATGAACGGCTATGTGGATTTCCCTTCGAAATTAGGAGTGTTAAAACTATTTTTATTGTGGAATTTGAATCGGATTTGCTTCAAAATCCACATAAAAAGGATCTGAGTGAACATACCATTTTTAAGATGGGAAAATCTGACTTTTTTTTTTTTTTTTTTTTTTAAAGCACAATAGAATCCCTGTGGTTTTTGATGAGGTTTTTAGGTCTGATGCTGCCTTTGACTCTGGTTTGTGGAAGTTTTGAACTTTTTTTTTTTAACCAAATCCAGTTATCCTTATATCCTTGTGGAGAGTGACATGTTAAACCTGACATGCCAAGGTGAGGAGACTTTTAAGCCGCAATGCTCTCTTATCCCTTAAATTCCAGTCAGACACATCTCACCCAGCCAAACCAGATCTCACACTATGAACTGGCGAGGGGCAGTACCCCGAAACAGTGTCTGCAAATTGCTACTTCCTATAGGTGGCGCTAGAGTTCTAGTCCTCCTCCTCTCTGAAAAGACAATTTGCAGGTATTTCTACATGTAAAATTAACCCCTTTATTCCATCAGACGTACTATTCCGTCCATGTGACCCTGGACCTAATTCCCATGGACGGAATAGTACGTCATGGGCGATCAGCTGCGCTCCTGGGGGGAGCGCAGCTGATCGCCGCCGGGTGTCAGCTGATTATCACAGCTGACACCCGTGACTGTGTGTCAGGAGCGATCACGGAACGCTCCCGGCACATTAACCCTTGGCACACCGCGATCAAACATGATCGCGGTGTACCCGGGGCACAGGGGAGGATCGCGCAGGCAGGGGGCTCCCCCGCGCGCTCCCCTGAGACCCTCAGAGCAGCGCGATGTGTCGCGCTGTTCCGAGGGTCCGTCCTCCCTCCAGGTCCCCGGATCCAAGATGGCGCCGGGGTCTTGCAGGGAGGCGGCTTCCTCAGTGCCTGCTGAGAGCAGGCACTGAGAAGCCTGCAGCTATGCCTGTGCGATCGCTGGTGTGACAGAGTGCTGTGCACACTGTCACACCAGCGATCTGCTAAAATACAGTGATGTCCCACCCTGGGACAAAGTAAAAAAGTTAAAAAAAATAAAAATAAAAAGTGGTAAAAAAAAATCATAAAAAAAAAAAAATATTCCCCAATAAATTCATTTCTTCCTGTAAATAAAAAAAACAAAACAATAAAAGTACACATATTTGGTATCGCCGCGTCCGTAACGACCCCCCCTATAAAACTGTCCCACTAGTTAACCCCTTTAGTGAACCCCTTAAAAAAAAAAAAAAAGAAAACGAAGCAAAAAATCAATGCTTTATCATCATACCGCTGAACAAAAAGTGGAATAACACGCGATCGAAAAGACCGAGATAAATAACCATGGTACCGCTGAAAACGTCATCTTGTCCCGCAAAAAACGAGCCGTCATACAGCATCATCAGTGAAAAAATAAAAAAGTTATAGCTCGCAGAATAAAGCGATGCAAAAATAATAATTTTTTATATAAAATTGTTTTCATTCTATAAAAGCGCCAAAACATAAAAAAAATGATATAAATGAGGTATCGCCATAATCGTACTGACCCGAAGATCAAAACTGCTTTATCAATTTTACCACACGCGGAACGGTACAAACGCCTCCCCCAAAAGAAATTCATGAATTGCTGATTTTTGTTCATTCTAACCTCTCAAAAATAGAAATAAAAAGCGATCAAAAAATGTCACGTGCTCAAAAATGGTACCAATAAAAACGTCACCTCGTCCCGCAAAAAATAAGACCTCACATGACTCTGTGGGCCAAAATATGCAAAAATTATAGCTCTCAAAATGTGGTGATGCAAAAAACTATTTTTTGCAATAAAAAGCGTCTTTTAGCGTGACAGCTGCCAATCATAAAAACCCGCTATAAATAGTAAATCAAACCCCCCCTTTATCACCCCCTTAGTTAGGGAAAAATAATAAAATTAAAAAAATGTATTTATTTCCATTTTCCCGTTAGGGTTAGGGTTGCGGCTAAAGTTAGGGTTAGGGTTGGCGCTAAAGTTAGGGTTAGGATTAGGGTTGGGATTACGGTTAGGGGTGTGTTAGGGTTAGGTTTGTGGTTAGGGTTGGGACTAGGGTTAGGGGTGTGTTGGGGTTAGGGTTGGAGTTAGAATTGGAGGGTTTCTGCTGTTTAGGCACATCAGGGGCTCTCCAAATGTGACATGGCGTCTGATCTCAATTCCAGCCAATTCTGCGTTGAAAAAGTCAAACGGTGCTTCTTCACTTCTGAGCTCTGCCATGCGCCCAAACAGAAGTTTACTCCCGCATATGGGGTATCAGCGTACTCTGGACCACAAGAGTTATTGTGCAATTTGTCCTATTTCTTCTGTTACCCTTGGGAAAATAAAAAACTGGGGGCGACAAAATCATTTTTGTAAAAAAAAAAAATGATTTTTTTGTTTTTACGGCTGTATGTTATAAAACTTCTGTGAAGCACTTGGGGCTTCATAGCGCTCACCACACTTCTAGATAAGTTCCTTGTGGGGTCTATTTTCCAAAATGGGGTCACTTGTGGGGGGTTTCCACTGTTTAGGCGCATCAGGGGCTCTCCAAATGCGACTTGACGCCCCCAGACCATTTCATCAAAGTCTGCAATCCAAAACATCACTACTTCCCTTCCGAGCCCCGACGTGCACCCATACAGTAGTTTACTCCCACATATTGGGTATCAGCGTACTCAGGACAAATTGGACAACAACTTTTGGGGTCCAATTTCTCCTGTTACCCTTGTGAAAATAAAATATTGGGGGCGAAAAAATAATTTTTGCAAAAAATAAAAGGATTTTTTATTTTTACGGCTGTACGTTATAAACTTCTGTGAAGCACTTCGGGGTTCAAAGTGCTCACCACACATCTAGATAAGTTCCTTGAGGGGTCTATTTTCCAAAATGGGGTCACTTGTGGGGGGTTTCCACTGTTTAGACGCATCAGGGGCTCTCCAAATGCGACATGACTCCCCCAGACCATTCCATCAAAGTCTGCAATCCAAAACGTCACTACTTCCCTTCCGAGCCCCGACGTGCGCCCATACAGTAGTTTACTCCCACATATTGGGTATCAGCGTACTCAGGACAAATTGGACAACAACTTTTGGGGTCCAATTTCTCCTGTTACTCTTGTGAAAATAAAATATTGGGGGCGAAAAAATCATTTTTGTAAAAAAAAAAAAAGATTTTTTATTTTACGGCTGTACGTTGTAAACTTCTGTGAAGCACTTTGGGGTTCAAAATGCTCACCACACATCTAGATAAGTTCCTTGAGGGTCTAGTTTCCAAAATGGTGTCATTTGTGGGGGGTTTCCACTGTTTAGGCAGATCAGGAGCTCTCCAAACACGACATGGCATCCAGCTAATTCTGCGTTGAAAAAGTCAAACGGCGCTCCTTCCCTTCCAAACTCTGCCATGCACCCAAACAGTGGTTTACTCCCACATATGGGGTATCAGCGCACTCAGGACAAATTGCACAATAACTATTGGAGTCTTGTTACCCTTGGGAAAATAAAAATTGGGGTGAAAAGATCAATTTTGTGGAAAAAATATGATTTTTTAATTTTACGGCTCTACGTTATAAACTTGTGTGAAGCACTTGGGGGTTCAAATTGCTCACCAAAGATCTAGATAAGTTCCTTAGGGGGTCTAGTTTCCCAAATGGGGTCACTAGTGGGGGGTTTCCACTGTTTAGGCACAGCAGGGGCTCTCCAAATGCAACATGGCGTCCAATCTCAATTCCAGCCAATTTTGGTTGGAAAAAGTCAAATGGTGCTCCTTCCATTCTGAGCTCTGCCATGCGCCCAAACAGTGGTTTCCCCCCACATATGGGGTATCAGCGTGCTCAGGACAAATTGGACAACAAATTTTGTGGTCCAATTTCTCCTGTTACCTATGGGAAAATAAAAAATTAGTGACTAAGAGATAATTTTTGTGGGAAAAAAATAGGATTTTTTATTTTCATGCCCGGGCATTATAAACTTGTGTGAAGCACTTGGGGGTTCAAAGTGCTCACCAAAGATCTAGATAAGTTCCTTAGGGGGTCTAGCTTCCAAAATGGGGTCACTTGTGGGGGGTTTCCACTGTTTAGGCTCATCTGGGGCACTACAAACGGAACATGACCCCCATCAATGTTTGCATTCCAAAACGTTACTGCTTCCTTTCCAAGCCCTGCCGTGCGCCCAAACAGTTTCCCCCCCCCCACATATGGGGTATCAGCGTACTCAGGACAAATTGGACAAAAACTTTTGGGTCCGATTTCCTTGGGAAAATTCAAAAATTTGGGACTAAAAAATCATTTTTGTGGAAAATTGTTTTTTTTTTTTTTCACACCCAGGCATTATAAACTTTTGTGAAACACTTTGGGGTTCAAAGTGCTCACAACAGATCTAGATAAGTTCCTTAGGGGGTCTAGTTTCCAAAATGGTGTCACTTGTGGGGCGTTTCCACTGTTTAGTCATATCAGGGGCTCTCCAAACACGACATGGCGTCCAATCTCAATTCCAGCCAATTTTAGTTTGAAAAAGTCAAACGGCGCTCCTTCCCTTACGAGCTCTGCCGTGCGCCCAAACAGTGGTTTTCCCCCACATATGGGGTATTGGCGTACTTAGGAGAAATTGCACAACAACTTTATCTGCCCATTTTCTCCTTTTACCCTTGTGAAAATAAAAAAAAGTTTGTAAAAGATCATTTTTGTGGCTAAAAAGTTAAATATTCATTTTTTCCTTCCATGTTGCTTCAGCTCCTGTGAAGCACCTGAAGGGTTAATAAACTTATTGAATGTGGTTTTGAGTACCTTGAGGGGTGCAGTTTTTAGAATGGTGTCACTTTTGGGTATTTTCTGCTGTATAGACCCCTCAAAGTGACTTCAAATGTGAGGTGGTCCCTAAAAAAATGGCTTTGTAAATTTTGTTGTAAAAATGAGAAATCACTGGTCAACTTTTAACCCTTATAATTTCCTAACAAAAAAAAATTTTGGTTTCAAAATTGTGCTGATGTAAAGTAGACATGTGTGAAATGTTATTTCTTAACTATTTTGTGTGACATATCTCTCTATTTTATGGGAAAAAAAATTCAAAGTTTGAAAATTGCAAAATTTTCAAAATTTTCGCCATATTTGCGTTTTTTTCAAAATAATCGCAAGGTATATCGAAGAAATTTTACCACTAACATGAAGTACAATATGTCATGAGAAAACAATCTCAGAATCGCAAAGATCCGTTGAAGCGTTCCAGAGTTATAACCTCATAAAGAGACAGTGGTCAGAATTGTAAAAATTGGCCCGGTCATTAACGTGCAAACCACCCTTGGGGGTGAAGGGGTTAAAATGTCAATATAATTTGCTCTTAAAGCAGAAAGAAGTCTAGGTAAAGACTGTGCTGTCAGAACTGTAATAGAAATAACAAGACTTTCCAGAGATGACAAGACATAACCTTAGGGGATCATGGTATACAGTAAGGAACAGGTGGAGAAGAAGAATTCCCAACCAGTCTGTTAGCATGCGGGATGAATCTGTCATAATAATGTATGGGTGAAAATGGAAGAACCATAAAAGTAGATGTAGACGTTTAATGGAGATGGCATGTGAACTATATTTTCAAGGACAATTACCGTAATCATGATTAAATCTTTTCATACAGACGAATACTTTTTATTTAGCCAATTAACTAAAATATATCAGGGGCTACAGAGATGACTTTGGCAAATTTGGCTTAAGGTAGTTTTTCAAAATTTAGGGTTTTGGATTCATATGTTTATTTCATTGTTTGCGGCTGATGGAGATTGTAATTTTGCACTTGTGAGTCACAGGCTTGCAAGCACTATTGTTATACTGTCTGGAAGGTCTAAAATTTCCCACCAAAAATGCTCCCCTTTTGCAGGACACATGCCATTTTCCATCCCTAAAATATGTGTTTGGGTCAGGGGTGCACAACATTTTTGGTCCATGAGCCATATTGTCATACTGAACCAATCTGAAGGGCCCAAAAAAAATGTAAAGGGTGCTTATATGAATACATCACCAGAACCATTGTCAGTGCATCAGAGCCAATTGTGTATTTGAGAAAGATTTGGAGAGTTTCTGACCAAAAAAAATCAGCGTGTGCACACCCAAGCTAACAGTAAGTTTTCAGAGCAGAAACTCAACCAACTCCACCTCATAAGCCAAAACGAAGTTAAAATTTTCAGTTTTAATATGAAGCACATTATAGATTGGTTCTAATCAAGTAGCATTGTCAGTAGATGAATTCAGCGCCAAAACCACCGTCCGTACATGAATGTAGGGCCAGAACCACTGTCAGTACATAAATACATCACCAAGCTTAATATAGTGATCAGTTTCAGGTCACCCTCATTTACACTTATCACATGAGCCTGCAACTCCAAGTACAGTAGGTCCTTAACAATGGTAAAGAGATACTGGGAGTTGTCATAGAGATGACCAAACTTGTTCAGAAAACGGTTGCCAATCTAAAATTCAGCACAAACCTAGCTCATTTGGATTCGTGTTCGGATTCCCGAGCATTTTTCCCAAAAAATTGGCAAAAATCGGCCACAGTTTGGTAAATGACCGAGTTCACTAGGGCTCTTTTCAGACGTCAGTGTTTCCGGTAGCAGCATGGGCTGCAAAACGTCATGCACACATGCACACTGATGACACACGGATGACATCCCTGTGTTATCAGTGTGAAAAAACAGATACTCTTGTAGTTATGATACCTTTAAATGGCTAACAAAAATAAATGATGTTACAAAACAAGCTTTCGGGACTTCTTAGGTCCCTTCCTGTCATCAGTGTGACTTGTACCGGCGCCTGAGAATCAGCGGTACTGTTCGCGCTGTTCAACGGCGCCGGGTGCTGAAGTGAAGACAGGTCACATCATGGTTCCCTGCTCACGCTGCAATCAGCACTAGCAGGAGACAATGTTGAGAGTTGTATTCAACTGATAACAGCGAGAGCAAGCGGCAGCTGATGGGAGCTGTGCTATAAATAAATGGCTAATAATAAAAAAAATGTTGGGTTCCCCTGTATTTTTGATAACCAGCCAGGCAAAACTGACAGCTGCGGGCTGCAACCCTCAGATATCAGCAAGGCTGGTTGTCAAGAATAGAAGGGTCCCCACACCGTATTATTTAAGTAAATCATTAACCCCTTCCCGACCTATGACTCCTAAGTAGGCGTCATGAAAACCTTTGCCTTCCCGACCTGTCACGTCATGGTATAAATCGCGTTCCTACGGGTCGGGTGACCGGGGTCACTGAAAGGTCACCCGACCCGCAGGCACAAGACCCTTTGTACTTCACCACAGGGGGGTGGCTTAACCCCACCATGGCTACGATCGCTCTTATTGGCTGTTAAAAGTGAAACAGCCAATCAGAGTGATTTGTAATATTTCACCAATGAAATTTGGTGAAATATTACAATCCTGCCATGGGCGATGCTGCAATAGGATCTGCCATGGCTGGAGACCGAGATCCGACCCCCCCCACCAAGTGATGGGGCAATTGGCCCCCGCCACCAATTGAAGGCGGCGATTGGCCGCCGCCGTCACTGTGCTCCCCTCCCCTTTCCCTCCGCTCCCCCCACCTTCCGCTCCCCCTCCTCACCTCCCCTGGTACCTGCGATGTCCCTGTGTCCCAGTGTCCCTCCCGGATACTAAATGGGCGCCGCCATCTTGCAAAATGGCGGGCGAATGCGCAGTGCGCCCACCGGCCGGTAGATTCCATTCATTTATTTTGATCACTGTGATATTCTCCCTTTATCACCCCCATAGGCAGGGTCAAATAATAAAATAAAGAAAATATTTTTTTATTTTTCCATTAGGGTTAGGGTTAGAACTAGGGTTAGGGTAAGAACTAGGGTTAGGGTTGGAATTAGGGTAAGGTTGGAATTAGGGTTAGGGTTAGAATTAGGGTTAGGGTTGGAATTAGGGTTAGAATTAGGGTTAGGGTTGGAATTAGGTTTAGGCTTGTGGTTAGGGTTAGAGTTGGGATTAGGGTTAGGGGTGTGTTGGGATTAGGGTTATGGTTAGGGTTGGAATTAGGGTTAGAGGTGTGTTGGAGTTAGGGTTGTGGTTAGCGGTGTGTTGGGGTTAGGGTTAGAGTTAGAATTGAGGGGTTTCCACTATTTAGGCACATCAGGGGGTCTCCAAACGTGACATGGCGCCACCATTTATTCCAGCCAATTTTGCGTTCAAAAAGTCAAACAGTGCTCCTTCCCTTCTGAGCCCTGCTGTGCGCTCAAACAATGGTTCCCCCCACATATGAGGTACTAGCGTTACAAAAGACAAACTGGACAACAACTTTTGGGGTCCAATTTATCCTGTTACCCCTGGGAAAATAAGAATTAGCGGGCTAAAAAATCATTTTTGAGGAAAAAAAATGTTTTTTTTATTTTCACTGCTCTGCGTTTATAAACTTCTGTGAAGCACTTGGGGGTTCAAAGTACTCACTACACATCTAGACAAGCTCCTTGGGGGGTGTAGTTTACAAAATGGGGTCACTTGTGGGGGGTTTCTACTGTTTAGACACATCAGGGGCTCTGCAAACGCAGCGTGACGCCCACGGAACATTCCATCAAGTCTGCATTCCAAAATGGGTTTATAAACTTCTGTGAAGCACTTGGGGGTTCAGAGTGCTCACAACACATCTAGGTAAGTTCCTTAAGGGGTCTAGTTTCCAAAATGGTGTCACTTGTGGGGTTTTTTCACTGTTTAGGCACACAGGGGCTCTCCAAACGTGTCATGGTGTCCGCTAGCGATTGGAGCTAATTTTCCATTCAAAAAGTCAAATGTAGCTCCTTCCCTTCTGGCCCCTGCCGTGCGCCCAAACAGTGGTTTGTGACCACATATGAGGTATCGGTGTACTCAGGAGAAATTGCCCAACAAATTTTAGGATCCATTTTATCCTGTTGCCCATGTGAAAATGAAAAAACTGAGGCTAAAAGAAAATTTCTGTGAAAAAAAGTAATTTTTTTTACGGATCAATTTGTAAAGCACCTGGGGGTTCAAAGTGCTCACTATGCATCTAGATAAGTTCCTTGGGGGTCTAGTTTCCAAAATGGGGTCACTTGTGGGGGAGCTCCAATGTTTAGGCACACAGGGACTCTCCAAATGCGACATGGCAACCGCTAAATATTCCAGCATATTTTCCATTCAAAAAGTCAAATGGCGCTCCTTCCCTTCTGAGCCCAGCCGTGCGCCCAAACAGTGGTTTATGACCACATATGAGGTATCGGTGTACTCAGGAGAAATTGCCCAACAAATTTTAGGATCCATTTTATCCTGTTGCCCATGTAAAAATGAAAAAATTGATGCTAAAAGAAAATTTTTGTTGGAAAAATTAAAATGTCCATTTTTTCCTTCCACGTTGCTTTAGTTCCTGTGAAGCACCTGAAGGGTTAATAATCTTCTTGAATGTAGTTTTGAGTAGTTTGAGGGTGCAGTTTTTAGAATGGTGTCATTTTTGGGTATTTTCTGCCATATAGCCCCCTTAAAGTGACTTCAAATGTGAGGTGGTCCCTAAAAAAATGGTTTTGTAAGTTTTGTTGTAAAAATTTAACCCTTATAACTTCCTAACAAAAAAATGTTGTTTCCAAAATTGTGCTGATGTAAAGTAGACATGTGGAAAATGTTATTTATTAACTATTTTGTGTCACATAACTCTCTGGTTTAACAGAATAAAAATTCAAAATTTGAAAATTGCGACATTTTCAACATTTTTGCCAAATTTCCGTTTTTTTTCACAAATAAACACAAAAATTATCAACCTAAATTTACCACTAACATGAAGCTCAATATGTCACGAAAAAACAATCTCAGTCTCTAGGATCCGTTGAAGCGTTCCTGAGTTATTACCTCATGAAGGGACGCTGGTCAGAATTGCAAAAAATGGCCAGGTCTTTAAGGTCAAAATAGGCTGGGTCATGAAGGGGTTAAATAAAAATGCCATGGGTTTCCCCCCATTTTGGGCAACCAGTCAAGCTAATGCAGACATCTGTGGGTTTATATTCTCAAGTTAGTAAGGGGCCATGCATATTAGGGCCCCCCCAGCCTAAAATAGCAGCCCACATCCGCCCCAGAAAAGGCACATCTATTAGATTGCGCTTTGCCCAGCTTTTCCAACTTGCCCTGTGGCAGTGGGGTTCATATTTATGGGGTTGTTGTCACTTTTGTATTGTCC
>JARQOD010000001.1:912684512-912737977 GCA_033576555.1 Oophaga sylvatica | reverse complement strand
ACGGTCACTATATGACTTCAGAAGGAGTAGGAGACGGCTACCTCCACTGTCCAGTCTCCTCAGCACAAAGCAGGAAGATCCCAATAAAGATGTTGTCTATGTTTCCATCCTTGAAAGTAATCTTCTTTCAGTAAACAAGCTCACGCAAACGGGGAATTTATTTACTTTTAGAGATAACAGCTGCATCATCTCACAGAAAAGTCACACTCTTGTAGAAGGAAAAATCCAAACTCTAAACAATTTCTGTTGTCACATGCTTGGAGAATATCGTGAGTAATCCCCTGCCAGCACTCTGCCTACAGTCCCACTGTGGAACATGGGCATCTCATTAACTGAAAACTTCTAACACTGATTACACAAGAACCACAAGATGGATTTAATCAGTTTAAAACTGCCAACCTGACAATGCCTGTTAGTTTACTTAGCAAAATCCTGCTGCAAGTTCGCTTTAAGTACATAGTTAAAGACAATATCATAGTTCAATACATGACACAGAATTCTAAAGTTTGACGTTTTTCTTTAGCTGTTTTTGCATTGTTTTTTTTCTGCCAGTCTCTGTACTGTTCACCTCCATTTAAATATGTGCTCTATGAACAATGTTACCAAGTGTTTATCTTGTGAGACGTATACATGCCATGAAGAGTCATTTGAGGGTGAATATAACTGCACTGAATGTCAGTGTGTTGTGTATTTGGAAGCCCTGGCAATGGATCTAAATATGCAGCGTCCAACATTCAGAAGCGAAGGAAATCTAAAGAGGAATTTAGAGGTTACCGAGCATGCTTTGGCTGGGGCAGTGTTATTGAGGAGGGGAAGACCAGGACTCAGAGGTAGGAAGCAGAGTAACTGAAGAAGAGTTGGGTGGAGTGTCAGGGAGCCTAGTACTGAGCTGGCATACCCCAGTAAATATGCATGTTTAACTGATATTAGGGATGAAGCAAGTCCAGGATCAGGATCACTAAAGCAGGACTTCTTGAAAAATGACTGCTGTAGTAAGGAAGGAAATAGGAATGCAGCAAAGGCCAGACAGATGTAGGAGACTATTACTAGGTAGACAGACAGAGTCATCTGTCACCAAGAACATGAGTGTGCTACCGGGTGCTTGAGTTCGGCATATTGCGGATTGGATAGATGTTTTGCTGAGTGGGACTATGGAAAACCCAGCGGTCATGGCACACATTTGTACCAAATACCAAAACCAAATCTCAGGGAACTAGGAGAGAAGCTGAAGTTCAGGATATCCAAAGTGGTGTTTTTAGAAATACTGTTGGTGCACGAGCGTCACTAGGATAGCAGTGGGAGCTTATGGAGTTAAATAATTGGCTTATAAATTGCTGCAGGAAGAGAGGATTGAGGTTCAAGAAGAAGTGGGCTGAATTGTGTTGGTTACAGGCTCTACAGAAGGGACGGGCTGTACCTCAATGGGGAAGATGCAGCTGTGCTGGGGAAATAATGGTCAGTCAGATGGAGGAGCTTTTAAACTAAGATGAGGGGATGGTTGTGAAAAAAATGAAAATGACAGAGCAGACAGAAAGTAGGAAAACATAGAGGACAATGAGGACTTATAGGGTATTATTGGATCTAGCAAGGAAAATAGAGAGTTTAGTAGTAGTAATAAATGTGCTAATAGTATTATTTGGCTTGCAAACAAAATGCAAGAATTAGAGACAGGCAAGAGGAAAGCCATGACTGGGTGACAATTGTGGAGGGTTACATCACATTCAGAAAAGACAAGAAAAGCAAAAATGGTGGAGGGATGTTGCAGTATTTTTATTACATCCAACCTAAGACCTGTGTACAAAGATGACATTGGGGGGAACTGCGACAATGTTGAGCTATTTTAGGTAAATGTACATGGGGATGGCAATAATGGAAAGCTACTAATTGGAGTTTGCTAAAACCCTCCTAATATACCTGAACACGTAGAAGATAAAATGCTGCAACAAATTAAAAAGGCAGCAAATAATATTAGGGTCCTTATTATGGTGATTTCAACTATCCAGACATTCAATGCGACATAGTCCGCTTGTGCTTAAAACTGCAAGTTTTTTATCCACTATTCCAGACAATCCTCATCTTTAGCTGGTTGATGATCCAACCAGAGGGTATAATGGAGTTACCGGCTGGAAGAATGGGATCATGCTCTGGTAACTGGGCAGACCAAACATAAAGGGGGAGTTTATAAAGATATATTTTTATAAGCTAATACTAGAGAAGAGAGAGAGAGGATTCAAAAAGATATACATAAACTGGAGCAGTGGGCAGCAACTAACAGAATGGATTTTAACAGGGAAAAATGCAAAGTACTACATCTGGGCAATAAAAATGAAAAAAAGCATATACAAAATGGGAGGAATAGGGCTAAGTAACAGCACATGTGAAAAAGACTTGGGTATACTAATTGATCACAGACTTAACATGAGTCAACAGTGTGATGCAGCAGCAAAAAAGGCAAATGCAATTCTAGGATGTATCAACAGAAGCATACAGTCTAGATCACGTGAGGTCATTATTGCCCTCTACTCCTCTTTGGTCAGACCTCATCTGGAATACTGTGTCCAGTTTTGGGCACCACATTTTAAAAAAGACATCAACAAACTGGAGCAAGTTCAGAGAAGAGCCACCAGAATGGTGACCGGTCTGCAAACCATGTCCTATGAGGAACGGTTGCAGGATTTGGGAATGTTTAGCTTGCAAAAAAGAAGACTGAGAGGAGACTTAATAGCTGTCTACAAATATCTCAAGGGCTGTCACATTGTAGAAGGATCATCTTTATTCTCATTTGCACAAGGAAAGACTAGAAGCAATGGGATGAAACTGAATGGGAGGAGACACAGATTAGATATTAGAAAAAACTTTTTGACAGTTAGGGTGATCAATGAGTGGAACAGGCTGCCACGAGAAGTGGTGAGTTCTCCTTCAATGGAAGTCTTCAAACAGAGGCTGGATAGACATCTGTCTGGGATGATTTAGAGAATCCTGCTTTGAGCAGGGGGTTGGACCAGAAGGCCCAGGAGGTCCCTTCCAACTCTACCATTCTATGATTCTATGATTCTAAGCCGGTAATATATTTATATTCTTCAGGAACAAAAAGAAAACATCATGGTTAAATATGGTTATAATAGGACAAACACAAAGGGTGTTAAAACCTTGAAGGCTGAGAAATCAATCAGAAATAGTATTCCAGGTATATAAAGATCTCAGCAGGAAATGTTAAAAAGAAAGAAGAACATGTCTAGATGTTGTTAATGCAGGTGATAGGTGATATATCTGGACTTTACAGAGGCATTTGATGTACCACACAGAAGCCTTATACTGAAGCAACAGGAATTTCGTTAAAAAAAAAATTGTTACAGAGACAGAAAACAAAGTCGTAAATGGTACTATTTCTAGATGGGATAACATCCACAGAGCGGACCACAAGGATCTGTGCTGGGACCAATTATTTTAAATATCTTTATTGTTAACCTTGTGGATGGGAATGAGAGTAAAGTGTCAATCTCTGCTGATGACAGAAAAATATGAAGAAAAATAAACATTGAGCTAAATTACATAATATTAAAGAACGATCTAGATAACATGTCTGTTTAGGCACATTGCAGTTAACGTTTAATAAATGTAAATAAGACAGCCGGGCCACAGTAATCATTGCAGTATATACAAATATACTTCGGATGACAGAACAGAAGAAGAACTGAGGTACTCCTGTTACAAGTTAGCTGAGCAGCAGTACTCAATGTCAGGCAGCAGCTGCAAAAGCAAACAAGATTTTAGGGTGTATAAAAAGAGATAAAATCCCATGATCCAAATGTAATATTACCTCTCTATAAAACACGTTATATATTCCTTCCAAAGACCTTGCAAAGGACAGGAGACATTCATTATGTGCAGAGGAAAGGGAGTCCAGCAGCAAAATAAGAAAGGGTTCTTTGCAGTTAGAGCAGTTAGACTGTGGAATGCCTCAGCCGAAGAGGTAGTAATGGCAGACACTATAACAGCATTTATAAAAGAGATGGAAGCTTTTCTCACAAATGACATTGTGGGTTATAAATAATTCAGCATTAGAGAAAGTATAACTGGGGGAGAAAGTATCACGAACACCGCACTGCATTTGCTCACTGAGCCAGTGCGCGTGTCCTGAGTAAGACAGACTGTACTCAAAGATACCTGTGGAGTGGGGCAGCAGCGGTGAAGATGCGTGCTTCAGACAAACAGGACCTGAAGCATGTGACTGTCAAGGGGCGGAGCCGGCCACAGGTCTCTCAGAGGAAGCAGGAGCAGAGAGAGATAGTTTCAGGCCAAATAGGACCTGAAGCACCTGACTTCTGGGGGCGTGGCCTAAGCTCAGAGAGTTAGGAGCAGAAGGAAAACTCCTAGAATGGTAAATATGGGACAAAGTTACCAAGGGATTAGACAGAACGGATAGTCAGGATGTAGCCAAGGGGTCATACACAGAGAGAGCAGCGCAGTACAAGAGAAGCAGGCAGAGGGTAGTCAGGACGTAGCCAAGGGGTCATACACAAAGAGAGCAGCGCAGTACAAGAAAAGCAGGCAGAGGGTAGTCAGGACGTAGTCAAGGGGTCATACACAGAAAGAGCAGCGCAGTACAAGAGAAGCAGGCAGAGGGTAGTCAGGACATAGCCAAAGGATCAGAAAACCATAACGGGCAAATACACAGTACCAAGACAGTAGACAAACTCACAACGAAGAGACGGACCGGATCAAAACCAAACAATCAACAAGATATCAGACACAGGCACGCAGGAGGTCAACTAACTCAGCCAAGGGCAGGAGTATAACTGTCACCAGACCTAGGTCAATTGGCAAGTAACTAGCCGCTCTCTGCCAGAGAGAGGCGGAAACAATTAACCCCCTCTGACCAGGATGGGACAAAGACAAAACCCCGTCCTGGATCATGACAGAAAGTTTGAACTTGATGGGCCTGTGTGTTTTTTTGACCTATATAAACATGTAATCGACGCACGTTTTGTTAATGTAGAATTGAGCTAAAAGGCAGGGGCGGACATATCATAGGTGCAACCTGTGCGGAAGCACAGGTGCCCAAGAGGCTAGGGGGCCCATTTCTACCTCCAAAGCAGGTGCAATTTTTCATTTTTAAGAGCTCTTGGGCTGCAAAGGGCCCATGTATAATTCTTGCACAGGGGTCCTTTTCTCTCTGTGTCCGCCAGACTACTGGAAATTGACTACTTAAAAAGAAAGGAATGTGTTAATTTGGAAATATGGTGAAAGAATTGATTAAATAAAGCAAAGTGTGAGAAATGTACATAAATTGATGAGCTTTTAGTCTCTGCAGGAAACAATGAGTGATTCTGCAAGGGATGTACTTTATTGTGATCGTTAGCTTGATTTTGACCTTCAGTGAGTAAAAATGTCCCTGTGCGCTCTTCTGTGTGTAAATGGAATGAGTCCTTGTCTTTTTTCTTCTTTGTTTAATGATTATGCAATTTTTGTTGTAAAGGGTAATTAATAAATTGGGTTAAATTGATCTCATTATCGTGTTTGATATTGTGGAAAACGAATACTGTATGTGTGATCAGTTTTCTTCAACAGTTCTGGACAATGGATGTAAAAAAATGCCAGTTTAGCAAGGTGTAGAATGCAACGAATCTTGTGTTTATTTGTAGAAGTGAAGAAAATGTGAACTAAGGCTAGGTTCACATTAGTGCTTGAGTCCACAGCGTGGTGTTGCGGACTTTTTTCCTTAAAGCGCCGCCTACTTCCGCATGCGTCCTGCGTACCTATGTTTAACATTGGGTACGCAGGGACATGTGTTGTATGCAGATGCGTCCACATGTGGCGTTTTGACGTGCCCGCCAAAGGCAAGAAAATGCAACATGTAACTTTGCTTCTGTGCTGACAATTTGGAACAGAAAATAATTACCGTATATACTCGCGTATAAGCCAAGATTTTCAGCCCATTTTTTAAGGCTGAAAGTCCCCCACTCGGCTTATACGCGAGTCATATACCGGGGGGGTCGGCGAGGGAGTAGGAGCGCGGGTGTCAGATCATACTTACCCCCCCGCCGGCACGTCTCTGCATCCCCCTGCTTCTCCCACGATCTCAGGCTCCTTCCTGCAGCGGTCATATTCATGACTTTAATGAGCTGTACCACGTGACCGCTGTAGAAAGGAAGAGCTGCCGGAGACCACGGTAGAAGAGCAGGGTCTGCAGAGACGCGCCGGTGGGGTGAGTATTTGCCATATTCACCTGTCCCCGGTCCACCGCTGCGTGCCGCTCTGACCTCCTCGTCCTCTGGCTGTGATGTTCAGGCAGAGGGTGTGAAGACGTAGATAGTGCGCACCGCGCCCTCTGCCTGAAACAGTCACTGACAGAGGACCCGGAAGACAGCGGTGGACCGGGGACAGGTGAATATCTCAGGTGCCTGGGCCCTGAGTGAGTGGTGACACCGGCACCTGTCCCCCATAGCGCGCCGGTGTCCCCGCCTGCTCAGGACACCGGCACCTGGCCCCCAGCGACAAGAGGTGAGTATGTATTTTTTTTTCTTTTGCAGCAGCAGCAACATAAGGGACCTATACTATGGAGCATATGGGGCATAATCTATGGAGCATATGGGGCATAATCTATGGAGCATATGGGGCATAATCTATGGAGTATATGGGGGCATAATCTATGGAGCATATGGGGGCATAATCTATGGAGCATATGGGGCATAATCTATGGAGCATATGGGGCATAATCTATGGATCATATGGGGTATAATCTATGGAGCATATGGGGTATAATCTATGGAGCATATAGGGCATAATCTATGGAGCATATGGGGCATAATTTATAGAGCATATAGGGCATAATCTATGGAGCATATGGGGCATAATCTATGGAGCATTTTATGGGGGCATAATCTATGGTGCATCATATGGGGGCATAATCTATGGCACATCATATGGGGGCATAATCTATGGAGCATCATATGTGGGCATAATCTATGGAGCATTTTATGGGGGCATAATCTATGGAGCATCATATGTGGGCATAATCTATGGAGCATTTTATGGGGGCATAGTCTGTGGAGCATTTTAGGGGCATAATCTATCTAGTATCATATGGGGGCATAATCTATGGAGCATCATATGGGGGCATAATCTATGGAGCATTTTAGGGGGGCATAATCTATAGAGCATTTTATGGGGGCATAACTTTTATGGAGCAGCATATTGGGCATATTATTCTATTGAGCATCTTATGGGGCCATTATTAACCTTTTTACCAACAACCAAACGGGAGGGCACCACTTGATCTTAATAGAAAAAGGGTTCACCAGTGGCATAGGATAATTAGTGGAAAAACAAGAAGAAGAAAAAGTATGCCACAAAAATGGGAACAACCATATATGAAAAAATATGTAATTTTATTAACAATGGCAAACATGAAAAAACAAGACACAAAACAATTAAAAACATTTAAAAACAATCAAGATATTCCAGACATGCCATGAAATACTGACAATGTCACCCCGCACTTAATCCCACACAGCAAAAAAGCTATAATGATAGTAACAATATCCTAGGCAAAACACAAGCGATACATATTGATACAATATCAAATAATATATATCTACCAATTCACAGCACCATATGCATGACCCTAATAGGGGTGAATACTTATACCGATGTCTGCCTGGAGAAATGGAAGCTCCTCTGAGGTATAGCACAAAATGGCAAGAGAATGTCAGCCTCCAATGAGTATGACATAGCAAAAAAGCAGCAAAACCCTCCTCACTTTTTTTTTCCCCCTTTCCCTGTCACCATTTCCACAGCTCTTATCGGCTCTCATTGTAGATTGACCTGAGTTTTTTGCTGCTTTTTTGCTATGTCATACTCATTGGAGGCTGACATTCTCTTGCCATTTTGTGCTATACCTCAGAGGAGCTTCCATTTCTCCAGGCAGACATCGGTATAAGTATTCACCCCTATTAGGGTCATGCATATGGTGCTGTGAATTGGTAGATATATTTGATCTTGTATCAATATGTATCGCTTGTGTTTTGCCTAGGATATTGTTACTATCATTATAGCTTTTTTGCTGTGTGGGATTAAGTGCGGGGTGACATTGTCAGTATTTCATGGCATGTCTGGAATATCTTGATTGTTTTTAAATGTTTTTAATTGTTGTGTGTCTTGTTTTTTCATGTTTGCCATTGTTAATAAAATTACATATTTTTTCATATATGGTTGTTCCCATTTTTGTGGCATACTTTTTCTTCTTCCCGTTTTTCCATTATTAACCTTTTTGGAGCATTATATGGGGAGTATTTTGTATGGAGCATCTTATGGGGCCCATCATTAACTGTATGGAGCATTATATGGGGTTCCTGATTCAATATGGATATTCAAAAACATTTAACCTACTGATGTCTAAATTAATTTTATTTTATTGGTATCTATTTTTATTTTTGTAATTTACCAGTAGCTGCTGCATTTTCCACCCTAGGCTTATACGTGAGTCAATAAGTTTTGTGGCAAAATTAGGGGGCCTGGCTTATACACGGGTCAGCTTATACATGAGTATATACGGTAAATTGATATAATGATTTACCTGATTATATGGAAAGCATGTACCTGTTTCAATTTCTATTTATTTGGAGCTGCAGTGTTATATTTTTGTGATTTTCCTTTGTCTGGAGTTCCAGTGAATATTTTTGATGTGGAATGGGCCCTTGTGTATTTTATGGTTTTATTGTTTCATGTCATTCTGTATCTTTTTTATGTTGCATCTGTCTGTATTGTTATATGTTCACCAGTAGACACCTGGAAGAGATCTGAGAGATAAATACGGTCACTGAGAACGAAAGCAATAGGGGTGAGGATAAGTCATGTAAAAGAATGGGGCGTGAAACAGTATGACTTTAAAGGAAGGTATATTTTAAACTTTGATGTGACAGCCCCTTTTGCTCTTTTCCAACACAGGTACCTGATGCCTTTTGTATAGAAACTTTGCTTTTGATTGAAAAGATTTTTTTTGCGTTGTGTTTCTAATATATCAAATACACTCAATACCCATGTGTGTGCATGTTAGGTTTACTATATACTCAGCTAATATACAGCTCTGGCAAAAATTAAGAGACCACCACATCAAAACCTTGTCATGGGCAGCCCATTCTCCAGACCTGAACCAAATTGAAAACCTCTGTAATGCAATCAAGAGGATGATGGATAGTCACAAGCCATAAAACAAAGAAGAACTGCTTAAATTTTTGTGCATGTGGCTGCAATGCACTCCAGCGGGTTTAAAACTCTTCCTGGGGGATATATAGTGACCCTCGTATATAATACCTGTTACTGCCTCACGTATCCCCACTCTGTTCAAACTTGTGGGGTTGAACACTTGTCACCAAACAGGATGCCCGTGACAGGGCATCTGCACTCCCTTGTGCCTTCCCTGCACGATGTTCCACAGTGAAATTGAAATTTGGCAAGGACAGAAACCATCTGGTGACCCGAGCATACCTCTCCTTGGCACTTCTCATCCAGACAAAGGGTAAATGATCTATCACCAAGCAAAACGGTCGACCGAGCAAATAATAGCGTAGGGACTCAAATGCCCACTTAATGGCCAGGCACTCCTTTTCCACTACGTTATAATTTTTCTCGGCCAGGGTGAGTTTCCTATTTAGGTAGGTGACCGGATGTTCTTCTCCATTCACCTCCTGAGACAGGACCGCTCCTAGGCCAACTTTAGATGCATCCGTCTGCACAATATAGTCTTTCTTGAAGTTGGGGCTGATGAGGACGGGCTGTCCGCACAGCGCCATCTTCATAGACAGGTATGCTTCCTCCGCTTGAGGGTTCCACCGCACCATGACCGATTTTTTCCCTTTTAGGAGATTGGTTAGGGGTGTTGTTCTCCCCGAGAAATTTGATAAAACCTTTGGTAATATCCGATGATGCCAAGAAACACTCTCACCTTGTTTGGTGGTAACAGGTCGGGGCCAGTTTTGTATGGCCTCGATTTTATTTATTTGGTGTTTGATAATCTCACGGGCAATTACGTACCCTAAGTACCCGGTTTCCTCAAGCCCTATCGCACATTTCTTGGAATTTGCTGTTAAGCCCGGGGTTCTGAGCGAATCTACTACCGCTTGTACCCGGGACAAGTGTTATGCCAGTCAGTACTAAAGACGATGATGTCATCCAAGTGCGCTGACACATACGTCTGATGGGGTTCTAGCACTATGTCCATAATCCTACAAAATTCCGGATTTTGTGCAAGTGTACCTAGAAGAGTTGATTTGTTGTTTTCTTCATTTCAGTTATTACCCTATTTCATACGCGTAGAAATAGTCAACAAGTAGACTAGATAATAATATGTATAATTTGTTTTTTTATTTTTATTCTGTTCATGGTTCATATATTAAAAACAAAATAGAGTTCATCCCATTAATACATGAAAATACAAAAAGTCGGACTTATAAAATCATGGTATGGATATTGTGATATTGCATAGTCATGGTTTAACCCCTTCATGACCAATGGCAAATATTTACGTCATTGCCTTTAATGCGTGTTCCGGCACTGAGCCTGCATCTTTCCCCACGCTTGATGGCTGATTTACTCAGACATCACGTGCCTCTAACAGCTGCGGGTGGACCCGAGATCCACCTGTGGCTGTTAACCAGTTAAATGCTGCTATCAATCGCTGACAGAGGAATTTAACATGCGCCAGCCGGAAGTGCATCACAAGCAACGTCCATCATCACCCCTGTGCTGAAGCCCTGTTATGTATAGCACAAGTGATCGGTTGATCCCTGCTTCAAGTCTCCTAAATGGACTATTAAATAAAGAAAAAGGTTAAAAAAAAGTTTTAAAAAAATCTATTCTATTATTTCTAAACACTGTTTTTGGTGATTACTCTGTTCATACTGCACCCACACACACAAATGATACACCATTTGAAAGGTAAACTTGCCCCCTTCAGCAAGAAAATAGCCAAACAAACCACACATTCACAATTTGATCACAAAATACAGTTTAAACATTAATTTTCATAACCCTGCAGTAAGGAAAAATGACCTGCAGGTGGCACCTCACTACCCCAAAGCACACTACCACAAAGCTGCTTACAGAAATCACAAACAAATCCAAACATTTGCCTCGGGGGCTTTCCAGTTTGCCAAACTGCCTGCCCAGCCTATTTCAGCCAAATTGGAGGATTGCAAACTTCACTGCAGGTGAGGTATATATGCAAACACATTTGTAAACATGCACTGCCTATTGAATTGCACACTTGCTCCGTTCATACTCCACCCACACACACAATGATACATCATTTGAAAGATCAAAATGACCTGCAGGTGGCAGCACACTACCACAAAGCTGCCATTTGCCTTGGGGTCTTTCCAGCTTGCTCTAGTGCTTGCCCAGCCTATTTCAGACACATTGGAGGATTGCACACTTCACTGTGTGATCACAAAATACAGTTTAAACATTAATTTTCATAAACCTGCAGTAAGGAAAAATGACCTGCAGGTGAAATCTCACTACCACAAAGCACACTACTAGAAAGCTGCTTACAGACATCACAAACAAATCCAAACATTTGCCTTGGGGTCTTTCCAGTTTGCCCAAGTGGTTGCCCAGCCTATTTCAGGCACATTGGAGGATTACACACCACTGCAGGTGAGTCACATATGCAAACACATTTGTAAACGTGCACTGCTTTTCGGTGATTACTTCACCCCACAGACACAAATGGTGAGTCACATATGCAAACGCATTTGTAAACGTGCACTGCTTTTTCGCTGATTACTAAGCCCCACACACACAAATGATACACCATTTGAGGGGTAAACTTGCCCCCTTCAGCAAGAAAAGAGCCAGACAAACCACACATTCATGATTTTATCACTAAATACAGATTAAACATTCATTTTCATAAACCAGCAGAAAGAAACAATGACCTGCAGGTGGCACCTCAACCGGAAGACGTTTTTTGGCCTCTACTTAACAAACCAATTTATTGTATTACCAATCTACATATATAAATACCTGTCTGTGTTCATCATCTCATGAAATACATTTACATTTGACCAGCTTGCTTTTTCTGAAATTGCCTGCGCCCCCAACGACCAATGTGCAAAAATTTTGCACAGGCCAAACTAGTAGTATTTAAACAAATTTAAAAAACACAAAAATTCAAATCACCGCCCTTTCGATCCCATTAAAATTAAAACAATAAACCTATATATGTTTGGTATTTGCATACTCATACTGAACTGAGGAATCATATTACTGGATCAGTTTTACCATACAGTGAACATGGTAAATGAAAAACATAAAAAAGCAATTGTGTAATTGCACTTTTTAATGAAATTCCACCCCACTTGGAATTTTTTTTCCCTTTTTACAGTACACTATGTGGTAAAATCAATGGTGTCATTCATAAGTGCAACTTCTCGCCGCAAAAAAGCAAGCCCTTAGCTATGGCTATATTGACGGAAAAATAAACAAGTTATGGCTCTTGGAAGAAAGTTGATGGAAAAAGGAAAACGAAAATTGAAAATTGCCCTGGGGGTGAATGAGTTAAAGGGGATGTAAAATTTAGGAAACACATTTTTAAATACTGTGTCCTCTCACACAGACAATCCACTCATTTAAATGTGATGTAATCATCAATAAGTGGTGGAACCGGGGGTGGAGTGTTAATTTAATGTTTCTGTTTGAGTCGTTCAATCTATCTTAAAATTTAATATAAAAAAGTAGAATGTAACAACATTGTTATATATCTTTCTTAACTCTTTGTTATATTTTCTAATTTCAGCTACTACTGTATTAAACACTTAGAAATAAGGCAGGCTAGATAATACTAACATGTATCATTAGGTCTTAATTTTTATTCTTTTAACGGTTCTTGTATCTAAAACAAGATAGAGTGCATTCCAGAAACCCAAAAGTCTGACATAAAAGCATAGTACTGGTCTCAAGTATTGATGGTTTAAAGGGGTCGTCAAGTTTAGGAAACACATTTTTAACCCCTTAGTTACAGAGCCATTTTGCAGCTTAATGACCGGGCCAATTTTTACAATTCTGACCACTGTCACTTTATGAAGTTATAACTCTGGAACGCTTTAACGAATCCAGCTGATTCTGAGACTGTTTTTTCGTGACATATTGTACTTCACGTTAGCAGTAAAAAAATTTTTTATATGACTTGCGTTTACTTATGAAAAAAACGGAAATATGGCGAAAATTTTGAAAATTTAGCAATTTTCAAACTTTAAATTTTTATGCCCTTAAATCAGAGAGATATGTCACACACATTTCTTAATAAATAACATTTCCCACATGTCTACTTTACATCAGCACAATTTTGGGAACAAAATTTTTTTTTGTTATGAAGTTATAAGGGTTAAAATTTGACCAGCGATTTCTCATTTTTACAACACCATTTTTTTTTTAGGGACCACATCACATTTGAAGTCACTTTGAGGGGTCTATATGATAGAAAATACCCAAAAGTGACACCATTCTAAAAACTGCACCCCTCAAGGTGCTCAAAACCACATTCAAGAAGTTTATTAACCCTCTATGTGCTTCACAGGAACTGAAGCAATGTGGAAGGAAAAAATTAACATTTAACTTTTTTTGCAAAAACTTTACTTCAGAACCAATTTTTTTTATTTTCACAAGAGTTAAAAGAGAAAATGAACCACAAAATTTGTTGTGCAATTTCTTCTGAATACACCGACACCCCATATCTGGGGGTAAACCACTTTTTGGGCGCACGGCAGAGGTCGCAAGGGAAGGAGCGCTGTTTGACTTTTTCAACGCAGAATTGGCTGGATGCTATGTCGCGTTTAGAGAGCCCCTGATGTGCCTAAACAGTGGAAACCCCCAACAAGTGACCCCATTTTGGAAACTAGACCCCTTAAGGAACTTATCTAGATGTGTGGTGAGCACTTTGAACCTCCAAGTGCTTCACAGAAGTTTATAACGTAGAGCCGTGAAAATAAAAAATAATTTTTTTCCGCAAAAATGATTTTTTAGCCCGTTATTTTTTTATTTTCCCAAGGGTAACAGGAGAAATTGGACCCCAAAAGTTGTTGTGCAATTTTTCCTGAGTACGCTGATACCCCATATGTTGGGGTAAACCACTGTTTGGGCGCACGGCAGGGCTCAGAAGGGATTGAGCGCCGTTTGACTTTTTGAACGCCACGTCGTGTTTGGAGACCCCCTGATGTGCCTAAGTAGTGGAAACCCCTCAATTCTAGCTCCAACCCTAACCCCAACACACCCCTAACCCTAATCCCAACCCTAACCCTAATCCTAATTCCAACCCTAATTGTATCCCTAACCCTAATTGTAAACCTAACCCTAATTGTATCCCTAACCCTCATTGTAACCCTAACCCTAGCCCTAACCCTAACGGAAAAATGAAAATAAATACAATTTCTTTATTTTATTATATGTCCCTAACTAAGGGGTGATAAAAGGGGGGTTTATGTACTATTTTTTTTATCTTGATCACTGTGATAGTTTATCACAGTGATCAAAATGTACTTTCACTTAATGAATGAATCTGCCGGCAGGCAGATTCAGCGGGCGCACTGCACATGCGCCCGCCATTTTCTTTTACAGGGAGAAGACGCCGGGAGCTGTGGGAGCTGCCGGAGGACAGGGGCACACCGGGAGGTATGGGGGGGCACATCAGGGGACCCGAGGCCCCTATTTCTCTCCCCTCTGATGTGTGATCACATCAGAGGGGAGAGAAATTACATGCAGGATCTGGGCTTTTTTTTTTCTTTTGCGATCGCCGTTATATGGTTAATAACGGCGATCGCAAAAGCGGGGGGACTGCGGGGGACCCTAATTATGTTCTCTGGGGTCTCAGCTACCCCCTACCGCTCTGCGCATGCGCCCGCCATTTTCTTAGCCGGGACAAGAAGTGGGCAGCTCCGGGAGCCGGTGGAGGACTGGGGGGACACCGGGAGGCACGGGGACAGATCGGGGGTCCCGGGGACCCTATTTCTCTCCCCTCTAATGTGCGATCACATCAGAGGGGAGAGAAATTAAATGGAGAATCGCTGCTTTTTTCTTTTTTTTTGCGATCGCCGTTATAGTGTTAATAACGGCGATCGCAAAATCGGGGTCGGTAAAAACCGACCCGAATCATGTTCTCCAGGGTCTCGGCTACCCCCCGTAGCCGAGACCCCAGAGAAAATCTGACTCTGGGGGGCGCTATAGACTTTTTCCACAGCGCCGTTAATCAACGGCGCTGTGGTTTAAGTACCCTTAACTACAGCCGTTAAAAGGCGTATCGGCGGTCGTTAAGGGGTTAAATACTCTTATACAGATAGAAATAGACTGGGCTCCTCTGGTTTAGATACTAAGGCCAGTGTCACACTTGCAAGTTTCTTGCATCAACACCCGGCACTGCCGACGGCACTCCGACCGGAGCGTGCTGCTGCATAGAAATACATGCAGCCGCACACTCGGGTCCGAGAGCGGGCGGCAGTGCCAGGTGTTGATGCGAGAAACTTGTGCGAGTTTCTCGCATCACACTCGCAAGTGTGACCCCGGCCTAAATCTCTCATTCATAGTAGAGAGCGGATACAAAAAAACTCACTTAAAGGGAACCTGTCACCATTTTTTTCATATAGCAACTAAAACTATCACTTATTAAGCGCCTGTGCTGTAGTCCATAATGCATATATAACTCCCTGACTTGCCCTGTATACCTCGAAAAACTTTTTTAAGTTCTCCTACGCTGTATGTAAATTGGGTCGGCCCTTCTTTAATTGACGTGAAAGATGCCTAGCGTCATCCACATGACGCACAGAAATCGATAGGTCGTTCCTTACATGCACAGGATGGACAGGCCTGTCAATCATCTGGAGAGGTGCTGGGAATATCTGGCAGGGGACGGAGTGGGACTAGTCTGGTCTATGGTCCCCATTCGGATGGTTAAACTGTATTTTTTCTAAACCGGCTGAGTGTTCCAGGGAAATAAATGCCTGGCTGTAATTGTTAGATTCTGATTAATGCCGCCCACAGTTTGGGCAGCATGAGTCATATGGTACGTTCCCTTTGATTAATACTGCTGAATGTTGTTTAATACCATGAGCTCATGTTATACTCACAGAGAGAGAGGAGCTGGACAAGGGCTCTGTAGAAGGAGCATAAGTACGAGTAATATTAATACAGTTACTAAACGTTGGACTTGGGTAAAACTGCACTTACTTCTGTGCTGACAGCTTCATCTGAAGGGTTGATTAAGACAACGGTTTCTAAAACATCACTTCGATGGTGAAGGATTTTTTGACCTGCAGAAAACAGTAAAATAAAAAAATATATAAGTAATCACACATTAATAGTCTGTGTATAAATCAGTGCCAAGTTAGGAAGTCAAAGAAAAACTCTATTTCTTACCCAAAATTTCCATTATATTTAATGGTAAAATAAAAGGATGTATCCCGTAGCATTGTAGTCATTTGTCACAGCACATGCTAGGCACATGACACAGTAAAGCATTTTATTCCCTCCTAGAAGCAGTATCTAATACAGCATGTGACGGAGCATGAGGAAAGGAACCTATGTGTAATATTGTACAGTTATGTGAAAAAGTTTGGGCACCCCTATTAATCTTAAGCTTAATGTTTTATAAAAATTGGTGTTTTTGCAACAGCTATTTCAGTTTGATATATCTAATAACTATTGGACACAGTAATGTTTCTGCCTTGAAATGAGGTTTATTGTACTAACAGAACATGTGCAATCTGCATTCAAACAAAATTTGACAGGTGCATAAGTATGGGCACCCTTATCATTTTCTGGTTTTAAATACTC
Source organism: Oophaga sylvatica (assembly GCA_033576555.1). Taxonomy (NCBI): domain Eukaryota; kingdom Metazoa; phylum Chordata; class Amphibia; order Anura; family Dendrobatidae; genus Oophaga; species Oophaga sylvatica. Next base: position 912,721,153 of record JARQOD010000001.1, on the reverse strand, counting down.
CTACCTACTTTTTCCTGACTTACTAAAGCACTTTTTTTTGGTTTTGTAACCTCATTGAGCTTTGAACTTCATAGCCAGGTGTATGCAATCATGAGAAAAGCTACTTAAAGTGGCCACTTGCAAGTTGTTCTCCTGTTTGAATCTCCTCTGAAGAGTGGCATCATGGGCTCCTCAAAACAACTGTCAAATGATCTGAAAACAAAGATTATTCAACATAGTTGTTCAGGGGAAGGATACAAAAAGCTGTCTCAGAGATTTAACCTGTCAGTTTCCAATGTGAGGAACATAGTAAGGAAATGGAAGAACACAGGGACAGTTCTTGTTAAGGCCAGAAGTGGCAGCCAAGAAAAACATCAGAAAGGCAGAGAAGAAGAATGGTGAGATCAGTCAAGGACAATCCTCAGACCACCTCCAGAGAGCTGCAGCATCAACTTGCTGCAGGTGGTGTCACTGTGTATCAGTCAACTATACAACGCACTTTGCACAAGGAGAAGCTGTATGGGAGAGTGATGCGAAAGAAGCCGTTTCTGCAAGCACGCCACAAACAGAGTCGGCTGAGGTATGCAAAAGCACATTTGGAAAAGCCAATTTCTTTTTGGAAGAAGGTCCTGTGGACTGATGAAACCAAGATTGAGTTGTTTGGTCATACAAAAAGGCGTTATGCATGGCGTCAAAAAAACACAGCATTCCAAGAAAAACACTTGCTACCCACAGTAAAATTTGTTGGAGGTTCCATCATGCTTTGGGGCTGTGTGGCCAATGCCGGCACCGGGAATCTTGTTAAAGTTGAGGGACGCATGGATTCCACTCAGTATCAGCAGATTCTTGACAATAATGTTCAAGAATCAGTGACAAAGTTGAAGTTACGCAGGGGATGGATCTTTCAGCAAGACAATGATCCAAAACACCGCTCCAAATCTACTCAGGCATTCATGCAGAGGAACAATTACAATGTTCTGGAATGGCCATCCCAGTCCCCAGACCTGAATATCATTGAACATCTGTGGGATCATTTGAAGAGGGCTGTCCATGCTCGACGACCATCAAACTTAACTGAACTGGAATTGTTTTGTAAAGAGAAATGGTCAAAAATACCTTCATCCAGGATCCAGGAACTCATTAAAAGCTACAGGAAGCGACTAGAGGCTGTTATTTTTGCAAAAGGAGGAACTACTAAATATTAATGTCACTTTTCTGGTGAGGTGCCCATACTTATGCACCTGTCAAATTTTGTTTGGATGCAGATTGCACATTTTCTGTTAGTGCAATAAACCTCATTTCAAGGCAGAAACATTACTGTGTCCAATAGTTTTAAGATATATCAAACTGAAATAGCTGTTGCAAAAACACCAATTTTTATAAAATATTAAGCTTAAGATTAATAGGGGTGCCCAAACGTTTTCATATAACTGTATATTCACACCAAGGTGCAGGGTTATATAGGACCTAACATGTAATATATCTCAGCGCACTATATTAGTGGGCACATCCAGCGAGTAACGAGAGTACTGACAGGCTGGACGTATTTACACACTTCCGTGCTAATGGCTGTGTCTCCAATTCTGGCATATCTCACAGTGAGGATTGCAATAAATACCATAGTGCTCAGAAGTAATTTCATGGAATTGCATTTTATATAATCCATATGTTTAGAGGAGGAAACTATAACGGAGTATTGGTGCACGTCCGCCCTGTGCTGAGCCTCTCATGCTTCATCAAGCCCCAATGGAGACTTTGGAACCTGTTTCGATGGTGCAGTTGTACCTACCAAAGTGCCGCTTCTTAAAAATAGACTTAGGCCTCTTTCACACATCCGTTTTTTGACTTCAGGCACTATCCGGCGTGTTGATAAAAAAAAACGGATCCGGTACCGGATGCGTTTTTTTAGCATTGACTTTCATTAGCACCGGATCGCGCCTGATGTCATTGCTTTGCATCAGTTTTTGTCCGGATCCGGCAGAAATGTACATTCCGGCGGCCGGACAAAACGGTGACTGCAATGTTTTTTATTTTTTACGGAGCCGCCTGATAGTGCCTGAAGCGGTGCATCAGGCAGCCGGAAATAATAGAAGTCTATGAAACCGGATCAGTATTTTGTGCAAACCGTCAAAAGACTGATCCGGATTCTGGAAATCAGGGACTACTACTACTACTACTACTACATTTTCCACTGTCTCCGGACATGCGAACCTGCATTTTCTGCCTGCAAAACTTCTTTTTCCGGGTTCAAAAGTTCAGGTCGGATCCAGCAAAAAAACTGATCCGTTGCATCAGTTTTTTCATTTCAGGCTGGAGTCACACACAACCACAAAAAATCGGTCCGTTTTAGACGGTCGACAATCGGATCAAAATAAAAACATCACACATCCTTCTGGCATCCGATTTTCCTTCAAAGATGCGATTTAATCGCATGTGTGTGTACCTTGTAACATCCGATTTTCATCCGACTTGCGAGATTTTCTCGCAGGCTTGCAAAACTGACATATAATGGATCCAAAAGAATAGTATTTAAATGCCAAAAGAAAGAATAGATATATACACATAGAGCACATATATATATATATATATATATATATATATATGTGTCATTGTGACAATATATATATACATATATTTATAATTCTTACACTTCTACATACTGTTATAGCCGCTAATTCAATTGCCGGCTTCAGTGAAATCACAGAAGCCGACATGAAATGATACATTGTTTCCACACATTTAACCATGTAATTTCATGTATTTTTATATATGTTTGAAACATACAATTACATGAGTATATGTGTGCTAAATTTCAGACATGTAGGGGTTAATTAAAGGTGTAAATTCGTTGAAAAAAAATGCGTGGGCTCCCGCTGTATTTTCTCCACCAGACAGACAAAGCAAGCGAGTGGGGGCAGATAATAATAGCCTAGGGAGGGTACATTTTTTTTGTGCCCCCCCTGGCTACTAACATCTGCCCCCAGACACCCCAGAAAGGGCAAATCTCTAATTAGATTCGCCCTTTCTGGCACTTTGCCCGTCTATTCCCATTGCCCTGTAGCGGTGGCGAATGGGTTAATAATCTGGCGTTAATGTCACCTTAGTATTGAAAGGTGACCTTAAGGCAGGTTAATAATTGATAGCTGTCAATTAGACAACTATCAATTATTAATCCTATTGTATGAAAGAAAAATCAAACACACACAGTTTAATAAAAAATAAGTTTAATGAAATAATCACACAGTTTTTGACCATATTTTATTTTCCTGCTAAAACCTTTTCCTGTAATAAAAATAAAATAAAAAAGCAAAATGATTCTTACCAATCCGATGTACAGTCAGGTCCCACGGTGTAATCCTTCAGAAAGGGTTAACAGGTTACAGGTCGCAGAGAGCTAATAATGCTGTCTCAGACCTGTATTCCCCTGAATGAATAAGTTCCTCTCCCAGCGAAAGTAGAGGAATAGATTCATGAATGGAGCTTAATTGATTTATTGGCAATTTAACTTTAGTGACCTGACCTAAAGGGAAAGTGGACACAATCAATTAAGCTTCATTCATGAAACACATCCTCTCCTGTCGCCAGGAGAGGAACTTATTAATTCAGGAGCTTTGAGCTGAGCATGCAGGATTACTTGCACTGCTTGGCTCAAAGCTAGTTAACCCTTTGTGAAGGATTACAGCGTGGGACGTGACAGATCGGCGGAATAGGTAAGAATAATGTTGTTTTATTTTTTTTTCTTTATTTTAGGAGATCAATGGCTTCGCACGGATTAAGTGTAAAATAAAATATGGTCAAACAAATGTGTTTTTATTTCATTAAAATTATTTATTCTTAAAGTGTGTGTGTGTGTTTTTTTATTTACTTCAATAGGATTAATAATTGATAGTTATCTAATTGACAGCTCTCAATTATTAACCTACCTTAAGGTCACCTTTCAATTGCAAGGTGACAGTAAGGTGAGATTATTAACCCATTCGCCACCGCTACAGGGCAATGGGAATAGACGGGCAAAGTGCCAGAAAGGGCGAATCTAATTAGAGATTTGCCCTTTCTGGGGTGTCTGGGGGCAGATGTTAGTAGCCAGGGGGGGCACAAAAAAAATGTACCCTCCTTAGGCTATTATTATCTGCCCCCACTCGCTTGCTTTGTCTGTCTGGTGGAGAAAATACAGCGGGAGCCCACGCATTTTTTTCAACGAATTTACACCTTTAATTAACCCCTACATGTCTGAAATTTAGCACACATATACTCATGTAATTGTATGTTTCAAACATATATAAAAATACATGAAATTACATGGTTAAATGTGTGGAAACAATGTATCATTTCATGTCGGCTTCTGTGATTTCACAAAACCCGGCAATTGAATTAGCGGCTATAACAGTATGTAGAAGTCTAGGAACTATAAATATATGTATATATACATGTCACAATGACATGTATATATATATATATATATGTGTTCTATGTGTGTATATGTATTCTTTCTAGTCTTTATTAAAGCTGTCAGTGTGATTTTACAGTATAGTCGGGGATGAATTGCCGGCTTTTCTAAAGGACACCGATGCGATTTCATCGCAAGTCACACAGTGCGGTCCGTTTGTAATCCGATTTTTCATCGCTCCCATAGACTTGCATTGGCGATTGTCGACCGACAATCGGTGACAATCGCAGCATGCTGCGATTGCACACGGACGTTTAAAACGGACCACAAAAAATCTGATACTGGGAGATGCTCCATAGATTAACATAGGTCCGACTGCAATGCGATATTTCATCGCATTGCAGTCGTCCGATTTTGTCGCCAGTGTGACTTCAGCCTCAGTGCCGGATCCGTCCCTTCAGGTATTCGACGGATTATGCCTGACACAAAAAAACTGATGTGTGAAAGCAACCTTAGTCATCCGTAGTGTTATGTCCATTCAGCAGAAGAAAACTACAATAACGGACCCAGGAATACATAAAATCAGGCTAAGGCCTCTTTCACACATCTTTTCACACATTTCACACACGGCATTTTGCCGCAGCGCCGCATCAGAAAACCTGATGCGCCGCTTGCGCCGCCTGCGTTTTTTTGCCGGATGGTTTTTGATGCCCGGAGACAACAGAAACCATCCGGCAAAAACAAAAAACGTTACATGCAGCGTTTTGTCCGGCCGCCGGAATGTACAATTCCGCCGCATCCGGACAAAACCGCATACAACGCACTGACATGCGGCGCCATCCAGCGCTAATGCAAGTCAATGCGAAAAAAGCCGCAGGTTTTCTGATGCGGCGCTGCGGCAAAATGCCGTGGGTGCCGCAAGGCGCCCGCCGGATGTGTGAAAGAGGCCTAAGTTTACCTAAAACCCTCTGCTAAAAGTAGTGAGCAGCCTCTTTGTATAACAGTGATGTATTGCCAGACAGAACAATTTTTGGGTAAGACGTAGTCCCGTTGACGCATGAAACACGGTTCTGTATTAGCCCCTGAGCTTCTATTCAATACAGATATTGATTATATTTATTTTCAGTTATAATATCCCATATATAAAGCACACATTGTTAGGCCACGTTCACACTATCAGTATTTGGTGAGTATTTTACCTCAGTATTTGTAAGTCAAAACCAGGAGTGGGACAATCAGAGGAAAAGTATAATGGAGACACGTCTATGGTTAAAAGTGGCACTTTTTCGATAAAAGGATGTTTCTTTCTACAGAGAAGAATGAATATCACTTGACACCAAAGTTTCTAAAGAAATTTGAAGGATCAAACCTCCCTTACTGCAGTCGGGATCCGAAATTTGGGCTGATCCTAGTGATTCATTTGTTCATCTGAGGTAAATTTGCACAGCTCAGACTACTAATTAAAGTTAACCTAACTATTGTGGTAGAAAGACACCGAGGCCCCAAGTCATCCAACATTTTTGCCATAAAACAATTTGAAAAGTTGCAAAATGTTTGAGCAAAGCAAGTAGCGAACATATTTTGCGACTTTTGGAATTTTCTCAAATGCTTCAGCCAGCTCCAGCAATATGCTCACAGCTGGGGATGAGCTATGGCGACACCCGCTCATCTAATTCATGAGGAGATGTGCCATACCTTAGGCCACAAATCTTATTCCAGTCTGTGACTGGTGTAAAATTTGTGTCAAGATGCACAGAAGCGCACACCATGTATAAGACACACCTAATTCACATGCCACACTTGTTAAGTATTTGTCAGTAGATCTTGGATTTAACACAATCGAATATAAGTGGGATCACTCAATATCAAACACAGGTCAAACTGGTTGGATTTCAACACAAAGTCTCCGCATGTTTGGTTGAGGTAAACGACATGTGTTTGGGGGGTTAGGGTGAAGAGAACATCATAAGTATCAGACAAAAGGAATCTCTGATGCTTATGAGCAGCTTAGACTGCCGAATTGTGTAATCCATATAAAAAACACATACAATATGATCATACGAAAAATGATGAAGCTGCAGCCTGAGGCAGTTCTTAGGATACCAAGTTTTGTCCTCATCGCCTCAAGCTACGTAAATCCATCCATAAAATGTAGGAGACGTATATAAATTCCAAGGTTTTTAACCTTATGAAAGATATTACTGATTGCCAGCAGCTTTCTTACCCAAGAGATAAAGCCACTTTGTGTAAAATAGTACACTGTGCGCAAAAATATTAAGAATTTTGTATTTTTGATGTTTCATTCTATTATTGAACAACTACAGAGCGGTCGCTCAATCCCAAAAGATCAACAAACCTGAATATTTAAGAAAGTAAAAGTGAGGTTCTGTCTTTCTTTGGAGAATATCTTTGAGTGCAAAAATATTGGTCAACTATTAACCCCTTAACCACCAAGCCATTTTGTAGGTTAAAGATCAGGCCAATTTTTACAATTCTGACCACTGTCTCTTTATGAGGTTATAACTCTGGAACGCTTCTACGGATCTTGGCGATTCTGAGATTGTTTTCTCGTGACATATTGTACTTCATGATAGTGGTAAAATGTCTTCAATATAACTTGCGTTTATTTATGAAAAAAACGGAAATATGGCAAAAATTTTGAAAATTTTGCAATTTTCAAACTTTTAATTTTTATGCCATTAAATCAGAGAGATATGTCACAAAAATTAGTTAATAAATAACATTTCCCACATGTCTACTTTACATCAGCACAATTTTGGAACCAAAAGTTTTTTTGTTAGGAAGTTATAAGTGTTAAAAGTTGACCAGCAATTTCTCATTTTTCCAACAAAATTTACAAAACCATTTTTTTTAGGGGCCACCTCACATTTGAAGTGAATTTGAGGGGTCAATATGACAGAAAATACCCAAAAGTGACACGATTCTAAAAACTGAACCCCTCAACGTGTTCAAAGCCACATTCAAGAAGTTTATTAACCCTTTAGGTACTTCACAAGAATTGAAGCAATGTGGAAGGAAAAAATGAACATTTAACTTTTTTTCCCAAAATTTTTCTTTCGACACAATTTTTTAAAATTTTGTCAAGGGTATCAGGAGAAAATGAACCACAATATTTGTTGTACAATTTCTCCAGAGTACATCGATACCCCATGTGTGGGGGTAAACCACTATTTGGGCGCATGGCAGAGCTCGGAAGGGAAGCAGCGCCATTTGACTTTTTTGGCTGGAATTGAGATTGGACGCCATGTCGCATTTGGAGAGTCCCTGTGTGCCTAAACAGTGGAAACCCCCCACAAGTGACCCCATTTTGGAAACTGGACCCCCCCAAGGAACTTATCTAAATGTGTTGTGAGAGCTTTTAACCCCCAAGGGCTTCACAGAAGGTTATAACGTAGAGCCGTAAAATTAAAAAATCATATTTTTTCCACAAAAATGATCTTTTCATCCCAATTTTTATTTTCCAAAGGATAAAAGGACCCCAAAAGTTATTGTGCAATTAGTCCTGAGTACGCTGATACCCCATATGTGGGGGTAAACCACTATTTGGGCGCATGGCAGAGCTCGGAAGGGAAGCAGCGCCATTTGACTTTTTTGGCTGGAATTGAGATTGGACGCCATGTCGCATTTGGAGAGTCCCTGTGTGCCTAAACAGTGGAAACCCCCCACAAGTGACCCCATTTTGGAAACTAGACCCCCCAAGGAACTTATCTAAATGTGTTGTGAGAGCTTTTAACCCCCAAAGGGCTTCACAGAAGGCTATAACGTAGAGCCGTAAAATTAAAAAATCATATTTTTTCCACAAAAATGATCTTTTCATCCAAATTTTTATTTTCAAAAGGATAAAAGGACCCCAAAAGTTATTGTGCAATTAGTCCTGAGTACGCTGATACCCCATATGTGGGGGTAAACCACTATTTGGGTGCATGGCAGAGCTCGGAAGGGAAGCAGCGCCATTTGACTTTTTTGGCTGGAATTGAGATTGGACGCCATGTCGTATTTGGAGAGCCCCTGTGTGCCTAAACAGTGGAAAACCCCCCACAAGTGACCCCATTTTGGAAACTAGACCCCCCAAGGAACTTATCTAGATGTGTGGTGAGAGCTTTGAACCCCCAAGGGCTTCACAGAAGGTTATAACGTAGAGCAGTAAAATTAAAAAATCATATCTTTTCAACAAAAATGATCTTTCCACCCCCAATTGTTATTTTCATAAGGGTAACAGGACCCCAAAAGTTATTGTGAAATTTGTCCTGAGTACGCTGATACCCCATATGTGGGGGGGAACCACTATTTTGACGCATGGCAGAGATCGGAAGGGAAGGAGCACCGTTTTTAAATGCAGACTTTGATGGAATAGTCTGCGGGTGTCATGTCGCGCTTGGAGAGCCCCTGATGTGCCTAAACAGTAGAAACCCCCCACAAATGACCCCATTTTGCAAACTAGACCCCCCAAGGAACTTATCTAGATGTGTGGTCAGCACTTTGAACCCCCAAGGGCTTCACAGAAGTTTATAACGTAGAGCCGTGAAAATAAAAAAATCATATTTTTTTCCACAAAAATGACCTTTTTGCCCCCAAATTTTTATTTTTCTAAGGGTAACAGGAGAAATAGGACCCCAAAAGCTATTGTGCATTTTGTCCTGAGTACGCTGATACCCCATACGTGGGGGGGAACCACTGTGATCGCCTTACTGCGATCTTTGGGAGGCACAATGAACAAATCCACAAAAGGTGAAGAATTGGTTTTCTTTTTTGCGCCGTTCCTCATGCGGTATTAGTGATTAGGCGACTTTATTCCTCGGATCGGTGCGATTACAACGATACCAGATTTATACCCTTTTTTCATGTTTAGCTTCTGTCACACACTAAAAGATGCTTTTTTTTGGAATAATTTTTTGTAAGAAATTTTTGCATCGCCGTATTTTGAGAGCTATAATTTTTTCATATTTCGGCCGACAGAGTTATCTGTGGCTTATTTTTTGCGGGACGAGCTGACATTTTTATTGGTACCATATTCGGGCACATAACGTTTTTTGATCGCTTCCTATTCCGATTTTTGTGGAAGCAGAATAAACAAAAACCAGCAATTCAGGAATTGGTTTTTTTTTTTTCCTCCGTTCCGTGTGTGGTAAAATTGATAAAGCAGCTTTATTCTTCAGGTCACTACGATTACAGCGATACCTCATTTATATATTTTTTTTTATGTTTTGGCGTTTTTCACACAATAAAAAATTTTATAGAAAAAATAATTATTTTTGCATCAGTTTATTCCGCGAGCTATAACTTTTTATTTTTTCGCTGATGATGCTGTATAGCGGCTTGTTTTTTGCGGGACAAGATGACGTTTTCAGCTGTACCATGATTATTTATATCTGACTTTTTGATCGCGTGTTATTGCACTTTTTCCAAGCGGTATGATGATACCACTTGGAAAAAGTATAATTTACTACTTTTTTGTGTTTTTTTTTTATGGCTTTCACTGAAGGGGTTAACTAGGGTTACGCTTTTATAGATGGGATTTTTACAGACGTGGCGATACCAAACATGTGTATTTTTTTGTTTTTTTATTTTTTTTATTACATAAAAATGTGTATTTTTTAGGGGATTTTTTAAAAATTATTTTTTAATATTTTTTTTATAATTTTTTTTAACTTGTCCCTTTATGGGACTTTCACTTTTTTTACTTTTTATTGCAGTTACAATGCATTGCAATGCTCCAGCATTGCAATGCATTGTACCTATGGGGAAAGCTGCTGTGAGCATGATCACAGCAGCTTTCCGTAGCTAGATAACCCGGAGGTTGTCATGACAACCCCCGGGTCATCAAGGCAGAGATCGGGCCCTGCAAATACATTGCAGGGCGCCGATCTGAGGCAGAGGGAGCTCCCGACCCTCTGCCTCCCCCCCTGAGCCCTGCGATCGTGCTCGATCGCAGCAGTCAGGGGGTTAACAGCCAGGGGCGGTGGGGGCTCCGCTCCTGGCTGTCAGTGCAGGAAGCCTAGCCACTGCAGCGCCGGCTCCTGCACTGATCGCACTGGAGAAGCTGAAATTTCAGCTTCTCCTGCGCGATCGCTGCTGTGTTTGGTCAGTCAGATTGACTGACCAAGCACAGCGTTGTAGGTGCGGGGACCCACGGCAAAGGTCCCCGCACCGCTTGCCGTGCCTGTCAGCTGTCTGTGACAGCTGTCGGCACTGATCTACCACTGCGTGTTTACACGCAGTGGTAGATCAAAGGCATGACGTGCACAGTCCGTCAAGGTGCCAAAACTGACACTCGGCCATGACGGACTGTGCACGTCATTGGACATTAAGGGGTTATTGAGCAGAATTATTATGCAACAACATTAAAAATGTAAATTTTCCCATCTCAATTGTTTATTTTCATCAGTTAAAGGGAGAATAACCAAACAACCTGACATTTAAAAAATATATACAGGGTGGTCCAAAAGTAGGTGGACAGTATGTATAACAGGGTTGTGAAGGGGGAGATTTATCAAACATGGTGTAAAGTGAAACTGACTCAATTGCCCTTAGCAACCAGATTCCACTTTTCATTCTTATTATAGTCGACAACCAAAAAGTGTCAGTGATTTGAAAAATTACATAAGAGATGCATTTCAAGAAATTAATACCCAAAAAGACTTGTGCAAAAATGTTTGTTGAAGCATAAGAGGCAGACTTCAAAGCTGTGCAAATTGTGATGGAAAACAGTTTGAGCACCTGCGCTGATAAAATTTAAGGGCTTTTGTATTATTGTTCAGAATAAAATTTAATTGTCAATGTTATGCTTGTGTTAGTAAATATAATTTTATATATACATCAAAATAAATGTTATTATTTTCTGTCCACCTACTTTTGGACCACCCTGTATAATTGACTGATTTAGCCCCCCTTCTTTTCAATACCAGTCATATCCCTTCCATCCATGCTCTCTGTTAGTTTCTTAATCTGTTCTCAATCAATTTTTTGGGCAGCACCAACCACAGACTCCCAGACACTGTTCAGAGAGGCAACTGTTTTCATTCACCATAAATCTCCCACTAAAGAGGGGCTCACAAGTTTTCTATGAGGTTTAGGTCAGGCGAGGAAGGGGCCATGTCATTATTCTTTCAGATTACTGCTTGCAGCCAAACAGTGGAGACTTCAAGCATGTGATGGAACATTGTCCTACTTAAAAATCATGGTTTTCTTGACATATGTTGACTTTTTACTGTACCACAAATTGAAGAAAGTGTCTTCTTAAAACTTAACAAGGTCAATTCTAGCTCATTTAAAATGCCAGCCCACAGCAGTACCCACCTTCATCTTGCTGACAGTCAAAGTGGAGGTATGTGCTTGTTACTGATCCAGCCATGGACCCATCCATCTGACCTGTCAAGAGTCACTCTCATCTGAAGACAGATTTTCCAAAGGTTTTATGGACTGGCAAGATATTTCTTGGTCCAGTCTTGATATTTCAACCTGTATCCTGTTCAATGATGGATGGGTTTCAGCCTTCCTTACCTAGGCCATGTCTCTGAGCACTGAACACCTTGTACTTCTGGGCACTCCAGGGAGGTTGCAGTTCTGGTATATGACAACACTGGATGATAATGGGTTAACACATCCAGTTGTGGAACTTACTATTCCGTTCTTGGGACAACCCCCTAAAAATCCCTAAACACCCTAGATGAAAGAAGGCTGTACCCACTGATTTCACCGGGATTGGCCAATCATGTAATGTGTAGGTGACTCTCCCTGGACAGATGATTTGGGAGTAGTGTAGGACTAGACAGTTGGAATTTCAAGAGTGGATCCTTTTGTTTTGCGGCAGTCTAAGCTTCTGCTGCTAGAAGAGTTTGGCAGTCTCCCTCCTTTCTCGGAAGTTGGTACAGATGGCCGATAGTTCATTTGGCAGACAGCTGACAGTTATCTAGTGTTTATGGCCAGCTTAAAAGTGAGTGTGTGAGCCAAAAACCCAACAACAGCATTGGGTTTTGGACTGAAAAAAAAAAGTTCAACATACCTTTATGGCCTTTGATAGAGGTTTAATAGGCTTAAAATCAAATTTTTAATCCATGTGCAAATTACTGTCTGTTACAAGTGTCCAGTGAGGGGGTAAAAAGTCGCAAATACAAGATTTCAGGAGTGGAAGCAGTGACACGGATGAACTGTGTATCAATCAAGAACAGGGTGGCGCATGGGGCACGGCTAACAGTAGGTTGCACTTGACTGCCTACTGTACACTTACTAACTGATCTACAGATTGATTTCTCATCCGTTACACTTCTCTCATAGACAGGGCCGGCGTTAGGGGCAGACCTGGCAGCTGCCTAGGGCCCCTGCTTCCCCAGGGGCCCCCAGCTAGTGGCACATCACACAGCCGCTATGGGGCCCGTGAGGCATGGGGGCCCGCCTGCCACCAGCGCCGACTCCCGTGCCGCCGCATTGAACTATACTGGCGTCATAGACACCGATACAGTTCAAAGCAATGATGGAGGAGAGAGTGTCAGCTGACGCTCCCTCTCCCATCATTCCCCGCTCTGCCTCTGACACAGCGGGTGCTCGATGACGTCATCGAACACTCACTGTGTACCAGACAGTGCAGGCTGAGCCAGGAGACAGCCGGGAGCAGCCCGGGCACAAGGAGAGGTGAGGAGTGTTTTTTTTTAATGTAACAGTGAGTACTAGACTGTGGGGCCATTCGACAGGGGGGTGTTGTATGATATGTGGTGATGTGCTATATACCATGTGGTGATGCTATATACCATGTGGGTTTGTGCTATATACCATGTGGTGTTGTGTTATATACCATGTGGGGCTGTGCTATATACCATGTGGAGTTGTGCTGTCTACCATGTGGTGCTATGCTATATACCATGTGGGGCTGTGCTATATACCATGTGGGGCTGTGCTATATACCATGTGGGGCTGTGCTGTATACCATGTGGGGCTGTGCTATATACCATGTGGGGCTGTGCAATATACCATGTGGGACTGTGATATATACCATGTGAGGCTGTGTTATATACTATGTGGGGCTGTGCAATATACCATGTGGGGCTGTGGTATACACCATGTGGTGCTGTATTGTATACCATGTGGTGCTGTGATATATACCATGGTACTGTGCGATATACCATGTGGGGCTGTGCTATATACCATGTTGTGCTGTATACCATGTGGTGCTGTGCTGTGTACCGCGATGCTGTGCTATATACCATGCGGGGCTGTGCTATATACCATGTGGTGCTGTGCTATACACTATGTGGGCTGTGTATATACTATGTGGCTGTGTTATATACCATGGGGGGATACATTATACATTCTATGGGGAGGCTGTGTTATATAATATGGGGGGCTACATTATATTTTATGGGGAGGTGGACTGTATTATATTCTATTCAGGGCTACATTATATTCTATGGGGGGCTGTATTATATTTATTATATTCTATGGGGGTGATTGCATCATACTCTATGAGGGGGGCTACATTATACTATATGAGGAGGCTACATTGTATTCTATGGAGGGCTGCATTATAGCATTATATTCTATGGGGGGCTAGATTATATTGTATGGGGGCTTCATTATACTTTATGAGGGGGCTGCCATATATTCTATGGAAGGGCTGCATTATACTGTAAGAGGGGGGCTGCATTATATACTATGGGGGTTACATTATATTGTATGGCGGTGTTGCATTATACTCTGTGGTGGCTGCATTGTACTCTGTGGTGGCTGCATTATACTCTGAGGGGTGGCTGCATTATACTATATGTGGGCTGCATTATACTGTATCGAGGACTATGGGGAATACATTATACTATATGAACAACTATGGGGTGTATTATACTATGGGAAGTGAATTGTACTACATGGATGACTGGCGGTGTATTATACTATATGGAGGACTATGGGGAGTGTATTATACTATATGGAGGACTATGGGGCACATTATATTATATGGAGGACTATGGGGTGTAAACTGTAGATGTATCATAACATGATACTGTATGGTGATCTATTAGTGATCCATTAGTGATCATTCTGTCCCCATCATTCTTTCTCAGACGGTGGAAAGAGGCCGGGAAACATGTGTTGAACCACTTCAATATTGTCGATCACACTCATTTAGCGGCCTGAACTCAGCGCATGTAAATACAATCAAAATGCTTCTGTGTGATGGTGCAATATGTTAGCATTTGGGGCCCCATTTTAAACTTTGTCTAGGGCCCCACTTTGCCTAAAACCGGCCCTGCTCATAGGTAAGCTTACAATTATGTTTCAGTCCTTTACCTGCCATTGTAATTGGTTTAATATTCACTCCTTAAAGTTCTTCGAGCTGCACACTCAGCATGCCTCACATATGGCATGTCCAGATCTATCTGTCTGGTGAACACGCAGCTTGTAAACAGTAAAGTGCACTATATAATTACATTTCCTTCAAGAATTACATGGAATCGGTGCTTTTTAACATGATTACTACCGTACTTTCTTTTCTCCCCCTTGAGACCTGAGTCCATTCAACACCAGCTGCCATCCTCTTTACAATGGCTCTAAGACAGTAATACATTGATTTTCTTTCTAACATGCATTAAGGAAAACTAATTACATGCTGCGCTTAAAAGACTACAAGATGCACATTTTTAGTTTTTGTTCTCACATTGTGTGAAGTTACTGTTGTTTATTCTTTACTTTTATTGACACACTATATATCTTTCTTACTTCATTATGTTTTTATTGTGTGCAATAATTTATGTAAGGACACTATAAACTAGGTAGTGTAAAATAATACGAATAAAATAACACAAAGAGTTGGATGTAATTGTATTTAAATATCTAAGATCTCACTGATCCTTAAGGGTATGCCACACTAAACGAGATCGCTAATGAGATCACTAACGAGATCGCTAAAACGTCACTATTTAGCGATCTCGTTAGCGACCTCGTTGTGTGTGGCATGTAGCAGCGATGTGGCCCCTGCTGTGATCTCGTTGATCGTTCACTACGTTCTGGACCGTTTTTTGATCGTTGGCGTCCCGCTGGTGAGCCTATATCGCTGTGTTTGGCACCTTTTGCGAACGATGAGCGACCTCGTTTGTGACGCATATGACAGCGGCGCAGGCGGGACTAGGGTTTTTTAGCGTCACAGAGTGGACCGCAATATCTGTAAGTTCTCTTTTGCGTCACAGAGAGGATCGCAGAACTTGCAAAGCAGGCTAGCAGGACGCAGAGAGCAGGAGCGATGCTGGAAATTCCTATGAATCAGAAGCGCTCAGTACATGCTAATGACAGATCCTAACGACCGCCAAAGTCGTTAAAGAGATCGCTGACAGCTGATGAGTCGTTTATGAGATCTCATTTGGCAGCTTCTAGCGACCTAAAAGCGATCACACCAACGATCTCGTTAGCTTGCGTCGTTATCGGGATCGCTAACCAGATCGCTAAGTGTGGCAGTACCTTTAGAAAGAAGAAATAGCAGTTAAAAAAAAAAAAAATTCTGGACACTTGATATTCATGTCCCAAGCCACTTTAACACCTTTAGCGATCTACAATATCAGCAGCATCTCTAGGGTAAATAGTTACTCCACATAGACATTTATTTGTATACCTTTTATGACATGGTTGATTTATTATTCTTTTTATTGTACAGATCCATTATGACTTAAGTAAAAATTTATGGGACTGCTTATATTGAAAATCTATCCCTCTAGACAATAGGCCCCATTAAGCCGCTCAGAATGAGAATACACCAGAGAGGGTATATAGCACCCTCCAGTCAGGAAGATGATTTACTTTTCTACTTATTGATGTTTACCGACATTTCATCATGGGCCCTAGAAATGCACAGAACCTTTAATTAATTCTCAAGGTCAGTGCTAAATGATTTATGCAGTACCCGGTAAGAAATAATGGAAAAAGTTAATAAATTCTATATGCAATACTCATTTGGTCTATGGGGTGCAGTAAAGGATAAACATACAATACATGCAATAAACATGAATGCATAATACTGGACTAATATAAAGCATCACCACCGGAACTTGTAAAAAAAAGTATAACATAACTTTATTTTTAGGAAGCATTCCCAAAAGGAAGATATGCAATCTAAGTATTCAGCTCTAATAGGAATTTGAACGGGTCGTTTTACTATATTCAATGGGTAAAACTGCAACGTACTTGTTAAAATCGCTTATTAAAAGTCCTGTCCTTTCTCAAGAATGGAGGGTTTTTTTTTTTTTTGTTGAATATGTATTTATTAACATACATGTATAACACATATCAAGGGTATGAACAGTAACAAAACATGTCACATAATATAAGCCAAGCGTCATCATATCAGGTGGGTTTTTAATTTTAGATTTTATTTATCAGTAGATATGAGCAAACCCAAACTGTAAAGTTCGGGGTTCGTACCGGACACTTAGCCAACACTGAACTAGGACGTCTCCTGGAAAAGAGAGTGAGAGAGAGACGCCTCCTGGAAGTCCGTTTGAGAAAGAGAGAGCGCATGAGCAGGAGAGAGAGATGGGAGAGCGCACCGTTTGGTAAGTGGTGCAACCATGCTGCTGGTCTGAACTGTTAAGAGAACACCACCCCCGACCTAAAGTAGGAAGTTGGGAGGCAGTGGAGTAATCCACTGCTGAACAAAGAAGAAAACCCCGTTAAAGACATGATATGCTTCTATATACTATAATACTTATTTTGTCACTGGACTCCAGCTTACAGACTGATGCCAGATCAAACCTAAAGTCATTGACAGATTGAAATTAAAGGGATCATTGCAGATTATTATAGGAACTATATCTACAAATTATTTTTTATAACAGCACAAATTTCTAGCCACATAAGGGGAAATTTACCAACCAATTTATACCAGGAAATTTACCAACCAATTTATACCAAATAAAGTTGAAAGGGACTTTGTGAGCAGGTATTTGCAATATAATCTGAATGCAGATTCCAGTGATATATCACGTACTCTGCTGTTTGGACTGTGTATCAGCTGACACACACGCCTGACTGGCAGCTTCCTGTGTACACTGTGCATTGTGAGCAAGCTGCCAATCAGTGGTGGGGGCCGGGTTACACAGATTAGCCTGACTGCTGTGCACATTAGATGTAGTCCTGTAGTGTAAATCTCTTGCTAATAAAATACTGATTGTATTCACTACACCACACAGTATAATAAGTGATACATCCCCGTAATCAGGCTCTCGTGCCCTATATTATGCTACTCTCAGATTAATGTTACCTTGACATTTGGTAAAGCGGCTTAGTATACATTTTTTGCAAAAAACGTATCAACTAAATACCCTGTGTTTTATCATCTTTTACTAGCACTTGCTGTTTACTGTTACTTCTTTATAACAGAGTATTTTTTTATACATTTGTTTCTACTGTGCTTTTCTATGTTTCAGTCTTTTGGTGGTGTAACACTGCCCTACAGACTTGTTCACTGTGTGCATGGCCCATGTGTTTGTATTTCATTGGTTTCTTGTTTTTGCAAGATTAGGGAGGTTTTCCACCCCTCCCTTGTGGGCCATGCACATATAGGCCGTCCTCTGCAGCGTGTCCACATCGGACATTACCTGTTTGAATCCTGTTCATATAGGTACTATACAAATGAACAAGTTTTTAAATACATCAGTTAGGGACTGCTCTGATACGGGTATACCTTGACGTTTGGTAGAGCGGCTTAGTATACATTTTTTTGCAAAAAACATATCAACCAAATACCCTGTGTTTTATCATCTTTTTACTAGCACTTGCTGTTTACTGTTACTTCTTTATAACAGAGTATTTTTATACGTTTGTTCTACTGTGCTTTTCTATGTTTCAGTTTTTTACTCTCAGATTAAATAGCAAAGACCTGATGAAAGATTCCCATTATTATATTTATATAGCACCATTGATTCCATGGTGCTGAATATGAGAAGGGATTACAAACAAAAAACAAATGTAAATTACGGTGAACAAACTCACAATGACAGACTGCTACAGAGAGGAGAGGATCCTGCCCTTGCAGGCTTACAGTCTACAGTGTATAGCAGTTTATTCCAATGTACTGTGGTGTAAGATTGGCATATAAATTTCTTTGTCTTAGAACATTTCCCACCGGTGAACTGGGAATGAGATGAGATGATGAGCGGAAGAGAAAGCTTTAATATTACCAACATCCAATGCAAGTCTAGAAGTCAAGCTTTATGATATTATACAGGATATGATTTGCCTGAAGCGCAGCAGATTATACTCCTGAATTACCATTCCCCATCACGACCAGTGAAACATAAAAGTAGGTAAGACTAGTCCAATGGCCAATACATCGTTCCAGAGATCATACTAGGAAAGATATTATTCCTTGCACAGTCCCGTATTAATAGATCTTCACGGAAACACACAGACCGTTCTCATTCACGCTTTATTTATACTCATCACATGCCTTTTCCCATTTCTCTTGACACAAGACACAAAGAGCTCATTGATATTTATAGAAATATGACTTGATATTTTATACAGTAATTATTTTTAGAATAAATGCCCCATAGAAAATGAAAGCATTAATATTATTTTACACATTCAGTTCTCTTCTTTTGGTAGTCCCACTATAGTCCTCCTCAGGATTGCCAACCATCCAGTAATTCCAGGACAGTATAAGAATAGGGCACTTTTTTGCCCTGTCTGATTTTTTGGAAGCTGAAAAAAATTTAGCAGATTATTTTGACTGTAATTATTATCATTTTACAGTGAATGCAGCTGATGGCCTGCAAACATATATCACTTATAATCATAATGATTTATCATGGTTTTTTAATGTTTATGTAAAAAATATTGCCTGTCTGTGATTTTTTAATAAACTGTAGAAAAAGTAAAAAGTCAAGTTGGCATGACTGGTCCTGGGATAACAGGTCGGCCCACCGGAGGACCATGATTATTACCATAGTGAAATTCACACATTATAATGCTCACGTATAATTTGAGTTATTCATCTATTCACTAATAATTGAAGTTATATTTAAAGGAAATTTTCTAGAGCTACATTATTGATAGATTTAGGACAGGTTAGCATTATCAGATTATTTGGAGTCAACCATGACAATCAGATCGGACACGCATGAAAAGGATAAGTACCCAATATTATTGTCCGGGACAAACCCTTCAGAAAGGTTTTGTAAAGCAGACAACCTATTTGCAAATACTCTATTAATCTATTAGGGATTTCTAAGGTCAATAGAATGGGATCTCTTATTTACATGATCAACTTTCAGCAAAGCGCAGAGATTAGCTACAAATCTAATTTTTCTGTTGGATTCAGTACATTAATGAATTACATGAATAGGCCACTGATTCTAGTAATGGCCAAGGTTATGCTTCATTTCCTCTCCAAGTTCATCTACAACCCCTGGCAAAAATTATGGAATCACCGCCTTGGAGGATGTTCATTCAGTTGATTTATTTTGTTGAAAAAAAGCAGATCACATACAGTACATGGCACAAAACTGAAGTAATTTCAAATGGCAACATTCTGGCTGTAAGAAACACTAAAAGAAATCAAGAACAAACAATGTGGTAGTCAGTAATGGTTATTTTTTTAAACCAAGCATAGGGAAAAAATTATGGAATCACCCAATTCTGAAGGAAAAAATTATGGAATCACCCTGTAAATTTTCATTCCCAAAAATAACACATGCATCAATTTAGATCTGCTCGTTAGTCTGCATCTAAAAAGGAGCGATCACACCTTGGAGAGCTGTTGCACCAAGTGAACTGACATGAATCATGGCTCCAACACGAGAGATGTCAATTGAAACAAAGGAGAGGATTATGAAAACTCTTAAAAGAGGGTAAATCATCATGCAATGTTGCAAAAGATGTTGGTTGTTTACAGTCAGCTATGTCTAAAATCTGGACCAAATACAAACAACCTGGGAAGGTTGTTAAAGGCAAACATACTGGTAGACCAAGAAAGACACCAAAGCGTCAAGATCGGAAACTTAAAGCAATATGTCTCCAAAACAGGAAATGCACAACAAAACAAATGAGGAACGAATGGGTGGAAACTGGAGTCAACGTCTGTGACCGAACTGTAAGAAACCGCTTAAAGGAAAAGGGATTTACATATAGAAAAGCTAAACGAAAGCCATCATCAACACCTAAACAGAAAAAAACAAGGTTACAATGGGCTAAGGAAAAGCAATCGTGGACTGTGGATGACTGGATGACAGTCATATTCAGTGATGAATCGCGAATCTGCATTGGGCAAGGTGATGATGATGGAACTTTTGTTTGGTGCCATTCCAATGAGATTTATAGAGATGACTACCTGAAGAGAACATGCAAATTTCCACAGTCACTGATGATATGGAGCTGCATGTCAGGTAAAGACACTAGGGAGATGGCTGTCATTACATCTTCAATAAATGCACAAGTTTATGTTGATATTTTGGACACTTTTCTTATCCCATCAATTGAAAGGATGTTTGGGGATGATGAAAACATTTTTCAAGATGATAATGCATCCTGCCATAGAGTAAAAACTGTGAAAACATTCCTTGAAAAAAGACACATAAGGTCAATGTCATGGCCTGCAAATAGTCCGGATCTCAATCCAATTGCAAATCTTTGGTGGAAGTTGAAGAAAATGGTCCATGACAAGGCTCCAACCTGCAAAGCTGATCTGGCAACAGCAATCAGAGAAAGTTGGAGCCAGATTGATGAAGAGTATTGTGTGACACTCATTAAGTCCATGCCTCAGAGACTGCAAGCTGTCGTAAAAGCCAGAGGTGGTGCAACAAAATACAAGTAATATGTTGGAGTGCTTTTTTGTTTGTTTGTTTTTCTTGTTTCCATAATTTTTTCCCTCAGAATTGAGTGATTCCATAATTTTTGCCCTATGCGTGGTCAAAAAAAAATAACCATTACTGACTACCACATTTTTTGTTCTTGATTTCTTTTAGTGTTTCTTAAAGCCAGAAAGTTGCCATTTGAAATTACTTCAGTTTTGTGCCATGTCTGTGATCTGCTTTTTTTCATAAAAATAAAACAACTGAATGAACATCCTCCAAGGCCGGTGATTCCATAATTTTTGCCAGGGGTTGTATAACAATTGCCACCATTCACAATTTGCCACCAGTTTATTGTGCCCAAAATCAATTTATTGTATAACAAGTTGTGCAATAACATTAATACATTAATGTAAAAGCAAGACTCTTCTAAAGTATATGGGGACATACAATACTAATGCACCTAACAGATCCTGTACAGAGGGCGCTGATGTAGAACATAGGACACTGCATCATTTTTAGTAGAGCAGGATAAGCATTTCCCAGTTAATTAGATCAACTGTCTGACAACCACCTACTGCTGTAGGATGTCCCCACTGCCCCAAAGCAATGTTTCGCCCTTCGTCAGGGATTGTGTGCTGGGGAGGGGAGTTGCCGCAAATCATGGGCATGGGACTAGAGGTGTTGCTTTTATGTAAATGTATTCATGCTATTACACAACTTTTTATCCAATAAATTACTTTTGGGCACAATATACTCCTGTTGGTTTTTCTCTTCATGCCCTTTGGTTTAAAGTCTGTTTTTAATATCTTGTCAATAGCCATAAATGTACAATTTGAGAATTTCCATTTAAATACAATATGGTCGCACACTTATGCTGGATTCCTAATTAGCTGGAATAATGAGGGGCCTAGTGTGTAAGAGAACCAAGGAAGGATCGGTCTCCCATACAGGAGAGTTAACTGTGAATTTGATGTATTAGTATTGAGAAGGTAAGTGTCGGGATACATCAGGTTGGGAGAAATAACTTTATGTCTTTTAGTAGTCAAAGAAAGACCTCATTTTAGCAAATGCTCATCATCTGAAGATAGTCAGATGATTCTGTCACTAGGAGAAATATTTAATTCACTGTCCTAGACCTTTATCAAAATTCCCAGGCGAAGGAGTAATCACTTGTCAACTACTGCCACACAGTGCCAATGGCACATGTATAGGCCCCTTTCACACATCAGTTTTTTGCTATCAGTCTCAGTCCGTCGAATTTTGAAAAAAATGGATCCGGTGACTGATGACGACAGATCCGTTTTTTTCTCATTGACTTGTATTAGCGACAGAGTGCGACAGATGGCCTCAAGTTTCATCCGTCGTTCGCCAGACCTGTCGAAAATTGTTTGTCTGGCGGCCGGTGACAACGGACAAAGGAACTTTTTTTGTGTACGTCAAAAAAACAGACAGCGACGGAACCGTCGCCATCCATCGTTTGCTAGAATAGAAGCCTATGGGCGCCGGATCCGTCAAATGATGGAATTCGGCAACGGCTTTCGTTTTATTTAACCCCTTTCTGTCATCGGACGTACTATCCCGTCCATGTGCCCTGGGACTTAATCCCCACGGACGGGATAGTACGTCCTAGGAGATCAGCTGCACTCCCGGGGGAGCGCAGCTGATCGCGGCCGGGTGTCAGCTGATTATCACAGCTGACACCCGACACTATGTGCCAGGAGCGGTCACGGACCGCTCCCGGCACATTAACCCCTGGCACACCGCGATCAAACATGATCGCGGTGTACCGGGGGCACAGGTAAGCATCGTGCAGGGAGGGGGCTCCCTGCGTGCTTCCTCAGACCCTCAGAACAGCGCGATGTGATCGTGCTGTTCTGAGGCCTTCCTCCCTGCAAGCCCCGGTTCCAAGATGGCCGCCGGGTCTTGCAGGGAAGCCTGCAGCACTGCCTGTCACATCGCTGGTGTGACAGAGTGCTGTGCACTCTGTCACACCAGCGATCTGACCCCATACTGTAATGTCCCACCCTGGGACAAAGTAAAAAAGTTAAAAAAATAAAAATCACAAGTGTAAAAAAAATAAATCCAAAATAAAGGAAAAAAAAAAATATTCCCCAATAAATTCATTTCTTCCTGTAAATAAAAAAACCAAAACATTAAAAGTACACATATTTGGTATCGCCGCATCCGTAATGACCCGCCCTATAGAACTGTCCCACTAGTTAACCCCTTTAGTGAACCCCTTAAAAAAAAAACAAAGCAAAAAATCAATGCTTTATCATCATACCGCCGAACAAAAAGTGGAATAACACGCGATCAAAAAGACCGATATAAATAAACATGGTACCGCTGAAAACGTCATCTTGTCCCACAAAAAACGAGCCACCATACAGCATCATCAGCGAAAAAATTAAAAAGTTATAGCTCGCAGAATAAAGCGATGCAAAATAATTATTTTTTATATAAAATTGTTTTTATTGTATAAAAGCGCCAAAACATAAAAAAATGATATAAATGAGGTATCACCGTAATCGTACTAACCCGAAGAATAAAACTGCTTTATCAATTTTACCACACGCGGAACGGTATAAACCCCCCCCACAAAAGAAATTAATGAATTGCTGATTTTTGTTCATTCTAACCTCCCAAAAATCGAAATAAAAAGCGATTAAAAAATGTCACGTGCTCAAAAATGGTACCAATAAAAACGACAACTCGTACCTCAAAAAATAAGACCTCACATGACTCTGTGGGCCAAAATATGCAAAAATTATACCTCTCAAAATGTGGTGATGCAAAACCTATTTTTTTGCAATAAAAAGTGTCTTTTAGCGTGTGAAAGCTGCCAATCATAAAAACCCGCTATAAGTAGTAAATCAAACCCCCCTTTATCACACCCTTAGTTAGGAAAAAATAATAAAATTAAAAAAATGTATTTATTTCCATTTTCCAATTAGGGTTAGGGTTGCGGCTAAAGTTAGGGTTAGAGTTGGGGCTAAAGTTAGGATTAGGGTTGGGATTAGGGTTAGGGGTGTGTTAGGGTTAGGGTTGGGACTAGGGTTAGGGGTGTGTTGGGGTTAGGGTTGGAGTTAGAATTAGGGGGTTTCCACTGTTTAGGCACATCAGGGGCTCTCCAAATGTGACATGGCGTCTGACCTCAATTCCAGCCAATTCTGCATTGAAAAAGTCAAACGGTGCTCCTTCCCTTCTGAGCTCTGCAATGCGCCCAAACAGTAGTTTACCCCCACATATTGGGTATCAGCTTACTCAGGACAAATTGCACAATAACTCTTGGGGTCGAATTTCTTCTGTTACTTTTGTGAAAATAAAATATTGGGGGCGAAAATATCATTTTTGTAAAAAAAAAAGGATTTTTTATTTTTACGGCTGTACGTTATAAACTTCTGTGAAGCACTTCGGGTTTCAAAGTGCTCACCACACATCTAGATAAGTTCCTTGGGGGGTCTATTTTCCAAAATGGGGTCACTTATGGGGGGTTTCTACTGTTTAGGCACATCAGGGGCTCTCCAAACGCGATATGATTCCCGCACACCATTCCATCAAAGTCTGCAATCCAAAACGTCACTACTTCCCTTTCGAGCCCTGACGTGTGCCCATACAGTAGTTTTCTCCCACATATGGGGTATCAGCGTGCTCAGGACAAATTGGACAACAACTTTTGGGGTCCAATTTCTCCTTTTACCCCTGGGAAAATAAAAAGTAGGGACTAAAAGATCATGTTTGTGGAAAAAATATGATTTTTTTATTTTCATGCTCGGGCGTTATAAACTTTAGTGAAACACCTGGGGGTTCAAAGTTCTCACCACACATCTAGATAAGTTCCTTGAGGGGTCTAGTTTCCAAAATGGTGTCATTTGTGGGGGGTTTCCACTGTTTAGGCAGAGCAGGAGCTCTCCAAACACGACATGGCGTCCAGCCAATTCTGCGTTGAAAAAGTCAAACGGTGCTCCTTCCCTACCGAGCTCTGCCATGCACCCAAACAGTGGTTTACCCCCACATATGGGGGATCAGCGTACTCAGGACAAATTGCACAATAACTTTTGGGGTCTTGTTACCCTTGGGAAAATAAAAATTGGGGTGAATAGATCATTTTTGTGGAAAAAATATGATTTTCTAATTTTACGGCTCTACGTTATAAACTTATGTGAAGCACTTGGGGGTTCAAATTGCTCACCACAGTTCCTTAAGGGGTCTAGTTTCCAAAATGGGGTCACTTGTTGGGGGTTTCCACTGTTTAGGCACATCAGGGGCTCTCCAAATGCAACATGGCGTCCAATCTCAATTCCAGCCAATTTTGGTTGGAAAAAGTCAAATGGTGCTCCTTCCATTCCGAGCTCTGCCGTGCGCCCAAACAGTGGTCCCCCCCCCACATATGGGGTATCAGCATACTCAGGACAAATTGGACAACAACATTTGTGGTCCAATTTCACCTGTTACCCTTGGGAAAATAAAAAATTGGTGACTAAAAGATAATTTATGTTGAAAAAAAATAGGATTTTTTATTTTCATGCCCGGGCATTATAAACTTGTGTGAAGCACTTGGGAGTTCCTTAGGGGGTCTAGTTGTCAAAATGGGGTGACTTGTGGGGGTTTTCCACTGTTTAGGCACATCTGGGGCACTGCAAACGGAACATGACCCCCATCAACGTCAGCATTCCAAAACGTTATTACTTTTTATTAAACGTACTTCCTTTCCAAGCCCTGCCGTGCGCCCAAACAGTTTCCCCCCCACATATTTTGTATCAGCGTACTCAGGACAAATTGGACAACAACTTTTGGGGTCCAATTTCCTTGGGAAAAATCAAAAATTTGGGACTAAAAAAACATTTTTGTGGAATTTTTTTTTTTTTCACTCCCAAGCATTATAAACTTTTGTGAAACACTTGGGGGTTCAAAGTGCTCACAATAGATCTAGAAAAGTTTCATAGGGGGTCTAGTTTCCAAAATGGTGTTACTTGTGGGGGGTTTCCACTGTTTAAGCGCACGAGGGGCTCTCCAAACGCGACATGGCGTCCAATCTAAATTCCAGCCAATTTTGGTTTGAAAAAGTCAAACGGCGCTCCTTCCCTTACGAGCTCTGCCGTGTGCCCAAACTGTGGTTTTCCCCCACATATGGGGTATTGGCGTACTCAGGAGAAATTGCACAACAACTTTATCTGTCCATTTTCTCCTTTTACCCTTGTGAAAATAAAAAAAAGTTTGTAAAAGATCATTTTTGTGACTAAAAAGTTAAATATTAATTTTTTCCTTCCACGTTGCTTCAGCTCCTGTGAAGCACCTGAAGGGTTAATAAACTTCTTGATTGTGGTTTTGAGTACTTTGATGGGTGCAGTTTTTAGAATGGTGTCACTTTTGGGTATTTTCTGCCATAAAGACCCCTCAAAGTGACTTCAAATGTGAGGTGGTCCCTAAAAAAAATGGCTTTGTAAATTTTGTTGTAAAAATTAGAAATCGCTGGTCAACTTTTAACCCTTATAATCTCCTAACAAAAAAATTTTGGTTCCAAAATTGTGCGGATGTAAAGTAAACATGTGGGAAATGTTATTTATTAACTATTTTGTGTGACAAAAATTCAAAGTTTGAAAATTGCACAATTTTCAAAATTTGCCATATTTGCGTTTTTTTTTCAAAAATAAACGCAAGTTATATCGAATAAATTTTACCAATAGCGTGAAGTACAATATGTCACAAGAAAACAGTCTCAGAATAGTGAAGATCTGTTGAAGCGTTCCAGAATTATAGCCTCATAAAGAGACAGTGGTCAGAATTGCAAAAAATTGGCGTGGTCATTAACGTGCAAACCACCCTTGGGGTCAAGGGGTTAACTGAGCATGCTCGGATCCAATTGGCCAGCCCCCAAGAAGGAAAGGTACCTGCCTCAAATATTCATGAAAACATATATACAGTCTATATATATATATATATATATATATATGTATATATATATATATATATATAATCTATATGTCAGTGAGACACATAACTACCGTATATACTCGTGTATAAGCCGAGATTTTCAGCACCTTTTTTCGTGCTGAAAATGCCCCCTCGGCTTATACATGAGTCATAGGGCAGAAACCAGCGGGGGAGGGGATGCCACGGCAGGAGCCGGTGGCTGGGATCATACTCACCCCTCGTGCTATCGCTGAGTGTCCCTGCAATCCTGCGTTCTCCCCGTCTTCCTGAAGCTCTCCAGCACTGAGCGGTGATGTAATACCCGCTCATTAGGGTCATGTAATATGGACGCGACGCCACTCCCATGGGCGTGGCCTCCATATTCATGACCTTAATGAGCGGTATTACATCACCGCTCAGTGCTGGAGAGCTGCAAGAAGACGGGGAGAACGCAGGATTGCAGGGACACTCAGCGATGGCACGGGGAGGGGTGAGTATGATGGAGGAGAGGACAAGGAGCACGAGCAGGACGGGGGGGGAGAACGGTGGACGGGGGAAGCATAGAGGAGGACGGGGGAAGCTGGAGCAGGACGGGGAAGCATGGAGCAGGAGGGGGGGGAGATCGGTGGACGGGGAAGCTGGAGCAGGACGGGGGAAGCATGGAGCAGGAGGGGGGGAGATCGGTGGACGGGGAAGCGTGCAGGACGGGGGGGGAGATCGGTGGACGGGGAAGCGTGGAGGAGGACGGGGAAGCATGGAGCAGGACAGGAGAGGATGGAGGGCACAGAGGAGCACGGAGCAGGACAGGGGGCACAGGAGGATGGAGAAGGAATGGGGGAGCACAGCGGAGGGGGGAGTACAGAGGAGAATGGGGGAGCACAGAGCTGGATGGGGGCAGCACAGAGCAGGAGGGCAGTTTATACACCCGGCTTATACACGAGTCAATAATTTTTCCCAGTTTTTTGTGGCAAAATTAGGGGGGTCGGCTTATACACGGGTCGGCTTATACACGAGTATATACGGTATATATATATATATCTCATATAGAGGTAGATAGCAGAATAGCCGATAATTCCATTGTCAGCATCTGTAAAATCATTACAGAACCCGACAGGATATGAGACATGGTTTACATACAGTAAACTATTGCATATCCGTTATTTTTTTATATGTCCCTCACTAATAATGTTAGTAGTGTGTGTGTGTAAAATTTTGGAGCTGTAGGTGTTAAATTAAAGCATTAATTCATGGAAAAAACTGGCGTGTGCTCCAGCGCAATTTTCTCCACCAGAGAGGGCAAGCCAATGACTGAGGGATGAAATTAATAGCCTACAGAGGGACCATTGGTTTTGGGCCCCCCTTGGCTGAAAAAAACTGCCCCCCGCCACCCCAGAAATGGCACATCCGTAAGATGTGCCTATTCCGGCATTTACTCTCTCTTCCCATTGCCCTGTAGAGGTGGCATATGGGTAATAAGGGGTTAATGACACCTTGCTATTGCAAGGTGACATTAAGCCTGGTTAATAATGGAGAGCTGTCAATAAGACAACTATCCACTATTAATCCACTAGTCTGAAAGGGTTAAAAAAACACACACACATTAAGAATAAAGACTTTTAATGAAATAAATGAACACATTTTTTCCATCTTTATTACACTCACATTCCATACTGAAGCCATCGATCTCCTAGGAAAAATCTAAAATAAAAAAGCAACACTACACCCATACCTGTCCGCCATACAGTCAAGTTCCACGCTGCAATCCATCTGAAGGGGTTAAATAGTTTACAACTGGGAGCGGTGCTAATGCGACAGGCCCAGCAGTAAACCAGGGAGGAATGAAGGAAAAGCTGCCTGCGCAGCCTCCCAGCCTGACCCGAGATGAACTGATTAGCGTGGGAAAGCTTCTGAACATTTTCTCATGCTGTCAGTTCACCACGGGTCAGGTGGGGAGTCGGCGCAGCCTAAGTGACGTCAACGGTTGCATTAGCACCGCTCCCAGTTGTAAACTATTTAACCCCTTCAGATGGATTGCGGCGTGGGACTTCACTGAATTGCCGGCTTTTCTAAAAGACACCGGTGTGTATTTTTCGCAAGTCACACTGATGGTCCGTGTGTAATCCGTATTTTTCTCGCACCCATAGACTTGCATTGGCGATTCTCAGCCGATATACGGTGCAAATCGCAGCATGCAGCAATTTCACTCGCACGTATAATACGGCCGCGAAAAAAATCGGATGATGGGAGCTGCCCCATAGATTAACACTCTACAACCTGTCAAACATGGGGTGTAGAAACACTGCGCATATAGGTTTTCAGTAGCCAATAAAGTTTGGGAGCCTACCATTGGGCGTTTTTTAAAAACGGATCTGTCAAAAAACGGAAGAAAGGGATGAAAAACTGATGCGACGGATCCGTTTTTTTTCGGTGGATCCGCTAGTCGTGACTGATGGCCAAAAACTGATGTGTGAAAGGGTCTTACTGATCTCACCTTGATTGCTTCCTAGCTTATCAGGTAAACAGATCTGTCACCAGTACACACGAAAGGACAGAAAAAGAGATAGGTTTACCTTATCCCCTCTACTACTCCTAAATAAAATTCAATATATGTGTGTCTGAATATTGACTATCTATAGCAATGTATATCGTTATGTGCATCCACGCTCGGACTGGCCGATAGGGGAACAGGGGAAACTCCCAGAGGGCCCTTTTCAGGTCTGAACCACTAACCCCATTGTTAATTTTATTGGTAGGCCCTTGGCACCCCAGTCCGACACTGTGTACTTCCCAGTAAAAGTCAATGTAGTAGAATAGAAGTACAGTAGTATTAAAAAATCAACATGTCATCCATTCAGAACATTCCTCCTTGTTACACAGCTGCAGTCTTCATTTATAGATACTGCTTCAGCAATATGATGGTTTGTGCCCCTGCTCGGTGTTGCAT
The DNA here is from genome assembly GCA_033576555.1 of Oophaga sylvatica. NCBI lineage: Eukaryota > Metazoa > Chordata > Amphibia > Anura > Dendrobatidae > Oophaga > Oophaga sylvatica. The sequence goes on along the minus strand of JARQOD010000001.1, from coordinate 912,691,143 downwards.
TAGGATTCTCCTTATTTACCTGCGTACATGCAGCATCAGCACGGCCCAGCAATCAGGACGACTAGTATAACTCCGCTCAGAGTAATTACATAAAGTGCAGGAAGGGTCACGGACACAATAACTCGCGTCTATAATTTATCTGATTAATTGGGAGTATGGAAGAATCAATGAATGACTAATTCACCAACTGGCGAATACAGGACAGGTCAAAATTTTAACAAAATGATATAATATTGTAAACAGCAGCAGTAGACATATATGTAAAAAAAACCTGCAGCATACAGAATTTCATAACTACATAAAAGAAATCACGTTTTCCCTGAGCTTGACTGTTTCATACAGAATATGCAGTGACGGAGAGTACTCCTAGCCATCGGCTGTCAGATCTACACACTGTCACTTGTCAGCAAAGTGTGGGGAGTGACAAGCCCCAAAATAACTCAAGATCCAAAGCAGTTATATAAAAATATACCTAGGGCTGTCTAGAGAGATGTGATATACTATGGTGTAGACGCATCTGCAACACCCGGGGCCATGGACGTACCCAGGATCAAAACTAGGGGGGGCAAGCCAATGTCACATCTTATACAGGTTACATCATATACACTGTACATTATCCTGCATATTAGATCTGGAGCATTAGAACTGTTGTATATTGTATAATACAGCAGTGTATGCGACACTACGCTGTATATACCATACAGTCGCGCTCATGTCAGGAGCGGTACCAGCAAGTCCGAGGATTGCAGTGCGATCCTCGCATGAGTTATACGGCCGTCTGTCTATGCCCTTGTTATAATAATACTGAAATTTTAATCTATTATTAAAGTATTAAGGAGCTCACAAGTAAAAAAAAGCCCCCTACCTCCTCTGTCCCCCACCCACACCCCAACAGCCCATTGTCTCACATGCACCCCTTAGTGTTCTGTCCGACTGACCCCACAATACCCCTATCCTCTCACATGCACCCCTCAGAGCTCTATTGCCCCTCCCCACTTCAGCCCCCACAATACCCCCATCCTTTCCCAGTAAACCCCCAGTGCCCTGTCCACCCTCCCTCACAATACCCCATCCTCTCACATCAACCCCTGTGTGCCAGCCCCCACAATATCCCCATCCTCTCACATTCACCAACCAGTGCCCTGTATCCCCTCCCCACAATACCCCATCCTCTCACATTCACTCTCTGTGCCCTGTTGCCCCTCCCCCACTTCAGCCCCCACAATACCCCCATCCTCTCACATTAACCCCCCCAGTGCCCTAGCCCCACAATACCCCATCCTCTCACATTAACCCCCCAGTGCCCTAGCCCCCACAATACCCCATACTCTTACATTCACCCCAGTGCCCTGTACCCCTCCCCACAATACCCCCATCCTCTCACATTAACCCCCCCAGTGCCCTAGCCCCACAATACCCCCATCCTCTTACATTCACCCCAGTGCCCTGTACCCCTCCCCCACAATACCCCCATCCTCTCACATTAACCCCCCAGTGCCCTAGCCCCCACAATACCCCCATCCTCTTACATTCACCCCAGTGCCCTGTACCCCTCCCCCACAATACCCCATCCTCTCACATTCCCCCACAGTAACCATGACATGCCTGAGCAGAATGAATTTAATAAATTCCATCCCCTCTTACCATGAAGCTTGCAGGCAGTGGCTGAGGCAGGAGCAGGAAGTGTCCAGTGTATGCACACAGAGGGCACTAGGAGCCAGTGTGGCTGAGACAACCAGAGCCTGCAGGGCAGAAAGTGAAACTACAGCTGCTGCAGACAGGAAGAAAGGAAGGAAGGAAGGAGGAAGCTCCTCTGGTGAGACAGCAGCTCCGTGCACTGCAATCTGTGGCAGAGGGAGCCGGCATAGTGCTGCTCTCTCCGCTCTCTTTGATTGTGTGCCCCTGCTTCTAGGGGGGGGCACCTGCCCCCCTGCCCCACGGTGGGTACGCCCATGCCCGGGGCCACACTGCAGGTGCTACTGCTGTCACAGCCCCAGGAAAATGAGTTCATATTCTCCTATCACCTGCCTTATTTTTCTCTAATCGGATTATAATGCAGGATTATAAAACCCATAATTCTATATGCCTATAATAAGTACATATATACAGGATGGAGGATGGTAGAGTTATGATGTCCGAGGACGCTAAAGTGTAGGGGGCCCTCCTAATTCAAATTACAGCCCTGGTTATATTAACTTCTTTTTAATGGAAAAAATATTTCTATAAATTTACCTAATCCTCTAGCTATATTTTATTAGCTTCCTGTGTAAAACAGTCATGACTGAAAGTGTTGGTACCCTTGAAATTGTTCAAGAAAATTAAGTATTTCTCTCTGAATTTTATACCAATTACAAGTGTTTAGTTATTACACGTTTATTTTCTGTGTATGTATTGAACAACAGAAAAAACAAAAGAAAAAAGGTAAATTGGAAATAATTTCTCCAAAAAAAGCAAAAATGGGGCAGTCAAAATTGTTGGCACACTCAATATTTGGTTGCACACCCTTTGGAATAAATATCTGCAATCAAATGCTTCCAATAACTATCAACAAGCTTCTTGCACCTCTCAACTGGAATTTTGGACCACTCTTCTGCAAACTCCTCCAGGTCTCTCATATTTGCAAGGTGCCTTCCCCCAACAGCAATTTTAAGACCTCTCCACAGGTGTTCAATGGGATTTAGATCAGGACTCATTGCTTGACACTTCAAAACTCTCCAGCACTTTGTTTCCATCAATTTCTGGGTGCTTCTTGAAGTATGTTTGGTGTTATTGTCCTACTGGAAGACCCATCATCTAGGACACAACCCAGGTTTCTGACATTGGGCATTACATTGCAACGCAAAATCCTTTACTCATCTGCAGATTTCATGATGCCTTGCACACAATCAAGGCACCAAGTGCCAGAGGCAGCAAAACAACCCCAAAACATCTTTAAACCTCCACCATATTTGACTGTAAGTAGTATGTTTTTTTCTTTATAGGCCTTATTCCATTTTCGGTAAACAATAGAATAATGTGCTTTTCCAAACAGTTCTATCTTGGTCTCATCTGTCCACAAGACGCTTTCTCAGAAGGATTTTTGTTTACTCATGTACATTTTGCAAACTGCAGTCTAGCATTTCTATGTCTCTGTGTCAGCAGTGGGGTCCTCCTGGGTCTACTGCCATAACGTTTGATTTCATTCAAATGTTGAAGGATAATTTACGCTGACACTGATGCACCCTGAGCCTGCAAGAAAGCTTGAATTTCTTTGGAAATTGATTGGAGTTGCTTATACACCATCCGGACTATCCTGCACTGCAACATTTCATCAGTTTTTTTACAGTGCCATGGGTTGTAAACTTCTTGATAATGTTGCGCACCGTGGACAAAGCAACATCAAGATTTCTGAAGATGGACTTGTAACCTTGAGATAGTTGATATTTCTCAACAATTTTTGTTCTTGAGTCCTCAGAGAGTTCTCCTGTCCTCTTTCTTTTCTCTATGCTTAGTCACACAATGCAAAGATTGAGTCAACGTATGCCCTTTTTATCTGGTTACAAGTATGATTTTCATTTTGTCCTCTCCTGTTACTTGCCACAGGTGAGTTTGAATGAGCATCACATGCTTGAAACAAAGTTGCTTACATGTGTATAACAAAACATGAGTAATTGCAATAGATTTCTGTGAGAATTACTTCATTTTCTGGAACAATTTCAAGGGTGCCTACAGTTTTGGCCATGATTGTATATTAGGCACTATATCCAAAGAAAGCAAAGAATAAAAATATTGGCACAGATTCCAGACCAATGTTCATGCCAGTCTTGATGAGGATACGTGCTGGAGTCGCATGCCTCTTAATAGATCAGGAACATCTGAAAAATGGAGTGAGTCTCCGTGCTACTTGCCAGTATGATTTCTAGTATAAGATATGGTGTACAGGTCATGAATTAGATGAGCAGCAGCATCACATCTGCTCCCATTCTGCCCTGGCGTGATCGCACTGATGAAAGACTGAAAGCAATAATTATTTAGACTGGTAATTTCACCATGCTCTATGACTTTGGTCCTGATCAGCAGACATCTGCACAATTTTACTGTAAGGTTCTGTGTACATGTTCCTGAAACTCAGTTTTTCCGTCAGCCATTTTACTTTCTGTCTTGCTGCAGCTGTCTTGCCCTCAGTCAATATGGAGTTTCCAGCTTGCATGTTCCCGCCCTGATTCTCTCCCTCTTGCTTCTTAAGCAGCCACAGCTGAGCAATCAGTGCTTCAGAATCAAGCCTGCAGTGTACCTGTGACCTGACTCCTGGAAGCCTTGGACCTTGTACTCCAGTTATTTCCTATTGTGGAACTTTGGAACACTCGTGGACTTTGGAACCTTGCTATTTGATAAATCCACGTTTGCATGGACTTATGGTAACAGAGAAGAGATCCTGAACCTGTTGTGGAGAGTGATTGCTGAGCTTAAGTTACTCTGGCCTGCTGTGTCTCCTGCTTTTGTATCTGCAAACTGTGTGACTATTATTGCCACTTGTATGAAGTAATACAAGACCTTCTATATCAAACCTGTGACTGCTGTGTTTTCATCGCACCCAAGCACAAGACACTATATGAACTGTACTCCTTACATTACAAGATTCTGAAGCCAAACGTTAGTGTCTGCTGGGTCAGGAAAGGCTGTGTCTGCTGTAACTGTGGATATCAGATGTCCGGTTGTACTTTCTGTGATGACAGTGGTTGTGACTTCTCACAACCATTCCAGGTGAGCAATTCCCTTAAGTTTTTTTTCTGCAGTGTTACCACAGGTAAACACTATTGTTTTTTTTTTCTTTCCTCTTTTGTGTCTGCTGTAACTGTGGATATCAGATGTCCGGTTGAACTTTCTGTGATGATAGTGGTTGTGACTTCTCACAACCATTCCAGGTGAGCAGTTCCCTTAATTTTTTTTTCACTCTGCAGTGTTACCACAGGTAAACACTATTGTTTTTTTTTCTTCTCCTCTCCTTCCAGTACTCCTGTCTTAAAAGATCTGGAAAATGGAGGCCCGCATAAAGGAACTTTGCGGAGTGACTGATAATATCCTTGCAGATTTGCAGACTATAAAAACCCGTTTTACAAACCTACAGGACCTCACTAATCACAATTTGCAAGTGTTTGGACAGACTGCCCAGGATTTGCGAGCCAGGATTGAGGTTCTAGAGGAGCGAGTCCAGGCTCCTGCCGTAGCCCCGAGTTCTGGGATTCCCAAGTTGCCCCCTTTTCGTTTTGGCGGTGAACGTGAGAAATTCAGGGGATTAATTAATCAATGCAATCTTTTTTTTTTCTGCACATGCTTCACAATTTCCCACTGAACGATCTAAAGTGCTTACTATAATTATGTTGCTTACCAACAAGGCTTTGATGTGGGCAAACCCTCTGATTGAGACTGAGGATGAATGTTTGGATCATCTTGATGCTTTCATTTCAGCCATGGGACAGGTGTTTGATGACCCCAATCGAGGTGCAACAGCTGAAGCAGCCATGTTAGCTTTGCGCCAAGGTAAGCACTCGGTAGCTGAATATGCCTTGGATTTCAGGAGATGGGCCCTTGATACCACCTGGGACAGTTCCGCCAAAAAATCTATTTTTCGAAAAGGGTTATCTCCACTGATTAAGGATGAACTTGCTCGTGCCGACCCTCCCACTGCGTTAGGTGACTTTATTAACTACTGCATCCGTATTGATACTCGTCTGACTGAACGCAGGCAAGAGAGATGGTTCGAAAGCAATCGCACTAACCTTTTCCTACCTTCCTCTCCAGCTAAGGAACCTTTGAGTAGGATCACACGGGAACCTGAACCTGAACCCATGCAGGTAGACTCTTTACAACGACGGGTTAGTGATGCACGTAAGGAACATCGTTTTAAGGAGAATCTATGTTTCTATTGTGGTAAGTCAGGGCACTTCATTATAAACTGCCCCAGCCGTTCTCGTAAGACTACTGCAGCACTCATTCACTGTGAGTGTTGCGAGAGGGGATCTGTCAGGTCCGAGCCTCAGGCTCCAGAGAGATCTGCAGCAACAGATCTTGATTTCTCGGACTTAAACTCCGTTACTTCTGAGGACGTTGACTGTGTAAACGCTGCAATTTTTCAAGTTTCCTCAGCGGTGTCCCAGCTGAGTTGTAAGAAAAACAATTCTCATTGCTTTCTTTCCATCAAACTCTGGGTTGACTCAGCTTGGGTGTCTAGCTCTGCTATGATCGACTCAGGGGCAAGTGGAAATTTTATGGATGTCTCCTTTGCTCTGAAACAGGGGATACGTTCAGTGAAGAAGGCTACTCCAGTACAGATGGAAACTGTGGATGGCTCCCTGCTGACCTCTGGACCAGTGGATCAGGAAACAGAGCCTTTGAGGGTTCTTATGGGTAAAGATCATCAAGAGAAACTGTCCTTTATGCTTATCTCTTCTCCCCACTTTCCCATTATTCTAGGGCTACCATGGCTGCAGGCTCAGAATCCTACCATTAACTGGGAGACCAAGGAATTACACTTTCCAGAGAAACAGATAAGTCCAAAAGTTTCAGCTTGCTCTGTTCCTAAAGGAACCATGTCAGTCCCTGAACTACCAGCTGTATACCAGGACTATGTGGATTTATGTGACAAGAAGAA
>JARQOD010000001.1:912661312-912684412 GCA_033576555.1 Oophaga sylvatica | reverse complement strand
TCACCGCCAAAACAAAGGGGCAACTTGGGAACCCGCACGGGGCTACGGGAGCCGGGACCCCCCCCTCTAAACCTCAACCTGGCTCGCAAACCCTGGTAGTCTGCCAAACCATTGCAAATTGTGATTATTGGGCCTGTAGATTTGAAAAAAGGTTTTTTTTTTCTCAAATCTGAAAGGTTTTTTTTCAGTCACCCGCAAAGTTCCTTTATGGGGGCCTCCTTTTTCCAGATCTTTTAAGACGGATTACGGGGAAAGGGGAGAAAAAAAACAAAGGAAACCCTTTGAACCACGAAGAGAAAAAAAAATTAAGGGGGGGCCAAACCGGGAATGTTTAGAAGTAAACCCTTTCTCACGGGAAGGGGGTTTAAAAAACCCTGTTTACCTTAAAAGGGCGAAATAGTCCCCACAGTTTGCAGACACAGAAACGGAGACACAGCAGGCCAGAGTAATCCAAGCTCAGCAATCATCTCCAATACAGATTCAGGATCTTCTTCTCTGTTACCGTAAGTCCATGCAAACGGGTCTTTAAAGAGCAGGTTCAGAGTCCACAAGTGTTCAAAAGTTCCTCATAGGAATAGCTGGAGTACAAGGTCCAAGGCTTACAGGAGTCAAGTCACAGGTTCACTGCAGGCTAGATTCTGAAGCACTGATTGCTCAGCTGTGGCTGCTTAAGAAGCAAAGGAGAGAATCAGGGCGGGAACATGTAAGCTGGAAACTCCATTTTGACTGAGGGCAAGATAGCTGCAGCAAGACAGAAAGTAAAATGGCTGACGAACAAACTGAGTTTCAGGAATATATACATAGAACCTTACACTAGAACTCTGTGTGGCATTGACCTGGTCTCTAATCTGAGCTGCTGTAAACCTGCGATTTCTGAGGCTGGTGACTCGGATAAACTTATCCTCAGAAGCAGAGGTGACTCTTGGTCTTCCTTTCCTGGGGCGGTCCTCATGTGAGCCTGTTTCTTTGTAATGCTTGATGGGGACACTTTCAAAGTTTTCCCAATTTTTTGGACTGACTGACCTTTATTTCTTAAAGTAATGATGGCCACTCGTTTTTCTTTACTTAGCTGCTTTTTTCTTGCCATAGTCTATTCAGTAGGACTATCAGCTGTGTATCCACCAGACTTCTGCACATCACAACTGATAATCCCAACCCCATTTATAAGGCCAGAAATCCCACTTATTAAACCTGACAGGGCACACCTGTGCAGTTAAAACCATTTCCGGTGACTACCTCTTGAAGCTCATCAAGAAAATGCCAAGAGTGTGCAAAGCAGTCATCACAGCAAAAGGTGGCTACTTTGAAGAACCTAGAATATAAGACATAATTTCAGTTGTTACACACTTTTTTGTTAAGTGTAATGTATAATTCCACATATGTTAATTCATAGTTTTGATGCCTTCAGTGTGAATGTACAATTTTTGTACAATTTTATGTACACATAGTCATGAAAATACAGAAAAATCTTTAAATGAGAAGGTGTGTCCAAACTTTTGGTCTGTACTGTACATCTATAATTCAGTCACATAATATATTACATAACGGTATTCTTCCCAGAGCAGGTATTGATCAAAATGCTGGCAGCAATTGCAGCGAATTATTAGTCTAAGCAGCACAGAAATAGTTAACAAGAACAAGTCCACAGGGCATGAAAAATCTGTTTTAAGAATTCACGATGCCTGAAAGTCGCTAATAGCGCTAATAGCTTCCATCAGATTGTAATCCAGAAGGATAAAATGTAAATCATTCTCCATAATTTGGATTTAGTGCGATCTAATTAAGGCATACCCTTGAGTTAAACTGTCTGTGTGTGGCAAGGAACAAAGAAGAAGAAGACATTAATGCTGGTGGCAGCCACAGATCTATGTCATCTGTTAGGAGATAAAAGGCAGAAAAAGATTAATTTGGATGGATCGGCCCTAAATCAAAAACTTTTACGCCAAAAAAGTGGTATAGAAGCTTTGAAAAATTGCAAAACTTTATGAGTCATGGCGTTTTCACACTATTTTCTTCCAACTCCACCAAAATTGGTGGGGCTGGGACGGGGCAAGGCAGGGGTGTGACGCCGCAGATTGTCTTACTCATGATGAACTGTGGCGTTCACTCTGACTGAAGTGACATTTGTGGCATAGTGCGTGGAGGCGAACGCCACTCTTCAGACGCTAAAAATTCAGAAAGAGGTGGCATCTCTCCATGAATCAGGAGCGTCTATCTCCACTATGAAAATTGCAGGTCTTGATGAATCGGGGTCATTGTGTGTCTTAAACTATGAAGTGCAGCTCGGGGGACAGAATTCACAGAAGTGAGTATATGCTGAACAATCTTTTGTACTGCAGCAGTAATTTCAGGATTTGCACATTTATTGACTTATTTTGTACTTATTTTAAACTTATACGGCCTCCAGGAGATACATAAAAGGCATCGAGCAGTATTTTTCATACTGGTATAACCTTGCACGGCTACTGGAGAGGCCTCAGAAGAAAAGGTTTGACTAGCCCAGGATTTGAGAAGATGGACAGAAACACTCCTCAAAAAATAAGTGAACACTTGTAACACTTGTAAATCAAACTTCAGGGATGTCATTCTGTCCATTTCCAAAGCATTGGAGATTGTGATTCCACGTCACCTGATTTAGTGCAAATGAAAGAAACATGTGGAGAGGTAATGGTTAGAAAAATCCAAAAAGGGAACAGTTTTGCAGGTGGTGGTCACAGACAATTACTCCGTTCACTCCTTAATTTTCTCTAGTTTTGTGTTTTGCTAGTGTCCTTATCACATATCACATACATTACGAAGTACCTGCAGTGCATTCAGCCTGCAGAGGAGGTCCAGCTCCTCCAGGATGGCGCTGCAAGATGGTTTGCCATATCTTCCATCACAGCCTCAAGTTCATAGAACAGATAGCAGGATATGGGCTGTTACATGAGGAGGACTGGTATCTTCTTTGCATCAGGAGAAACATGTGGAATCCTGCTAGAGCGATCTAAAATGACCTCCTGCGGGTACTGGTGAGCATGTTTCAGACCCAACTGGCAGAAACAAACACCATCAGGATGGCATTGTCATGGTCTGCTGAGTTTCTGGGATTAGATCGTTTTAGGGTTAACCTTGGATGGCCTCACTCTGGGATTCTGGGAGGCTTCATATAGCCTCATTGTGGGGCCATTCCCTGTCACTTATACTCTGACCCTTGGCCGAGTGTGTTTGACCCTGTTGTTCCAGATGGGGGCTGGAGGAGGCGCAGCCTTGAGGAAGCCCCCCACATGACTGCGATGGGCGGGAGGTTTGATAGACAAGTGTCTATCTTGGCAGGGATTGGCTAAAGGTATATTGTATGGGGTGGGGTTTGAGGAAGTGGTGGGGGGACAGTGGAAAGTGCGGGAAAAAACCGCCATTCCACTTTGGAGGGACGAGCAGGCAGTAGTACTCACCAGCAGAGAATGGAGTCCGTGGATACCCTTATGTCCCGGCTCCAGAACGTGGCTCGGTCCATGTGTGGGGGATGGCTGGAAGCCCTGCTGTCCTCTCTCCTCCAGGCGTCGGGCGAGGCAGCGACGAATCGGAGGGGCAGGAGGACCAGGCCCCCAGAGAGACTGTCACCGGAGGTAGCTGCTTGCTGCAGGAGCAGGCTCCGGAGCCCCTCCGGGGACCCTGTGGACGGTGCACCGGCCAGCGGAGCCATTCTGCGTGGCGCCCGCTCCAGCAGGAATCCACACAGGAAGTGCAGGCCGGGCAGGAAGTGCGGGCTGCAAGGGCGGCATCCAGGGACCCGGCGGCTTCGGGCCTGTGTATACAGCCGGGGGCAGGCCGCGTTCGACTTGCGGCCTCGGTTTCTACACTATATTCCAAATTATTATGCAAATGATATTTTTCTCTGATTTTACTAAGTGGTCGGTGCAAATGACAGTCAGTCTAATAAAAGTCATCACCCGTTAGAGTATACATCGAATTTTATTGAAGAAACCTCCCAATGATAACAGTATAATCTCCAAAATGGAAAAAAACTCAAAATGAACTGTTCCAAATTATTAGGCACAGTAGAATTTCTGAACATTTGATCTGTTTTAAAGAACTGAAAATGCTCATTTGTGGAATTTGCAGCATTAGGAGGTCACATTCACTGAACAAAAAAGCTACTTAACTCCAAAACATCCTAACAGGCCAAGTTACATGTTAACATAGGAACCCTTCCTTGATATCACCTTCACAATTCTTTCATCCATTGAACTTGTGAGTTTTTGGAGAGTTTCTTCTTGTATTTCTTTGCATGAAGCCTCTCAGAGCTGCTGTTTTGAAGTGAACTGCCTCCCACCCTCATAGATATTTTGCTTGATGATACTCCAAAGGTTCTCTATAGGGTTGAGGTCAGGGGAAGATGCTGGCCACACCATGAGTTTATCTCCTTTTATGCCCAGAGCAGCCAATGACTCAGAGGTATTCTTTGCAGCATGAGATGGTGCATTGTCATGCATGAAGATGATTTTGTTCCTGAAGGCACGTTTCTGCTTTTTATACCATGGAAGAAAGTTGTCAGTCAGAAACTCTACATACTTTGCAGAGGTCATTTTCACACCTTCAGGAACCTTAAAGGGCCCTACCAGCTGTTTCCCTATGATTCCGGCCCAAAACATGACTCCTCCACCTCCTTGATTACGTCGCAGCCTTGTTGGGACATGGTGGCCATCCACCAACCATCCACTACTCCAATCATCAGGACCATCCAGGGTTGCTCAACACTCATCAGTAAACAAGACTGTTTGAAAATTAGTCTTCATGTATGTCTGGGCCCACTGCAACCGTTTCTGCTTGTGAGCACTGTTTAGGGGTGGCCGAATCGTACGTTTATGCACCATAGCAAGCCTTTGAAGGATCCCACACCTTGTGGTTCGGGGGACTCCAGAGGCACCAGCAGCATCAAATATCTGTTTGCTGGTTTGTAATGGCTTTTCAGCAGCTGCTCTCCTAATCCGATGAACTTGCCTGGCAGAAACCTTCCTCATTCTGCCTTTATCAGCACGGACACGTCTGTGCTCAGAATTAGCCACAAATCTCTTAACAGTACGATGATCACGCTTCAGTTTTCGGGAAATATGTAATGTTTTCATCCCTTGACCAAGGCATTGCACTATTTGATGCTTTTCAGCAGCAGAGAGATCCTTTTTCTTTCCCATTTTACTTGAAAACTCTGGCCTGCTTAATAGTGTGGAACATCCAGTTTTCCTTTTATTGGGCTCACATGGCAAACTAATTACCACAGGTATCTGAGATTGATTTCAGTGATCCAAAGAACCCTGAGACACAATACCATCAATGGGTTTCATTTACAAAAAAAAAACAAAAAACGCTATGACACTTAAAACCAATTTGCATAATAATTTGGAACATAGTTTAGGCCCAGCAGCAGAGGAACGTCGGCGCTGCTGCATCCGGGAGCGGCGGTGATGGATTCGGGAGCAGCGGTGAGGGGGCACAGAGCGGCGCCTTCGTCGGGGGCCCCCAGGGACGTCCGGGATGGGGGCCCTTGAGATGGAGCGCTAGACAGCGCGGTGTTGCGGGCAGGCAGGGGCAGGCCAAGGATCCCCCGTCTGGCTCCTCTGGCGATTGGTGTCCTAGGGCAGCAGCGGGCAGGATGAGGAGGACCCCCCGCATGGCACATCCGGTGATCGTCGGCCCACGGAGGCAATGGGCAGCAGGGGTCGGCTGATACATCTCGGCAGGAAACGGACCGGGCAGGACGGCTCGGGTCTAGGGGCTATGTCAGGTCCCGCTCCAGGCGTAGGTCGGCCGTGCGACAGGAGTCACGCACGCAGGTCCCCCCTGGTGACGTGGAGGCCAGAGGCGCAGGCCTGGAACAACAGAGTGGGGCGGACGCTTCTGACTCCGGCAGCAACTATCGTGAGGACGAAGTACGGAAGGAATCCGGACGTACGGCTGGCGGGGACACAGCACCCGGGCAGCTGCGTGAGTATGGCTCTATGTTTTGTATGTCGCCCGCAGGGGCAATGTTGCAGGGGGTTAAGGATAGTCAGTTGTCTATGCAGGGGGATGGGGGGTGTAGAGGGCCTAGCGGGGCTGAGGTGCCAGGGCTGCGGGATGTGTTGTTTAGTATGACGCAGTTTTTAAAGAGGCTAGAGGGTGGAACGGGCAAGGGGCTGCTGCATCGCCAGTCGGGGCATGGTTACCGGGGCAGGTTTGTGGGACCCAAACAGGCGGCGATGTGTTGAGGCCCAGTGGGGAGGACACAGGGGCATCGTCGGGTGTTTCAGTATCGGTGAAGATGGAAAAGGAAAAAGGGGACACGATTAAGTTGGATGACAGGGCAAAAGGGGAGGTTTACGTATGCTTTGAAGGGCCTTTGGGGGCGCATTCAAAGAAGGAGGTAAAGGAAAAGATTTGGCGGGATGAATATATGGAGATATTCTCCCTTTTGCCTCTGGAAAAATTCAATTTGGATAAGGGGAAAAAGGATGACAGCAAAAAGGAGGAAGAGGAGAAACGGAGATGGAGGCTGATTCCGCAGACGTTCGTAAATTGGTTACAGGCGTTTGCTATATTGGCGAGCGTCATAGGGGAAAAGTCTCCCGAGAATTGTTCAGGCCTGTTCTGTTACTTGGACGCTATAGGTGAGGTGCACCGCACCTATGGGGGGCAAGCATGGCTCAGGTACGACGAGCAGTTTAGGCAAAGGAAGGCCGTACGACCTGAGATAAAATGGAATCAGAAGGACATCGGCCTGTGGCTGAAGGTTATGGCCCCGGTCAGGTATGGGCAGTCTTTTCACGGGAGCGGAGGTAGCGGTAGTCAGCAAGGGGGACATGGGAGTGGCAGTCGGGGGTATCAGGGAGGAAAAGAAAAGTTGGGAACGTGTTGGCAGTTCAATGACGGCCAGTGCAAGTATGGGAGCAATTGTAAATTCAAGCACGTGTGTTCCCACTGCAACGGAAGCTCACATGGCGCTTCCAAATGTTTCAAGAAGGGAAAAGGGAAGCCAGCAGTGGGTGCCAGTCAAGGGGGATGAGTCCGGTGAGACTTCAAGAGATGGTCCCCTTTCTAAATAGGTATCCAAAGCGGGCTGAAGCTATGATGGTTGGAGAGAATTTTGCAGACTGTTTTCGGATTCCTCCTCCCGGGCATGTTGTTCCTTTTTCCGTTAAGAATTTGCAGTCGGCAATGTTACATTCCGAGGTTGTCGATGTTAAATTGAAGAAGGATGTGGTACTGGGTAGAATGGTGGGTCCATTTGCTTGTGTTCCGGTAGCGGGAGCTATTGTTTCTCCGTTATGGGTAGTACCGATAAAGGAGCCGTACAAATTCCATTTGATTCAGCATTTGTCGTATCCAAAAGGGTTGTTGGTTAATGATGGTATTGCCCAAGAGTTGTGTTCGGTGGAATATACTTCGTTTGACGCGGCGGTGCGATGGGTGCGCAGTTATGGGCCGGGGGCTTTGTTGGCAAAAACGGATATCGAATCGGTTTTTCGTTTACTTCCGGTTCATCCGGAGAGCATTCTGTTGTTGGGTTGTTTTTGGAATGGGGGTTTTTTATTTGGATCGATGTTTGCCAATGGGCTTTCTTGTTCGTTGTTTGAGACTTTTAGCACGTTCCTGGAGTGGGCAGTGAGGGACATTGCAGGCGTTAAGTCCATTATTCATTATCTGGACGATTTTCTTTTCATCGGGCCTGCGGATTCGTTGTTGTGCAGAAACGCACTGGCAGCAATGTTCTGGGTGGCGGAGCGTTTTGGTGTGCCTTTAGCGGCTGACAAGACTGAGGGCCCTTCGACCGTTATCAGTTTTTTGGGCATTGCTATCAATTCAGTGCGGATGGAGTGTCGGTTACCGGAGGACAAATTGGCGTTGTTAAAGCGGGAAGTTGACAGAGTTGGGAGGTTGCGGAAAGTGACGCTGAAGGAATTGCAGTCGTTGCTGGGGAGGCTGAATTTCACTTGCCGGATTATGCCCATGGGTCGCATATTTTGTCGAAGGTTGGCTGGGGCGACGGCAGGGGTGAAAGCCGGACATCACTTTATTCGCTTAAACAAAGAGCATCGGGAGGATTTAATTGTGTGGAGGCGTTTTTTGGGGCATTACAATGGTAGGTCGTTCATTCAGAAGGAGACTTTGAGCAACTTCGATTACGAGATTTATACGGACGCAGCGGGTGGCTGTGGTTACGGTGCGTATTGTAAAGGAAAATGGAGCGTTGGGAAGTGGCCGGAGGCATGGAAGTCGGCGGGTTTTATGAATAATTTGGCGTTGTTGGAACTGTTCCCGATTGTCGTTGCTGTTTTAATATGGGGATCCATGTTTGAGAATCGAAGGGTGCGCTTTCATTGTGACAATGCGAGTGTGGTTTTAATAATTAACAGCTTGTCTGCTTCTTCCCCTCCTGTAATCAGATTGGTCAGGTTTCTGGTTTTAAGGTGCCTTGAGTTGAATGCATGGATTTCGGCGGTGCATGTGCCAGGCGTTAATAACTCTATCGCGGATGCTTTGTCTAGTTTTCAGTGGGAGCGTTTGAGAACTGGTCCCGGGAGCGGACGTTTCTGGTGTGGAATGCCCTTTGTGTCTATGGGAGGTTATTACGGGAGAGGTGGACGGTTGATTCAGGAGTCGGTCGCGAGCCGGACTTGGTCATCATATGAATCTCGTGGCGATTATGGCAGAGTTGGTTGGCTAGTTGGGGTGAGGTCGAGTCTGTGGAGGATAAGACGCTGGAGGTATTGTTTTTAGTTGGACGGGCCTCCGAGGTGGGTTGGTTGTTTTCAAAGATGAACAAGTTTATTGCGGGTTTGTCATTCGGATTCAAGTTGCAAGGGGTCGAGGATGTGACTAAAAGATTTTTGGTTAAACAGGCATTACGGGGTTTTCGCAGGGGGAACAAGGTGTCAGATAAGCGTAGGCCTATTTCATTTAGTACGTTGGAGTGTTTGGGCACTGCGTTGGAGGGTATCTGTTGTTCTGTTTTTGAGCTAGCATTGTTTCGGTTAGCTTTCTCTTTGGCTTTTTTCGGAGCAATGCGTGTTGGTGAGGTAGTTTCGTGCAGCAAGAACCGGGCTGGCGGTTTATTGGCGGAGGATATGGATTTTTGGGCGGGGGGAATTGTATTTTGGATAAGACGATCGAAGACAGATCAGATGGGTAGAGGCAGCCAGGTGGTTTTGGGGCAAGTTGAGGGTTCATTGATGTGCCCAAAAAGATGTCTGGAAGTGTATTGGCAAGTCTGGTCAGGTAGGGTTGGCCCTTTATTGTGTCATTCGGATGGTACTTTCTTATCCCGGTATCAGTTTGTCGCTGTCCTGAAGAAGGGTTTGTTGAAGTTGGGCTCCCCCTGGGTAGTTATGGGTCACATTCGTTCAGGATTGATTCAGGACTTGACCTGAGGCAGATAGTCTTGGATTGGGGGCTGACGCGATTAGAAGAATCGGCAGGTGGAAGTCGGATCGCTATTTACTGTATGTGCGTCATTAATTTTGTTAGTCGAATTTTGGTAATTATGTTGGCAACTTGCTTGTTGTATATATTTTTCAGGTGCCGTCCCATTATTAGCGTGGATATTCGGACATTCCTACATGCATTGGGGGGCGCTGCGAGCTGACGTCAGGCCTGACGGTAGGCAATTGGGTTTTTGTAGAGAGCAGGTTTTAATTCGATGGTTGGGATTTCGAGGTTTGGTTTGCAGTAGGGTGCTCCCTGAGTTTTCTAGAGCTACCCTCCTGGATAGACCGCCTGACATTTTGGTGATGCATTCGGGCGGGAATGATTTAGGTGTTCGGCCCGTTAGGGAATTGATTAGGGACATTCGTTTCGACTTATTGAGGTTGTGGATGTCTTTCCCTAGCGTTGTTGTTGTGTGGTCTGATGTTGTACCCAAGAAAAAATGGAGACAGGTCAGATCGTTGAAGGGGATCAATAGGGCCAGAGTAAAATTAAACAGGGCTGTGTCTGGTTTTGTGGTCCGGAATGGGGGTGTTGGGGTCAGGCATTTCGAGTTAGAAGCTGGTGTAGGTAATTTCTGGTTGGAGGATGGGGTCCATTTGAATCTGATTGGAATCGATTTGTGGGCCCTTGCCATGCAGGAGGGTATCTGGAGGGCATTGGTCCTTTGGGGCACTCACGAGCCTGAGGTGGCCAGGGCTGTTCGTGGTTGGTGGGGGGTGGGGTTCTTGGAGTTGATAAGGATTGTTCGGAGAAGGAATTAGAGGAAAATTTCTTGGCAGTTTTAAAATAGTAAGGGGTTGGTCTGGCTTTGCTTATGGGCTCTGGACGGGGTTTCCCCGGGAACTCTGGTGGATATTCTTCCCAGAACGGGATGTACGGTGCCCTCGAGCTGGTGATGGACGGCTGAGGGTAACATGGCGGGCGAGTTTTTCATTGCTAAATAGCAAAGTGTTGAAGCCAGATCTTTTAGCTCCAAGAACCTCCCCCTCATAAATTACATGTTTATATGGTATGTTATTATTTATTTTTATATTTTGTTTGTTAATAAAATATGGCCGCTGTGGCCAAAATTTATCCAAGAATTAAGTTGTGGAGTGTTTCATTTAAAAAAGGTAAGGCGGGGGAGCATCAGATTAAGAGGAGAAGAGAAGGGGTTTTCCCTCTTTTAGTTCAGGGCCTGTTTAGGCGGGGTGAGTAAGTAAAACCGTCCTCGCCATATGCTGTCAAGATGGGGGCTGGAGGAGGCGCAGCCTGGAGGAAGCCCCCCCACATGACTGCGATGGGCAGGAGGTTTGATAGAGAAGTGTCTATCTTGGCAGGGATTGGCTAAAGGTAGATTGTATGGGATGGGGTTTGAGGAAGTGGTGGGGGGACAGTGGAAAATGCGGGAAAAACAGCCATTCCACTTTGGAGGGATGAGCATGCAGTCACACCCACCCTCCCTTTTTTATACGTTTGCTTGGGGCCGGGTGTTGAGCAAACACGGAGGGCATAAGTCAGGGTATGCATGTTTTGTATTCTGTTTTTCTCATCACAGTGGCAAAGGGGTGGGGGGTGGGGTTCTTGGAGTTGATGAGGATTGTTCGGAGAAGGAATTTGAGGAAAATTTCTTGGCAGTTTTAAAATGGTAAGGGGTTGGTCTGGCTTTGCTTACGGGCTCTGGACGGGGTTTCCCCGGGAGCTCTGGTGGATATTCTTCCCGGAACGGAATGTACGGTGCACTCGAGCTGGTGATGGACGGCTGAGGGTAACATGGTGGGCGAGTTTTTCATTGCTTATAGCAAAGTGTTGAAGCCAGATCTTTTAGCTCCAAGAACCTCCCCCTCATAAATTACATTTTTAACCCCTTAATGTCCACTGACGTGCACAGTCCGTCATGGCAAGGTGCCAGTTCCGGCACCAGGACGGACTATGCACGTCATGCCTTTGATCTACCACTGCGTGTAAACACGCAGTGGTAGATCAGTGCCGACAGCTGTCACGGACAGCTGACAGGCACGGCAAGCGGTGCGGGGACCTTTGCCGTTGGTCCCCGCACTCACAGCGCTGTGATTGGTCAGTCAATCTGACTGACCAAACACAGCAGCGATCGCGCAGGAGAAGCTGAAATTTCAGCTTCTCCAGCGCGATCAGTGCAGGAGCCGGCGCTGCAGTGGCCAGGCTTCCTGCACTGACAGCCAGGAGCGGAGCCCCCACCGCCCCTGGCTGTTAACCCCCCGACTGCTGCGATCCAGCGCGATCGCAGAGCTCAGGGGGGGAGGCAGAGGGTCGGGAGCTCCCTCTGCCTCAGATCGGCACCCTGCACTGTATTTGCAGGGCCCGATCTCTGCCTTGATGACCCGGGGGTTGTCATGACAACCTCCGGGTCATTTAGCTACAGGAAGCTGCTGTGATCATGTCACAGCAGCTTTCCCCATAGGTACAATGCATTGCAATGCTGGAGCATTGCAATGCATTGTAACTGCAATCAAAAGTAAAAAAAGTGAAAGTCCCATAAAGGGACAAGTTGAAAAAAATCATTTTTTAAAAAAAATTGTAAAAAAAATATTAAAAAATAATTAAAAAAAAATCCCCTAAAAAATACACATTTTTATGTAATAAAAAAAATAAAAAACAAAAAAAATACACATGTTAGGTATCGCCATGTCCGTAAAAATTCCATCTATAAAAGCGTAACCCTAGTTAACCCCTTCAGTGAAAGCCGTAAAAAAAACCACAAAAAAGTAGTAAATTATACTTTTTCCAAGCGGTATCATCATACCGCTTGGAAAAAGTGCAATAACACGCGATCAAAAAGTCAGATATAAATAATCATGGTACCGCTGAAAACGTCATCTTGTCCCGCAAAAAACAAGCCGCAATATAGCATTATCAGCAAAAAAATAAAAAAGTTATAGCTCGCGGAATAAACTGATGCAAAAATAATTATTTTTTCTATAAAATTCTTTATTGTGTAAAAAACGCCAAAACATAAAAAAAAATATAAATGAGGTATCGCTGTAATCGTAGTGATCCGAAGAATAAAGCTGCTTTATCAATTTTACCACACGCGGAACGGGGGAAAAAAAATTAAAAAAAAACCAATTCCTGAATTGCTGGTTTTTGTTCATTCTGCTTCCACAAAAATCGGAATAGGAAGCGATCAAAAAACGTTATGTGCCC
Source organism: Oophaga sylvatica (assembly GCA_033576555.1). Lineage (NCBI taxonomy): Eukaryota > Metazoa > Chordata > Amphibia > Anura > Dendrobatidae > Oophaga > Oophaga sylvatica. Next base: position 912,671,806 of record JARQOD010000001.1, on the reverse strand, counting down.
GAATATGGTACCAATAAATGCGTCAGCTCGTCCCGCAAACAATAAGCCCACAGATAACTCTGTCGGCCGAAATATGGAAAAATTATAGCTCTCAAAATACGGCGATGCAAAAAATTCTTACAAAAAATTATTCAAAAAAAAAAGTATCTTTTAGTGTGTGACAGAAGCTAAACATGAAAAAAGGGTGTAAATCTGGTATCGCTGTAATCGCACCGATCCGAGGAATAAAGTCGCCTAATCACTAATACCGCATGAGGAACGGCGCAAAAAAGAAAACCAATTCTTCACCTTTTGTAGATTTGTTCATTGTGCCTCCCAAAGATCGCAGTAAGGCGATCACAGTGGTTCCCCCCCACATATGGGGTATCAGCGTACTCAGGACAAAATGCACAATAGCTTTTGGGGTCCTATTTCTCCTGTTACCCTTAGAAAAATAAAAATTTGGGGGCAAAAAGGTCATTTTTGTGGAAAAAAATATGATTTTTTTTATTTTCACGGCTCTACGTTATAAACTTCTGTGAAGCCCTTGGGGGTTCAAAGTGCTGACCACACATCTAGATAAGTTCCTTGGGGGGTCTAGTTTGCAAAATGGGGTCATTTGTGGGGGGTTTCTACTGTTTAGGCACATCAGGGGCTCTCCAAGCGCGACATGACACCCGCAGACCATTCCATCAAAGTCTGCATTTAAAAACGGTGCTCCTTCCCTTCCGATCTCTGCCATGCGTCAAAATAGTGGTTCCCCCCCACATATGGGATATCAGCGTACTCAGGACAAATTGCACAATAGCTTTTGGGGTCCTATTTCTCCTGTTACCCTTATAAAAATAAAAATTTGGGGCAAAAAGATTATTTTTGTGGAAAAAAACATGATTTTTTTATTTTCACGGCTCTACGTTATAAACTTCTGTGAAGCACTTGGGGGTTCAAAGTGCTCACCACACATCTAGAAAAGTTCCTTGGGGGGTCTAGTTTCCAAAATGGAGTCACTTGTGGGGGGTTTCTACTGTTTAGGCACATCAGGGGCTATCCAAACGTGACATGACACCCACAGACCATTCCATCAAAGTCTGCATTTGAAAAAGGCGCTCCTTCCCTTTCGAGCTCTGCCATGCGTCAAAATAGTGGTTTATCCCCACATATGGGGTATCAGCGTACTCAGGACAAATTGCACAATAACTTTTGGGGTCCTGTTACCCTTTGGAAAATAACAATTGGGGGTGGAAAGATAATTTTTGTGGAAAAGATATGATTTTTTAATTTTACTGCTCTACGTTATAACCTTCTGTGAAGCCCTTGGGGGTTCAAAGCTCTCACCACACATCTAGATAAGTTCCTTGGGGGGTCTAGTTTCCAAAATGGGGTCACTTGTGGGGGGTTTCCACTGTTTAGGCACACAGGGACTCTCCAAATGCGACATGGCGTCCAATCTCAATTCCAGCCAAAAAAGTCAAATGGCGCTGCTTCCCTTCCGAGCTCTGCCATGCGCCCAAATAGTGGTTTACCCCCACCTATGGGGTATCAGCGTACTCAGGACTAATTGCACAATAAATTTTGGGGTCCTTTTATCCTTTGTAAAATAAAAATTGGGATGAAAAGATCATTTTTGTGGAAAAAATATGATTTTTTAATTTACGGCTCTACGTTATAACCTTCTGTGAAGCGCTTGGGGGTTAAAAGCTCTCACAACACATTTAGATAAGTTCCTTGGGGGGTCTAGTTTCCAAAATGGGGTCACTTGTGGGGGGTTTCCACTGTTTAGGCACACAGGGACTCTCCAAATGCAACATGGCGTCCAATCTCAATTCCAGCCAAAAAAGTCAAATGGCGCTGCTTCCCTTCCGAGCTCTGCCATGCGCCCAAATAGTGGTTTACCCCCACATATGGGGTATCAGCGTACTCAGGACTAATTGCCCAATAACTTTTGGGGTCCTTTTATCCTTTGGAAAATAATAATTGGGATGAAAAGATCATTTTTGTGGAAAAAATATGATTTTTTAATTTTACGGCTCTACGTTATAACCGTCTGTGAAGCCCTTGGGGGTTAAAAGCTCTCACAACACATTTAGATGAGTTCCTTGAGGGGTCCAGTTTCCAAAATGGGGTCACTTGTGGGGGGTTTCCACTGTTTAGGCACACAGGGACTCTCCAAATGCGACATGGCGTCCAATCTCAATTCCAGCCAAAAAGTCAAATGGTGCTGCTTCCCTTCCGAGCTCTGCCATGCGCCCAAATAGTGGTTTACCCCCACACATGGTATATCGGTGTACTCTGGAGAAATTTTACAACAAATATTGTGGTTCATTTTCTCCTGATACCCTTGACAAAATTTAAAAAAATTGTGTCGAAAGAAAAATTTTGGGAAAAAAAGTTAAATGTTCATTTTTTCCTTCCACATTGCTTCAATTCTTGTGAAGTACCTAAAGGGTTAATAAACTTCTTGAATGTGGCTTTGAACACGTTGAGGGGTGCAGTTTTTAGAATGGTGTCACTTTTGGGTATTTTCTGTCATATTGACCCCTCAAATTCACTTCAAATGTGAGGTGGTCCCTAAAAAAAATGGTTTTGTAAATTTTGTTGGAAAAATGAGAAATTGCTGGTCAACTTTTAACACTTATAACTTCGTAACAAAAAAAAATTTTGGTTCCAAAATTGTGCTGATGTAAAGTAGACATGTGGGAAATGTTATTTATTAACTAATTTTTGTGACATATCTCTCTGATTTAATGGCATAAAAATTAAAAGTTTGAAAATTGCAAAATTTTCAAAATTTTTGCCATATTTATGTTTTTTTCATAAAAAAACGCAAGTTATATTGAAGAAATTTTACCACTATCATGAAGTACAATATGTCACGAGAAAACAATCTCAGAATCGCCAAGATCCGTAGAAGCGTTCCAGAGTTATAACCTCATAAAGAGACAGTGGTCAGAATTGTAAAAATTGGCCTGGTCTTTAACCTACAAAATGGCTTGGTCATTAAGGGGTTAAATGGTCTGTTATTATTTATTGTTATATGTTGTTTGTTAATAAAATATGGTCGCTGTGGCCAAAATTTATCCAAAGAATTAAGTTGTGGAGTGTTACATTTAAAAAAGGTAAGGAGGGGGGAACATCGGATTAAGGGGAGAAGAGAAGGGTTTTCCCTCTTTTAGTTCGGGGCCTGTTTAGGCGGGGTGAGTAAGTAAAACCGTCCTCGCCATACGCTGTCATGTGCCAGTGCTTTGTGCCTGTGTTACGTTACGTCTGTCTGGTTCTGATTTGGCTGTGTCCCTGGTACAAGTTTTGCCTGCCCCTTTTGTACTGTGCTACCCTCTCTATGCATGACCCCTTGGCTATGTCCTGACTACCCTCTGCCTGCTTCTCTTGTACTGCGTTCCCCTCTCTGTGACTGACCACTTGGCTACGTCCTGACTACCCTCTGCCTGCTTCTCTTGTACTGCGCTGCCCTTTCCGTGTAAGACCCCTTGGCTACGTCCTGACTATCCGTTCTGTCTATGCCCCTTGGTAACTTTGTCCTGTAGTTACCCTTCTAGGAGTTTTCCTTCAGCTACTAGCTCTCTGGAGCTTAGGCCACGCCCCCAGCAGTCACGTGCTTCAGGTCCTCTGGCCTGAAGCATTCTCTGTTACTTCTTCCTCTGAGAGACCTGTGGCTGGCTCCGCCCCTTGGCAGTCACATGCTTCAGGTCCTGTTTGTCTGAAGCACGCGTCTTCACTGCTGCTCCTCCGCTCCACAGGTATCTTTGGGCACAGTTTGTTTTACTCAGGACACGCGCACTGGATCAGTGAGAAAGTGCAGTGCGGCGTTCCTGATAGGCATGAGGCCCAGGCATCCTGTAGTGTGACCTGTCTCACAGCCCTGCACTGTGCATTTGGATTGAGACTAGGCAAAGCTTCCAGAATTGCCAAGTCGTCTCTGACACCCTATTCTCTTCACAGATGGGAACAGGTTCACAGTGAGCAAATGATAGATGTGAAAAAGTCTGAAGATACAATGGTGAAAGTTATGCTGCCTGCATCATACTCCAGCATAATAGGCATGTAGATGGGTCAGTTGTGGTCTGGGGTGGCATATCTTTGGAGGGCTACCCCCATGCGATTGCCAACACTATCTTAACTACTGCTAGGTGCTGTTATGAAATCCTCAGAGTCAATGTCAGGGTTTATGCTGATACACTAGGTCCTGGGTTCCTCCTTGTTTAGGACAATACCCGGCCTCACATGGACAGAGAAAGTAGGCAGCTCCTGGGTGACAAAGACCTGAATCCAACTGAAAACTTCCGAGGCATTATGTATCAGTGCATCTGACACCACTAAGTAGCATCACAGGCTATCCAGGAGCTCACAGATGTCCTGATCCAGGTCTTGGAGAAGATTTCCAGGACACTATCCACATCTTCATCAGGAGAATGCACAGCATTTAAGGATCATACACACTTCTGAGTCACATTAGATTCACTACAATTAGTTCTGCTCATAATTTCAATGTGTTCTTTGATTTTTGAGGCAATTTGGAATCCAGCCTTGGTTGATGATCTTGGTTTCCCTCGCTCATTGATATGTCATTTGGTTCTCTACAAATTACAGAATTTATCAGTAAACATTTTGAATTTGAAAATGTAAACCCAGCAGCAGAAGCAGCAGTACTACCGCAGTTGGGAGGAGAAGCTTAAGAAAAGGTCCTAGATCAGTATAAGGGACTCAGGTCGCTCACCAAGTGGCAGGTCATTGCATGGGCTGATGCCCTCGTATCCGGGGCAAAACGGACGATAGAACCCCCAAGCGCAGTGAGCATGGACAGGGAGGACACTGAGTTACCGCAAGCAGCGGTAAGACCCAGTAATGTACTGAAGGGTGTGGAGAGGAGTGCAGGAGAAGTGATTGATGTGAACTGTGTGGAACCGTATGCTGATGTTGTTACTGACAAGGATGTGCTACGACAGGTAAAGAGTAAAGTTCAGTGTTTGAAGTTTGCAAAGGACTCTGTCTCTTTATGTGCCACAACGCAAGCAGCGGAGCTTCAGCAAGCCCAATGGGACCCTGACGGTGCAGAGGGTGATACAGAACGTATGCTGCAGAAGGGACAGTATTTGTATGTGATTGGGAACCAGGGCACACCAAAGCCACTAGCCTCAGCCACGACTATGGCCCTGGCTCTGCATCTCACATTTACATGTTATTAGGATACAAATGTTGCTAGAAGCACCTGTTTCTTATAGTCATGCTTTGTAAACGGACTGCTAATCTCCCAGTGAATGAGATAAACATTTGCCCGTCGTGTGATTAGTCCCGCCATGAAGCACCAAGCGCCTGTACTTGGTTTGTGCAGTTAGTTTTTGCAGACAGAGTCCCTTCAAGTTCTAAACACTTGCAGAATGATAGATATAGATAGACAGATAGATGATATATAGATAGATAGATAAACAGATAGATAGTCTCAAAAGTATGACATAACTCATAACTCATCTCAGATTATTTCAACAGTGCCACCTTATTGGTGACAAGATCACTCTGTACAAACTATGTTTATTTCATATGGATGTGACACGCAGCATTATACATGATAAAAATATAGATTACATAAAATAGATGATAATAAGGATCTGTCAGTGGAGAACATTCTTCTTTCTATTGAAGTCCATCATTTATCATTGGTACTACTGGTGAGACTTGTACCTAGAAGGTTCCAAAAATGTTATGCATTGCTCGGTATCTAAGAAATGCACAGTGTAAATGTGGCGCCCCTGAGGGTTCAGTCACCACAGAGGTACTGTACCTCATCCAGAGGTGTGGTACCCCACTCTCAGGTAAAGAGGGAGCACTACCCATGACTCTAACACTCGCACCCAGCACACACTAGTTCAATCAGGGCACCTGGGCGTACCCCAAGGGAGGAAGGCCTCATCTCTGGCTGGGTAGGAAAGGGTGTTGGGGTGTGGGTGGAGAAGGTAGAGAAACGGGGAGGAGCTTAGAGAGCAGGAAAAAGACTAGTGAGTTAGTCAGAAGGAGAGGGGAGCTGAAACTGTGAAGAGCTTGCCTCCAGACGAGAGAGAGAGAATATAGAGGGAGAGACTGAAGGAAGCTCCCGGAAGGAAGAAGGGGTCCTAGGGGCACGGATAGTGAGCGATCCATCCGTGGGGCCCGATCCAGTAGTGGAGGGACCAGGTCGCAGTGGGGTACCGGCCCCCAAGCCTAGTGAAGAGCTCCAAGACCCAGCTAGCAAGCCGGAGGCAGGGGTAGCTTTAGTTGCCCCAGCCACATCCACAATTTATCGCCAAAAAGGCAGTCATAAGGGAGCAAGGGCAAGAAAAAAAGGAAGCACATTGTAGCACTATAGCTTGCAAACACGAGATATGAAAAATGACTTGCATTACTGCCTTAGAAATAAGAAAAATTGAGAAGGCCAATTTATGTGTACCTGGAAGCCACATTAAGGCGCCCCTCGTTTTCCAGGTCCTAACTAATGCCAATCCTCGATTAGAAAAGTCTATCTGTATGGGAACATATGAATCCTCTCTCTAGATTAAAATCTACTTCTCTGTGGAGGGGTAGAAGCCCTGGTATAATTAAAGACCTAATATGAACAGGTGCAAATCCTAGAGTCACCAACTCATGCACACAGCTATAGCGCTACAGTGTGCTACAGGTAGATCAGGTGTATCCTGATCTACCTGGGAGTTTGCTGGACCCCTCACCTGGAGGACACAGCACCAAGCAGGCATCTGTGTACACAAGAACTGTGAGTAAAGCATTGGAAACTGCATCCCGCTGTGTCCTCTGAATTATTCCTGCGTCACCTGCCCTGCACCACATTCACCTCCAACATTATCTTTAATATCCTAACGGCCCTGGGACATAGCTCTGCCTGTGGAGAGCGGAACCAACTCTGCTGAATCAACAACTGTCCCAGTGGATTGAATCTGTAGCGTCAGCTAACATATTTATTGCAGTGTACCACAGGTGGCGTCACGAACACTTTATTATAAAAACTTTATTTTTCCCTTTTCATCATATCCCCTTTTATTGGACGCCCAGGCCCACGGACCGGGTCACTGCTGCCGTGATACTGCCCCTTTAAGAAGCGGCCCGGTATCCCCACTGCCCTGGCGGGTGCTCCATAAATTACTTCTTACATTTTATATTCTCATTTCGGCTGACTTTCATCTAATGTACATAAAGGCCTTAAAGAGGGTGTAAGCACAGAATGAATGTTCAAACTAAGTCTGTAAGTCGCTTGGTGCTTCATGGTAGCCAATCATTTATATACACATTCCCACCTGCTTGTTTTTCCTCTATCTCCACCCCACCTTTCATTTGATTGACAGCTCTGGCTTCATAGGTCCATAGGGGGGAGATAGGTGGAAATCAACAGGTGAGAAGGTGGATTTAAATGACTGTCCCTGTCATGAAGCACCGAGCGCCTTGGTTTGAAGTAATTTGTGCTGACAGAATCCCTTTAAGACTCTGCAAAAAACTTTTTTTCCTATTCTGTTTTGATTCCCAGGTGTATGAGAGCAAGAATGGCAAAACCTGTAGTGAAACTCTTGCCAAATAAGAGCAGATCCCTAAGGGTCCTGGCCATATGCTGCAGACGGCCACACGGGCAAGCCAATAGCAAAACGATTTTGCTTTACAATCGTGCGTTAATTGGTTGCGAGGGGTTTCATCTACGCCAGTGGTCCCCAACCTTTTTTGCACCAGGGACCGGCTTCAAGCAAGTCCATTCTTCCATGGCCCGGCAGGGCGGGGCTGGAGGTGTGGCAGGGGTGGGGCTTTGGTCATAAGGGGGCATGGCTATGGTCGGGGTTGTATACCCTTGTATACATGGCTCTGCTCCCACCCTTGTATGCAAGACTCCGCTCCCACCCTTGTATGCAAGGCTCCACTCCCAACCTTGTATGCATGGCTCCGCTTCCACCCTTGTATGGAAGGCTCCGCTCCCACCCTTGTATGTAAGGCTCCGCTCCCACCCTTGTATGCATGGCTCCACTTCCACCCTTGTATACAAGGCTCCGCTCCCACCCTTGTATGCAAGGTTCCGCTCCCACCCTTGTATGGAAGGCTCCGCTCCCACCCTTGTATGGAAGGCTCCGCTCCCACCCTTGTATGCATGGCTCCGCTCCCACCCTTGTATGCATGGCTCTGCTCCCACCCTGGTATGCAAGGTTCCGCTCCCACACTGGTATACATGGCTCCGCTCCCACACTGGTATACATGGCTCCGCTCCCACACTGGTATACATGGCTCCGCTCCCACACCGGTATACATGGCTCCGCTTCCACACTGGTATACATGGCTCCGCTCCCACACTGGTATGCATGGCTCCGCTCCCACACTGGTATGCATGGCTCCGCTCCCACACTGGTATGCATGGCTCCGCTCCCACATGTCCATAGGGGGGAGATAGGTGGAAATCAACAGGTGAGAAGGTGGATTTAAATGACTGTCCCTGTCATGAAGCACCGAGCGCCTTGGTTTGAAGTAATTTGTGCTGACAGAATCCCTTTAAGACTCTGCAAAAAACTTTTTTTCCTATTCTGTTTTGATTCCCAGGTGTATGAGAGCAAGAATGGCAAAACCTGTAGTGAAACTCTTGCCAAATAAGAGCAGATCCCTAAGGGTCCTGGCCATATGCTGCAGACGGCCACACGGGCAAGCCAATAGCAAAACGATTTTGCTTTACAATCGTGCGTTAATTGGTTGCGAGGGGTTTCATCTACGCCAGTGGTCCCCAACCTTTTTTGCACCAGGGACCGGCTTCAAGCAAGTCCATTCTTCCATGGCCCGGCAGGGCGGGGCTGGAGGTGTGGCAGGGGTGGGGCTTTGGTCATAAGGGGGCATGGCTATGGTCGGGGTTGTATACCCTTGTATACATGGCTCTGCTCCCACCCTTGTATGCAAGACTCCGCTCCCACCCTTGTATGCAAGGCTCCACTCCCAACCTTGTATGCATGGCTCCGCTTCCACCCTTGTATGGAAGGCTCCGCTCCCACCCTTGTATGTAAGGCTCCGCTCCCACCCTTGTATGCATGGCTCCACTTCCACCCTTGTATACAAGGCTCCGCTCCCACCCTTGTATGCAAGGTTCCGCTCCCACCCTTGTATGGAAGGCTCCGCTCCCACCCTTGTATGGAAGGCTCCGCTCCCACCCTTGTATGCATGGCTCCGCTCCCACCCTTGTATGCATGGCTCTGCTCCCACCCTGGTATGCAAGGTTCCGCTCCCACACTGGTATACATGGCTCCGCTCCCACACTGGTATACATGGCTCCGCTCCCACACCGGTATACATGGCTCCGCTTCCACACTGGTATACATGGCTCCGCTCCCACACTGGTATGCATGGCTCCGCTCCCACACTGGTATGCATGGCTCCGCTCCCACATGTCCATAGGGGGGAGATAGGTGGAAATCAACAGGTGAGAAGGTGGATTTAAATGACTGTCCCTGTCATGAAGCACCAAGCACTTTGGTTTGAAGTCATATGTGCTGACAGAGTCCCTTTAAGACTCTGCAAAAAACTTTTTTTTCTATTCTGTTTTAATTCCCAGGTGTATGAGAGCTAGAATGGCAAAACCTGTAGTGAAACTCTTGCCAAATAAGAGCAGATCCAAAAGGGTCCTGGCCATATGCTGCAGACGGCCACACGGGCAAGCCAATAGCAAAACGATTTTGCTTTACAATCGTGCGTTAATTGGTTGCGAGGGGTTTCATCTACGCCAGTGGTCCCCAACCTTTTTTGCACCAGGGACCGGCTTCAAGCAAGTCCATTCTTCCATGGCCCGGCAGGGAGGGACTGGAGGTGTGGGGCTTTGGTCATAAGGGGGCATGGCTATGGTCGGGGTTGTATACCCTTGTATACATGGTTCTGCTTCCACCCTTGTATGCAAGGCTCCGCTCCCACCCTTGTATGCAAGGCTCCGCTCCCACCCTTGTATACAAGGCTCTGCTCCCACCCTTGTATGGAAGGCTCCGCTCCCACCCTTGTATGGAAGGCTCCGCTCCCACCCTTGTATGCATCGCTCCGCTCCCACCCTTGCATGCCTGGCTCCGCTCCCACCCTTGTATGCATGGCTCCGCTCCCACCCTGGTATGCAAGGCTCCGCTCCCACCCTGGTATACATGGCTCCGCCTCCAACACTGGTATACATGGCTCCGCTCCCACCCTGGTTATACATGGCTCTGCTCCAACCCTGGTATACGGCTCCGCTCCAACCCTGGTATACGGCTCCGCTCCCACACTGGTATGCATGGCTCCGCTCCCACACTGGTATGCATGGCTCCGTTTCCACCCTGGTATGCATGGCTCCGCTCCCACCCTGGTATGCATGGCTCCGCTCCAACACTGGTATGCATGGCTCCGCTCCCACACTGGTATGCATGGCTCCGCTCCCACACTGGTATGCATGGCTCCGCTCCCACCCTGGTATGCATGGCTCCGCTCCCACACTGGTATACATGGCTCTGCACCCACACTGGTATACATGGCTCCGCTCCC